>JADGMU010001271.1:10000-325000 GCA_016920895.1 Vaccinium myrtillus | reverse complement strand
TCTCTCTCTCTCTCTCTCGATTTTGGACAGTTATCTTGAATTGAGAAATTACGAGATGTGCTCTAGTTGTTTTTTGGGCAGTGATGGTTGTCTAAGCCCTTCGTATTGAATTATGGGCCCTTGCTCTCTCTCTCCAGTTGCTCTCTCTCTGCTTTGTTCTGTTGTATTATGTTGTGGGTTCTACTGTGTTTCTGGGCAGTGAACAGGTTTATGGGTGGTTCTTGACTTTTGAATGGGCGATTATGAATTAAACCAAATATTAATGACGGTAGTTACTTGGCGTGGCAACCTTGGTTGCAGCCATGCGTTACTTTGTGGATAAAATTTTTATTTCTGAGCCTTTTTTACTTCTATGTTGCCTGCTTAATGAGAAGCATGACTGTTAATATAGCTGCAAAACTTGTTGATATTGCTGAAAATTTGTTAAGATTGCTGCAAAGCTACAGTGGGCAGTCCTATTTTTGGGCAGCAGTGGGCAGTCCTATTTTTGGTTTGTGGGCAATGATGATTCTTGAGCCAAGCTTGATTTATGGGCATTTATGTATTCATTTCTGGGCATTTATGCAACTGTTTTATTGGCACTTATGCTACTCATTTCCACTGCTTCTGCTGTTGTTGCTGTAGCTGCCTTGGGATATGCTAGTTTGTTTACTACTTGTGCTTCATGGGCCTCTGAATTTCCAATGTTAACAATGTGTCCAGAGGTTAGAGAACAACACACGCAGGCTATATGCCTAACATGCTGCAATTTATGGGCATTAAACAACAAGTTACGGGCATTAATGGGTCATGATGATATGTATTAACCTTTAGTTTAACGAGCCCTTTCAAATTGCTATATCGTTGAGTTTAATCGAGCCCATTTAATTGACACTTCTTTGGTAACACAAGAATCGCTACTTCTTTATTATATTTGTAAGAGGTGGGTTTGGCCGAGAAGTGCACGCGGAACATTGGGTGTGTGTGTCTTTTGCTAGTGTTAGGGAGAGAGTTCTTAACGGTAGAAACGTGGCATAGTGGACGGTGGGCATGAACTCATGAAGGCCCCGCTTAGTGTTAGGGAGAGAGTTCTTCTTGTCAAAACTATATACATGTGTTGAAACTCAAATCTCTTTGAAATCTACTAGTGAAATATTGAAATTCTGCTATTGAAATGTGTTGAAACTCGAATTAGAGAGGTGGAAGTACGAAATCCACTTTGCATGTAGTATCCAAACTTCACTACTAGGTGCTAAAATTGCATTGTTTGGTGCTAAAACTGAATGGTTTCATGCTGAATTTGTGCAATTGGAAGCTAAAACGCATTTTTGAGTGCTAAAACTGGAACGTGGTTCTTTGAAAGTATGTGATTAGGTGCAGAACATTGTCTTTAGTTGCTGAAAATGACATTTTAAAGCTGAAAATCACTTCCGTGAGTCTTTGAACTGTGTACTTTAGTGCATAAAACTATAAATAGCTACAAGAAATGTGTTTTTAGAGCTGAAATTACATTCTTAGATGCTGAAACTGCATTTGTAGATGTTGAAACTGTGTTTTAATTGTAGATGCATTCTTACATGCTGAAAATACATTGGTAGATGCATTCTTAGATGTTGAAATTATGAGAAAAGAATGTTCAATACTTTGATTAGTATGTACGGTACAACTTTCAAAGTGACAGGAATTTCTGGGCGTGATGGTTGCCTGAGCCCTTAGTATTGAATTTTGGGCTCTCTCTCTCTCTCTCTCTCTCTCTCTCTTCTCTCTTGATTTTGGACAGTTATCTTGAATTGAGAAATTACGAGAGGTGCTCTAGTTGTTTTCTGGGCAGTGATGGTTGTTTGAGCCCTTCGTATTGAATTCCGCCCCCTCTCTCTCTCTCCAATTGTCCTACATTTGGATAGTGTATCTTGTTGGTTTTTAGTTGATTCGCAACCCGTATTTGTGGTTCTCATTGTGATTGTGGGTTACGCTTTGTTCATTGTATTATTATGGGTTCTGCTTGTGGGTTACCGTTGTGTTTCGGGCGGTGAAACGTGTTTATGGGTGGTTCTTGACTTTTGAATGGGCAATGATGAATTAAACCAAATATTAATGACGGTAGTTACTTGGCGTGGCAACCTTGGTTGCACCATGCGCTACCTTGTGGATAAATTTTTATTTCGAGCCCTTTTTACTTCTATGTTGCTCTTTGGTGCTATAAAGGCGAAGGTCTCACCTAAATCTTTTCGATTCTATGGTTACATCTTTGCAGTTATGCCATGTTTTTTTGTGCTATGGTTCGAGCTCTACGGACTACGGATTGTAACAGCATACCTTTGTCTTGGCCATTTCCAGAAAGAGAGATTACAGTAGTTCTTTTGTTTTTTTTTATTTTTTGGATAGTGTACTTAGTCGGACTCTTTTATGTAGACTGTGTAGGGAAATGTTCTCCAAATATGGATAGTGTACTTAGTCGGACTCTTTTGAATGGGCAATGATGAATTAAACCAAATATTAATGACGGTAGTTACTTGGCGTGGCAACCTTGGTTGCAGCCATGCGCTACCTTGTGGATAATTTTTTTTTTCTGAGCCCTTTTTACTTCTATGTTGCCTGCTGGTGCTATAAAGGCGAAGGTCTCACCTAAATCTTTTCGATTCTATGGTTACATGCTGGAGTTATGCCATGTTTTTTTGTGCTATGGTTCAGAGCTCTACGGACTACGGATTGTAACAGCGTACCTTTGTCTTGGACACTTCCAGAAAGAGAGATTACAATAGTTCTTTTGTTTTTTTGTGCTATGGTTCAGAGCTCTACGGACTACGGATTGTAACAGCGTACCTTTGTCTTGGCCACTTCCAGAAAGAGAGATTACAGTAGTTCTTTTGTTTTTATTTTTTATTTTTTGGATAGTGTATACTTAGTCGGACTCTTTTATGTAGATTGTGTAGGGAAATGTTCTCCAAGCTAATGTAATGAATCTTTTATGCAATGGTAAATGGTTGTATTATTTATTTTACATTCACATTAGTTCGCGTTTGGATATGGTTGGTGTTGAATGGAATAAAGTGTTTATGCTTCTTCAAATGAAATTATGATGGCAAAGAACACTATTGAAAGTCCGAGACTTTTTATAACAGGGGCTAACACAGCGTTCTTAGGAAGCGGGCCGACACGACACGATTTATTTTGTTTTTTCCTTATGTACATAACAAACAAATGAAATAATAATTTAATATCAACAATCAATAACAAGAGTAAGTTAATTAAAATTTATTTTGATTTTTTCCTTATGTACATAACAAACAAATTAACGAAATAAAGATCCTCTTTGCGGGCCCACACGACTTGATTAAGTAAGCGGGTCGGCACGACAAGTAAATGGGCACGGCACGGCAAGTAAATGGGCACGCCACGACACGATACGACACAAGTCAAACGATTAAGCGGGCCGGCACGACACGATTAAGTAAGCGGGTCGGCACGGCACGGCACGATTTTAAAAAACGGCATGGCACGGCACGACTAAGTAAATGGGCATGGCACGGCACGGCACGAGTCAAACAATTAAATGGGTCGGCACGGCACGACACGACACAATTAAGTAAGTGGGCCGGCACGGCACGGCACGATTAAGTAAATGGGCCGGCACGGCACGGCACGGTTACATATCGGCACGGCACGGCACGGCACGAATGAAGAAAAATGGCACGGCACGGCACGACTGAAAATGGGCACGGCACGATTTGGCAAGGCACGGCATGGCACGATTAAGGAAACGGGCACGGCACGGCACGGGCACGGGCACGGTTGGCACGGAAGAAAAGCGGCACGGCACGGCACGACGGGCCTGTTTGACACCTCTACTTGTGATCAGAACAAAGCCAAATATACCTAGGTAGACTGTTGATTTAGTAATTTTACCTAGTCTTTAATTGAGGCTCTTGGAGAGCCCCATTATGTAAATTTAGATAGGTAAAATAGATAAAATATCTTTTTACTTATTCGGCTGCACTTTCTCTTAAGAGTTAAGACCAAGTACTACAATTAATTGTATAAAGGAATCTCGAATTTTTCTAAAAGGTGGCGGACTTTCTGCAACTTTATTAGTACGTTGGCCAGCATCTCTCTCTCTCTCATAATTTGATCAATTGCACCGTGACTTGTGGACTAATTATGAACACGAATCATGTGACCTTTGATCTGTCTTCTTATTGGGTCCTAGCCAACTAAAGCTTTTTCGCAAAATCCTAACCTTGTATCTTTATCATCGTAAACGACAACGAATCAATTGTCTAATGCAAAAAAGAAAAGTAAAAAGATTCTTTAAATCTCTCCCTCTAGAAAGGTTATATCCAAATTAAAATTTGAAGTTATTATACTGAAGATGTCTGAACTTTAAATTAACCGACCACTCATTCTATCCAAATATTTGTGGAATTGCATGCTTGTGTTCCCCTAATATACAACCGCGTTTGAAGACTTTCACGTATGAATTTTTTGCTTTACTCTAATACCATGTAAAATTTTTATAAAACCTCAAAACTTAAGTTGTTATTCTGAGAGGTCTCCATATCATATTAACAAATCACACATTTCATATTCAAGCAATGTGAGATTGTGTCCGATCAAAAAAAAAACCAAAAACAAAAACAATGTGAGATTGTGTTCCCATTTTTATTTTTTTTGTCTATTTTAAAAAATTTAACTTAGGCAGTTGTACTTAATAAACGATAAGTTAATCTTCAAACTTTCAATTCATCTTAAACTTGTGTTACTTTTATTCAGCTGAAATAGGAAAGGGAAAAGAGAACTCATAGGAGTTTTGATTTTTCAAAATGGACAACAATTTATGGAATCAAAAAATTAAAAAGTGGACAAAATGCTAAGCACCATATTCTGTAGTGTCACATTGCACCATGCTAGATGACAAATGTGGAAGATACACAATGTTGTTTAATTGACATTAATATTGAATCAAAAGGAGAGAGTATCCCATGCTCCAGAAGCATTGATCTTAGGAAGTTCTGCATCACGCGTTTGTGTGAGTTCCACACAAACACGTGATTCAAATACTCTTTGGAGCAATACTGTAGGAGTATAAAATAATTTCTCATAACAAAAGACATGATTATTAGAGCAGACGTCAAATGGTTGACAAATGCCAATCAAGTGAATCAACTCATATCTACAACCCTCTTTTTATTTTTATTATTTTTATGGATGGGCTAGGCTACATATATCAGATTCATGCATAATATCTACTCACATAATTAATATTTGACTTTAGCAGATACTACAATATCACTGTGATCTCTTTTTCGTATTTCTGTTATACCGAGAAGTGGCCGAGTGGGTCAGACGACGATGATGACGGTGATCGCGTGACGAAGCTCCAAAGATCAATCTCGTTGCCGTAGAGTACTTCTGAGGACTGTGATGATCTATTTAAACGTAGCTGCGATATTTGTGCGTCGTCGTGATGATCATCGACAGAAAAACTGAAGTCGTCGTTCGGATCATCACCGTAGCTAGACAAGTGCTTTGACGTATCGTCTTGCCCGTTGAGCTGTGAGGCCACGAGCCGATCGAGCGCAACCCAATCGCTTAGCCCATCTCTCGGGTTTCCGTCGCGACAACCACTGCCAGCTTGTTCGGGCAAACAGGGGTGATCCTGATTGAACGGGGAAGAATTATTATGGTTACTTTCCAACCTCGGGAGGTGGGCAAATCGGTCTTGAAGCGTGTCTACGGTTGCGTTGATTGGAGGGAGAAATAGCATGTTGTTGCTGGTGGTGGTGTTGATTGTTTGATTGATTTCCTGCTTGCAAGAACGTCCCATGTAGTGAAGAATCTGATCGAGCACGCCGTCGTTGGTTGAAATGTTGCGGAGTTGGGTTCTTATCATGTCCGTGGAAGTCGATGAGCATTGGGGACTCTCGAGAGCCTTGTTGTAGTTTTTCTTTTTGAAAACACGGCAAACCACCCACCCTTCTTCGGTGAACGAGTCTCCTGATCCTCCTAGATTATTAGCCTGCAAAATTTCACCGTTGGAATTACAAGGCTCTTGTAAGGGTATGGTACTTAATTTGGTCTGTTTTCAAAAAAAAAACCCTCCTAATTCTAATTTCCATAGTGAGGAGGAAGAAACAATTATATTCAGAAAATGTTATCGAGTTTTAAGAAGAGTAACTGAAAAGATTGGAAAATGCTTTATCTGTACATCTAGCTAATTAAAGTAACACATTTTTTTTACTAGTAAACTCTGTTCGGAGAAAAGAGAAAAGATAATACAAATACGTGTTAGGTACTAAAGTAACACAATTTTTTTATTTTTACACGATATTGATTGTATTGGTTTTTTTACTTGTGACATTCTTTTCTACACCTTTATGCCAAATTAACAAAGAAAACTGATATAAACTCCAAAAAAGTGGGCTGCGACAGGTTATAAATGACCTATAATATGAAAGTAATAATTACGGTAATTGTACATTATAGAATATCGAAAATGCTTTAAAAAAAACCCTCGGGGCTTATGTTAAGATTTAAAAAATGTGTTAAAATATGTAAAAAGTATATATAAAATATAAGTACAAATGTATTAAAAATATAAAAGGTGCACTAGATTGCATGTTTTTTTTTTGTCTTTTTCTACAGCAAATCCCATAGAATATGGAGTCTATGTTGGCCCAGAACATCTTGGATACAGGGAAAAAAATATTTGTGTGACAAGCAACAAGATATGGACATGGCACGGTGCACAATTGGAGATTTATTGCTTACACTTGTGTCTTGGGTGGTGTCATCTAGTCTGTATTCATGCATGATCCAATCCGACTTTTGGCCATTTGGGGCTCTTCCTTTGTAGAAAACTAGAGTCTTCCTCATTCCAATCCTTCTGAAGCTACTGTATATGACCTTATCACGGCCGGTAGCCTTCCAAAAACCCGCTGCAGTCGCGCGGTTTGTTCGAGTCCCCGTTGGATACTTCTTATCTTTGTGACTGAAAAAGTACCAATCATTTTGCGGGGTGGATCCTATTTTGCATTTCTCTACAAAACCCAGAACGAAAAAGACCAACACACCAAATGAAAAATAGGATTTTGCCCGACAAAGAGAACAATTAGTCTGTTAGGTCAGATATCGATCGAGATTTATAACCAAAAGAAATGAAAAAGAACCGAATATAGGTTGTGTTACCTTGAATATCCCATGGTTCAAGCTTATTAAGATCGACATCGCGAATCACATCAAGGTCGATCTTCTCACTGGCCACTTTCTTCGTCAAATAGTAGTGCAGAAGCTCCTCCTCCGTGGGATGGAATCGAAAACCAGGAGGGACACGAGATTGACCATTTACAGAGAGATTCATGTCCTCCGACATTCCTATATACAGAATTCGTAATATTTGATTGCTATTGGTTTTGTAAGCTACAGTTCATGTACACCAAAATAAAATAAAGTACAAAAGTGGAAAGAGAGAGAGAGAGAGAGAGAGAGAGAGAGAGAGAGAGAGAGAATTGCATAAGAAAAATAGGAGAGGGAAGGGTGTGCATAAAATGGGGAATGTGGACATGATAATTTATAGGGGGTGGGGTTGGACATTGGAAATGAAGTCCATAAATGCATGCAAGCATGGGAAAGGTTTTTGATATGATCATGGGGCACTAGCTAAGTGTACTTGAGAGAGGGCCCCCTAGGGTCCGAGGCTTAGAGAGGAGCCAACCACCTATCCCCGCAAAAAATACTACTCCCTTCGTCTCAAATTGTTGGTCCTTCTTTTCGTTTTTAGCTGTCCCAAAATATATGACCATTTTAAAAAGTTAACAAAGAAAAGTGTGTACTTCTTTTCTTTTTTTGGTACTTTTCATAAAAAGTTGAATTCCCAAAGTAGGACCAACAATTTAGGACAGAGGGAATATATGTCAAGTAATGCGTCAATACTTTAAAATTTAACAATGTATTCAAGTGGAATTATAACCAAGTGTATGAGTGTCGACGTGAAATGTGTTGTGGCAGGGTGATGCTAATGGAATATTGAATAGGGCTCTGGTGAATCGTGAAACCGGTCTAAACTGATCTGATCCGTACGTTTTGGATTGAAACCATGGATTAATGGTCCGGACATGGATTCAAAAATTAAAAAACTGTAGTGACTCGTGGTCTGAACATCATGAAATTTCATTTTGAAATTGTGGATTAACCAAACGTAATATGATATAGTGTTCGACGTAATGCTTTAGGTAATAGATTGCAACCATGAAAATTTGCTTGCTGAATTTGAAACTGGTTGTACATGATTCTTGTTTTTTCGCATTTGAAAGTATTGTATTTTAGATGAGTATGAACTTATTATTATAATATGAAGCATGCCTTGTGCTCCTCCTCATTTCTCTCATGGCAAAAAAGAGCAGCGCCAAGGGTTTCTTCATGGGGCGGAGGGCCCCCCTGCCTGCTCCTCCTTCCCCTGACCTCTTCTCCCCTTTCCTTCTCCTCCTAACTCTCCCCTCTCTAACCCTGGTGTATCTACCTCCAGTTTTGCTTTGGTGACCTTTGGTAGTTTTCAGGCGATTTGGTTTTCGGCTATCATTTTGAGGGCTGATTCAGGTTGTCTCCGCCTCGTCTTCTCAGATCCGGTGTTTAGTGGCTAGCAGAGAGGTTGGGATTGGGAAGGTTAATTTTTTGCTGTGATGTTTTTCTTTCGTTAGAGTTGTGTCTTTCTATTTTTTGCAGTGATTAGCGAAATTTTTGAATGCGATGTCTTCCAGGTTTAGGGGATTGTATGTCCTGACTGCAAACTCCTCGTGCCCCGAAATTTGTTTTCAGTGTTAAGTGAGCTTGGTCTCATGTTTGGATTTTGATATTAATCTACCTATTTTGTGTTCCATTGTTTTATTCATATTCATTGCATTCGGATGGAAATCATTGGTTCTTGTATTTTTTTTCCTTGCTAGTTGCTATTTTTGTTATGGAATATAATTCGTGGATAAAACCAAAACCGTTCCGTGACTCATGGATTGAATTGGAATTTGATCGTAGAATTTTTGGTCCAAACACAAATTACATTTTTGTAAAAATTGTTACTCGCAAATTAAGATTGAATTTGATTCGATCAAGACCGTGAGCAGCCATTATACTGAATAGTCACTCCAGATAGAGAAAGGGTAGCCTATAAAGTTGGCCCCACAATAGCTTTTGAGATGGGGCCCGGTTCCCACTAAAGGGCGTTAGAGCTAGCAAACAAACAAGATACAAGAATGGCAGGGGACAAGCCTCCATCTGAACGATGACCTCCGACCTTAAAATCTCTTAGAAAAGCACCTCTGAAACCACCATATTATTCCCAAATTTCCCTACTCTCTCTCTCTGCTTTTGTGGTGGTTGCAACAATTTACACGAGGAAAAAGAGAGAGAAAATGGATGGGGTCGGAGGGATTGAGCTTTCAACTGGGGCAGAAAGAAATGATGGTGAAAAAGCAGGCTTCATTTGTATACAACAGTACGTATATCCTAACCACTGCATGTCACCTTTTTTGTTTTTTATATTTCGTTTACATGGTCATTGCAATAGTGAATTAGTAAGTGGAAACACAATCATGACAAAAGGAATAAGATTTTCCCCTCAAGAAAAAAAAGAAAAAAAAAAAAAAAGAAAAAGGCATAAGCTTTCTTTTAGGAAGAAAGACTTGAAAGTCAAAAAAATATTAAAAGGTTAAATTTCACTGACCTCCCTTGAGGTTTCTAAAATATCACTAACCTCCCTTGCTTTTGAAACTATTATCAAGATTCTCCCATCCCTTAACTTTCCATCAAAAAATCGTTAATTTGACTATCAAATGATTTAAAATGCCCTCTCTTTTGCCACTTGCCATCTTTATCACCCTTCCCCATTTGAAGTGCATATATACATATATGTGTATATATTATATGTGTGTGTGTGTATACTAATTTTAAAGTGTCGAATTTTAGATAACTTTTTCTTTATAGAAAATTTATGGTTTTTTTGTTTTGTTTTTTTTTTTTTTGAAAGGCAAAAAATTTCATTAATCTTGAAATTGTTACAAGACTAATAGCAACAAGGAAAAATAACAAAATACTCGAAGCGCAAAAAGTTGACCAATCCGAGACCTAAACCAAAGATTGGTAAGAAACCAATCGATGGAACCCATTGCGACAAAACCACCAAAAGGCGTAAGCCTCACACCCCTAGAGTCTAAAAACCCAGATTTACAATATGCTACTAAAAACACCCCAAAGGCCCACCAATGACCTGATGTGGGTCAAGCCCAAACAAATAAACCCTAACAAGCACAACCACGACAACAAGAAATGGATCGCCGCTGCCACCGCCGTCTACGGAACCCGGCGAACGAGCCCCTGTTGCTGCCCCGTTGAACAGTCCGACAACCACTTCCAGGCATCAGAGTCAGAAGCACCACCAAAACCTGTCGCCGCAAAGCCACCATCCGCCGCCCTGCAACCATCCTACCAATCAACCAAGCTGCCAGAACAAAAACACCCAACCCAGCCCCGCCACAAGCCACCACACAGAACCAAACTCAATCACCAGTCCGGAAGAACCACCGCCCCACCACCAGCCGTTAGGCCAAGAACCGAAATCATCCAACAATGAAACCGGGGTGGCACCGGTCCGACAAGCAGTTAGGCGAAAAGGGAGCGCATCCAGGAATGCGAACCAGCGTCGAGAAAATCGAAAACGGGAGGGAGATAGAGAATAGATCTGGGGAAAGGGTGAACGGGGAGGGAGGGCTCTTGCCGCCCAGCACCACCAAACGCCGCCAACAGCAGCTCCATACACTGCCGTCACACCACTTGAAAAAGAACAAGAGAGAGGGAGCGAGAGAAAGAAAGGGTGAGAGGTGTATATCCCTCCCCTCCCGCCGCCGGAAAAGGGGGGGGGGGGAAGGAGGAAAGAGAAGAAAGAGGCGGCTAGGGTTTGAGTATTTTTAGTGAATGTTTTTTCATCTTTCGGTCATTTTTTATTTTTTGATTCACCTTGAATAGAGGATTTGAAAAAGTTTATACATATATGTGGGTGTATATATTCTTATTACTATATTTGGACAAAACCACAAGAGTTTTAAGGCAAGATCTCTTTGACGATTGTTTAACAGGTCGTAACTTAATTATGAGCATCACATACAAAAGGTCATTAAAGAAAAAAAGAAAAAAATACTATTATATTATTTTTGGGGGGTCTTTAGTGTTTTTTGGTCCAAATAATAATGTGCATATTTTTTTCCAACTTTTTCAACTCCTCTTTGAAGATGACAAAAAAAAAAGGGTAAAAAAATCTTAAAATTCCTTAAAGAAACTAATCCCCAATAAAACCCTTTCTAATTAAATAACTAAACAAATATGCTTGGGGGTGGGGGTGCAATATATCCATACATACGTGAGTATTATCTTTCTCAATCCCTTCTCAAGATGAATTAAAAACACTAAAAAAATTGACCAAAAGATGAAAAATTGTAAGACAAAAAAAATTATTAAAAAAAGTCACCCCAAATGGGTCTCTTTAAAACAGATAACTAAGTGAATATGGTTGGAGGGTGGGAATACAATATATATATATATAGGGCAAGCTTCTAGTCCGGACTCCGGGATTTCGGACCTCCACATTCCCGATATTTTTTTTTATGATCCGAACCGTCAAATTTGTTTAAAACGTGTTTTTAAGGGTCTTCGCGAGAAATAATAAAAAAAATACCGTCAAGACCTTGATCCGAGCAATTTTTCACAAAAACTGTATATGTACAATTTTTGTGAAAAATTGCTCGGATCAAGGTCTTCCCGAATTTTTTTTTTTTATGATTTCTAGCGGGGACCCTTAAAAACACATTTTAAACAAATTAGACGGTTCGGATTTTGCAAAAACAATTTTTAAAAACTTCAAAACACCCAAAAACCTCCAGTCTCTGACTGTGCGGGATTTTTCGTTTGGAATCGAATTTTGACGATCCGAACCGTTAGATTTGTTTAAAACAAGTTTACAAGGTTCAACGCGAGGATTCATAAAAAATAATAATAATAAAATGCCTTGAAGGGCTTGATCCGAACAGTTTTCGATAAAAATGTACAAATAGAACAAAAAATCCCACACCGTAGAGTTTAATACTTGATCCTATTGAATTTTGATGATCCAAACCGTTCTAAGTGTTTTAAACGTGTTTTTAAGAGTCCACGCAAGGAATCATAACAACAATGACCGGGAAGAGCTTCATCCGAGTAGTTTTTCATAAAATATGTCTACAATTTTGTATGAAAAATTGCTCGGATGTAGCCCTTCCCTTTTTTTCTTTTCTTTTTTTATGGTTCCTCGCGTGAACCCTTAAAAACACGTTTTAAACACATTGAACAGTTCGGATCATCGAAATTCGACCCCGATCCATGAGGTCCGCAAAGTCCTTATATTAAAGTCCTCATTGGATCATGATTGTACACACACACACACACAGGGAAGGGTGATAAAGAATATTAGTGGCAAAAGAGAGGGCATTTTCGTCTTTTATAGTCAAATTAATGGTTTTTGGATGAAAAAATAGCATGCAGATGGGAAAATCTTGATAATAGTTTCAAAAGCAAAGGAGCTCAGTAATATTTCAGAAACCTTAGGAGAATTTGGTGAAAACTGAACTTCGACTTCCAACAAAATGGCAAAAATTGCCCTTTGGCTTCATAATGAGGACGCTTATTAAAGGTTATTTTAGTATTTTTCTCTCACCCATAGAATTAGCAAATAACAATGAATCCAAATTTAATGGGCCATTAAAATATTATGAAATATGAGGTATAAATTTAAAAAGAAATGAAAATTTAACCTTGTATTTTATGCTAACTTTTGTTTCTATCAATTACGGTATGAGATGAACGCACAAAAGGGAAGAAGCAAAACAACAAATCGAATACAAGAAAGTAACGTATCAAGCAACATTCATGGCTATGATACGAGCAGCACAAATATGTTTAAATGAGCAATGTCTAACGGGTTGTGATACGTGTATATTATAACAAACTATTTCTCCTTCGATGTTTGTCCGGTCAGTAAAACGAGGACTTAAAAATAATAAGTTTTTTTAAAGTAAAGGTTCCAACTTTTTTCATAAAGTAAAAGTATTTGTTCATATCTAGTAAATTGTTAAAAATAATTTGGGACGGAGGGAGTACTATGTTTATTCATACTGTAGTTTTTCTTAGTATACATGCTTGTCATTACAAGTGTAAAATTATGGCTCCGTCCCTGTCCACAAGTAGAAGGCGAACCTTGGACCAAAAGCAAAGCCTTAGCGAACTAAAATATTTAACATTCATCGTTCGTACAAGGAAATATGACAATTTTTCAAATCAATCGTCTTCTTCCAGAAACTGACTTAAGTTGGCTATGAGAGCCCATCCTAGACTCCCAGTGCCACACCAGCAAGATATGACATTATGACATGGAATATATAACGAAACGCCACGAGCTACTATATAACTCAAGGTAAATCTTTTGAGCCACGTGGTTAGGCTAAGGGTTAATTAGCATGTTGATTAGGGCAAGTCGTTACAGATGGTAACAAAGCACAATCCCAGTTTACATGGTGGGGGCCACCTTTAAAATTTGTATGAGTCACCTCTTGAATCTTAAAGTAGGAGCAAAGTGTTATATATGCATAACTAAGTGCTACACCATGGCCATCGGGGGAAGATTGTTGGTCCAATACAGCAGGGACGTTGCATCGTAAGGTTGGGAGATTGTGATACCCCACCCTAGACTCCCAGTCCCACATCAGCACAAGATTTATGACTTATGTATGGAATCAGGGGTGACTCTACCGTGTTGGCAACGAGGTCAAGCGACCTCACTCGATTCAAAATATACACTAGAAAAAAAAATTAGATATAAATTAAATTTTCTTTAGTATTGGCAGCGCTAAATTACTCGTGCAAAGTTAAAATAAATATTTCCAACTAAATTTAAACCAACTTGTTATAACCCTAACAAAACGAAACAAAAATAAGCCTAAAGTACACATTAAAGCCCAATATAAAATACACACATTTAAGGGGATAGTGGTTGGCTTCTATTTTCTCTCTATCGAGAAATGCTAAGCACCCATAAAGTTTACCAAGAAAATTGTCCAGAATTTAAAATCTGTGGCCCAGATTCCGAGTTCTGATTTCAAGTGACTCTGAGCCACTGATTTTAAATTCGGGGCAATTTTTTAGTACTGTTTATGGGTATGTAGCACTGCGATCTTTGTAGGCCAAAATAAGAAACACCAAAGCAGAAGAAATCGAGAAGAATAGATTTGTTTCCTAAGGCGATGTTAGAGGGGGTTTTTTTTTTTTTTTGTATATGGCTTTTCATCATAGACACTACTATGTATTTTTGTTAGCACTGGATGAAAATCATGGAGTCGCCCATGTATGGAATATATAACGAAATGCCACGAGTTACTATATAACTCAAGGTTAACAGCTCAGTTAGGGCAGGTCGTTATATTGTCTTTTTGAGTTGATGTATTGTGAAAAAATAACATATCTCGTAAAGCACAATAATTCAGTTTTTAAGTCAGTTTGGAAATAAATCAATTCTCAAACAATCCCTAAATATCATCCCGTCGGATTATTTGTAAGAGCATCATTATCAGCCGCATAAAAAAAACACCAAATTTAACTCCAAAAACACCTTTTATAATTTAGCAAGTCACTTATTCAAAAACTCACAAAATTAGACTCTCTATTCCAACTTCACTACATTAGACTATTCTTTTTTTCTACTCCTACTCCCCAAAAGTAATAATAATAAAGTGAACAGTGCATGAACAGTACGTGAACAATGCATTTGGTGCGTGAACAGTGCCGCACCAAACACGCACCAAATTTGAGTAGCCACTGTAGCAAAAATAAATTTGATCAATTGTTTGGTAAGGCTGATTTTGGGGGGTTTTGAGAGGTTTGGCTCTCTACATTTGGTAAAAAGTTAATTTAGGTATCTTGATAAGGATGCCCTAAGGCATTCACAGTGAATCTGCACTTGCTATATTATCTGCATGTATATTGTAGTGTTTTTACAAATTTCTGTTATCAGAATGGAAGAAAGAGCCATCATCATTTTGTAGAATATTCGGAAGGTTATCATTCATCTTGACCCTGAGGAAAGATAAAACTTACAATCATTCAAGAGAGTGATTGTCATTTATAGAACGACATTCTCCCATAATCTCCATTTTTCCCTATTGTGGTTTGTATTCTTGACATGATATAAGGAAATTAATTTTCCACTCCATTTATCAATCACACTCTTCTTGTTCTTTTTTCTTCTTTTTTTTTTGGTCATTATTCATGTAATTTATCACAGTATCTCTTCATATGTGAAAAGGTATATATATACCAATGAAAGCATAGTAATTATGAATTTCCGATGAACAAAAAAAAAAAACAGAGAAAGAAATGATAGTTATATAAATTCACTTGCATAAAAATAAGAAAGTGTTATTTGTAAAAAAGAGTGCGGAAATCGCTATTCTTTTTCATTGGAAAACTAAGCAAGTGATGCCACGGGGAATAATCAATAATGTGAGATGAAAGCATGGGACTATTATTAGATTTTTCATTTTTTTTTGTCGGCTTTAGATTTTCATACTATTGCACTTCAATTATCTCCTTAATAATTATTCTCTTATTAATATTAATGTAGACATGAATTGAGTTTTATTTTCTCAGAGAACGCAACGATATTGAAGAAAAATCAAATCTTTAAGAGTAAAGTTCACCGAGTCCGCTTGTAGTTTTTTTTTTTTAGTTCGATTGTCAGGGTGCTGCGCTTGTAGTTTACTCCATGTGCAAGAAATTTTTAAGTGCCGAGCGGGTACCACATGGTATCCGCGCGCGCGATATGCGTCGTCCATTTCGGTTTTGAAAGGTTCGGATTATGGGGAGGGAAACATGAGAGAGAAAGGAGAGAAAGAGGGTTTCGATCTGAGCCGTCCAATACACTTTTGGACAGTCCCACTGTAAATGTTCGAGTACCACGTAGACTCGGCCACATGGTGGTACCTATTTAGTACCATGTGGGGCTTGTCCCACGATATTCAGAAATAAATATTCGCAACTCTTTTTTATTTTTTTAAGTAGAGTAAATTTTTTTTGAATAAATAACTAGTTTGTCCGCATGCCAAACATGTAGGATTATTATATTATTTTATCGAAGCTAGGTGGGTGTAAAGTGACCATTTTAACGAATTCCATTTACCACCAACTGGCACCGGCTACGTGGCCAATACTTGCCATATTAGTGTTGATGATGCCTCAAGACCAAAATACTACCGACAGGTACAATTCAGTCCACTTGCGTAGTGCTAATTTGCTAAATATCAACCAAACCATAATGATTTGATTATTATCTCTGTCTCTCTCACACATACACGGGGGCGCAACCTAACACTATGGAAGTATCGAAATATACATGATGATGGTTGTAGAGGTCCGAAATTTTTTAAAATTATTTTTGACAAAAAAAATTACGGTGCCTAAATTATTCGTGAGGGTCGAGTATCAGTGGTTACTTCAGTGAACAGGTCTACGAATTGGAATTGAACGTGTGCATGATGGTGACCGGCTAATACGCATCCGATTTTCTATCTTACTGGTCAGTATCAAAGTGTAATGATATTGCAAGACACAAAAACCGTTACGTAACCATCCGATACTTATAACCTTATACAAATACAGTGATACCTATGCAGAAACCAAATTCTAAAAAGAGCTCATTCTCTAATGAATCAAAGTCAACAACATCAAATATACACATCTATTACTTAATTTTGGAATAAAAGCATAAGTATTCATAATAACCATAAGATTCATAATTGTCTTATAATGTCAGTATTAAGACAATTTTCTTAAAGCGGTTTTTTTCAATACGCTCAAATGTACTAGTACAATGAATTGGAACTTGATCCACTTTCCGTAGTCAAAACAGATCTACTAAAATACTACTCCTAATTATGTTACAAGTCCTACTGTTGGCATGTCAAATTTGTTGGAGATATGCCTTGAATTCAAGACATTCGAAGAAAAATGCAAAATTTGGTGCGAAAAGCCGTTAGCTTATGGTCCGGACCAGCGGATCTGGGATGTTTTTTGGAGATTCTGCCTCCGTAGTCCGGACCAACGATTCTTGGTCCGGACCACTGATGCGCAATTTTGTGCGGCTGTGCGTTTTAAAGAGGGTTTTGACCTAATTTTTTGTACTTTTTTATAAATAGAGGCCTTGGGGGCTATTAGGGTTTGGACTTCTTGAGTAAATCCCTTTGAGGGAGCCCCCATGAGGTTTCCCGTAGTGTGTTAGGGTTTCTTTGGTTGTTCCCTTGGTTTAGTCTTGAGTTGGGATTTGAGATATCTAGGATTTGGAATCGTTTCTTTCGTGTGTGTGAGACATTGATGCTCTGTTAGGGTTTCTAATAAAGATTTGTTCCTAGATATCTATTCGGTGCTTCAAATAGAGTTACGGGTATAGGTGGCTCTTTGTATTTCTCCCCATTGATAGTGAATCCTCTTGCTCTTTCCCCGTGGACGTACCTCTATAACTCCATGCTTGGGGGGGGGGGGGGGGGGGGAGCATGTAAATCCCTGTTTCTTGTTTTCTTGTTGGTTTTTGTTATATTCTCTACTTCGGGTTTCGGCACAACAAAATTCTATCCAACACTGTGAATCAAAATTTATATTCCACAAGAACCGATGATCCAATCTTTTGTGTGTAAGCTGTACTCTATACACTGATCATCTAATACGTAAAATGGAGTAAAAGCATAACACACTATAATATAATACTATGTAAACGTTGCTCATAAAAGATTCTTATAAAAAAAATGAATAAAATTAATTAATAGATAATAAATTAATTATTAATACTAGTTACATAAAAAAATTAAAATATGAGTTTTATGATAGTAATTTTTTAACCACATATGCAAATTCCGTTATGAGGTCACTCTTGTCACAACGGTAATCATGAATGTTATTCATCCAAAATTCCATAACTAATCATGATATTAGCCAACAATTGACAAAGCAACAACTCCTCACTCACCAGCACTCTGAAAAAAATGATCTCAAAGACTCAATTTCCACATCACTTGTGGTTGGGTGTAGTTGAATTCATTTTTTCTACCACTGCTTTCATTACTTCTTCCATCCATCCGATCGATATTACCTTTTATTGTTTTCTCTTCCTTCCCTTCCTGTATCATCATCAACAACAAATCAGAAAATACACTACTTATTAATTTCTACTCCCTCCGTCCCAATTTAATTGCTCCCTACAGTTATTCGTGTTTTTTTTTTAAAACTCTTGTAATTTTCATTCTATAATGTATTTTATATATAATATGGATCTTATTTGATAGATCTCAATTGGTTTTATTAAACAAATTTTTTTAAAACTATGAAAACATTACGAATAAAAAGATATAGACGTTTGAAATTGATACAAATATCCGTAGGGAGCATTTAAAATGAGACAGAGTGAGTATATATCGCTCCACTCCATCGTTGCCCAATCTCTTTCAAATGACGTGTGCTGTGACGATACAAAAAATTCAAACAGAGAGAGAGTGCTGCAGAGCACGTACGTAGCATGAGAGTAATCTCCGGTATTGCTGTCGTCAAATAATTTAAGTCCCACTTCTTACCTAGTACCATACGTTGTCGTAATATGCATGTAACCGTCATGCCATTGTGTGGCCATGGAAAAACTTTTGGGTGCCGATTGGGTATTGCCACTTGGTATCTATGTATGATCCGAGCCATCCAAATGTATTTTGGGTAGCTCAAATTGATTCTCTCTCTTCTTTTTCTCTCTCTAAAATCTGAACCGTTGGATCGCGTTATGGACGGGCAGATTGACGAAATGAAAGAATCACGTGAGCAATACACACTTGGCACTGAAAATTTTCTCGTGGCTATGTCAATCAAATCCTCTGTTCCGAAAATCTTCTATTATTCTGTTTCGGTGTATTTCCGGCTATTGGATCACATGAAAATTTTAAAACAAAAAACATAACACATACAATCCAACCATCCAAAACACTTCGGCACAAAATTACACTATTTTTAGGGAACTGGAGATCTCAGATAGTGGCTATGTCTATGTATTCTACGTACAAATGAATATAATTCCAATATCTCCATTTTGTTTTTCTTTTTTTGGGTAGGTACAACACACCACATGTAGGTCCTACGTCCTTGGTCCTATTAACTTTTTTGTTTTTTTAGACTTTTTGTACTTTTCGTTTTGTTTTTATTTAAAAAAAATTACATTTGTTAGTTTTTGCGTCAAATTTTTTACGTTCGGTGATTTGTCTCAACGAAAGGATTCGAAAAAGTACAAAATTATGACCGGAACTCGAATATATTTTTAAAAAGTGCAACAAAAAAAAAAGTTAAAGAGGAACAAGGCCCCATATGTCTATGTTCTCTCTTCTTTTTCTTTTTTTTTCCACTTCATTTTCTAGACCCAAAAATATATAACCATGTGGAAAAGTAACCCTGGGCCTTTTCCAGGCCACAAATTCAAATTTTCGTTAATTTCAGCATGAAATTTTTGTTGTTGTGCATTCACCATGTGCCAAGAAGAAGACAGTCCGGCCATCCGGGCTGGCAGTGGCCCCGGCAGCACCAACTTGTGAATGTATTAATATTATTTGTTTTACCCCATATACATTTGCATAACAGTTACATAGTCAATTTTAAAAATTGAAATAAATTTATTTTGGTATTCAATGGGAACAATATTTTAACACTTTTTAAAAAATTCCTATTTCTATTTTCATAACGCGTTACAAAAATAAAGATAACACGTTGGAACGCTGAATTAAATACTAGAAGAATCGTAATAGTATAAATATGTTGCACGCTGATACAAAACAAAAATCATTTTATAAGACAAATTATATATGAATCAATTGATGCCTTCAAATTCTATGGTATAAAAGTTGTTTAAAAATACATAGTTAGTAACTCAATTGGTTTTCTGTACGGATAAACCAAACTCACTCTAATTAATCAATTTGTTTCCCTGGGGATAGGAAAAGAATTGTGTTTTCGACATCCATTCCATAATCAACAGCCTCAATTATTTTCAAAACCTTCTTTAGTGTTATCAATTCTTGCGAGATCATGTTGAACAGAATTATGCTCCAGCTTTAATTGAGCCTGCTAGCAGACGTCGGGAATGATCCATTAGGTATTAACCAAAGTGATCGAATGCTGACCCGAAAAAAAAAAAAAAAAACTTTTATCCGACGTGTTCAAGATTGTTGCAGCATTTCTTCCCTTTACTAGTTTCCGTACATGACAATTTTATTTGACTCCTACTAATTTTAGAGATCAAACGGAAACGGTGCATTAGGGCTATACATATTAACTCTCTCTCTCTCTCTCTCTCTCTCTCTCTCTCTCTCTCTCTCTCTCGTTATTTACGACATTATGCTTCGTTAATTAATAAGATGCTCTTTATATCCTAAAGTAGTGCTAAGGTCCCATTGATGAACTTTTGGAGGTGATTAGTCTGAACTCCGTGGATGAGTAATTGGAGGTGATTAGAGGTCTGAACTCCATTGATGAACTTTTGGAGCTGATTATAGCTACCGACAACATCGATCAACCTGCTGTTTGATTTATTGAAAGTTGGTCTAATTAATTAGACCCCAAGTTTCTTAGAAGAATCTTGCTAAAGCAGCTTTACAATAAAGTGTTCGCCTGATTTAACATTCAATTAGCTGGTGTTGATTATTGTTGTGTTGGATTGTTTTCTATGGGCCAGTCATAAAGATCTCAATTGATAGGACACAAGACTTGCTATTGTGTTGGATTGTTTTTTAGACCATTAATTCATCTGAGTATGTAAATTAATGTGTCGGATTGTCGATTGTCTTGGCTTTAAATCCATGATAAAATTAACAAAAGCGTGTCAGTATAATACGTGCCACGTGCAAGTGGAGTGGAGTGCAGTTGGTGCCTCCCTTATACTCTCATGCACATGGGCAGGGTTCGATTCCCGTAAGCACCCATCCCCCTCCCCAAGTCCCCTAGGATAGAGTAGATTATGGTTAACGATTGGCAAAAAAATAATAATAATAATACGTGCCACGTGTGTAGCCATTTGGTGTTATCTTTGCTCTTTTTTTCTTTTTCTTTTTAATAACTAAAATGCAAATTCAAAGCAAGAATAAGTGAGGAGAGACCATCCAATTCAGAGGCAAGAGACCTCGTAACTGCATTGCTGCCACCCAATGAGCCACTAGATCCATTGGCTTTCCTAGACGTGCAAAAATAACATCCCAACGAACAATCGAACCATACTCCGAATATCAGAAACTGTAAGTTAAATGATCTCTCTGCAATAATTTTCTATTTTGACAAGGCCTAGGTTGTTCGAACTATTTGTATTATGGATATAATGGTCTTTTAATTATCAAAGTTAACACGGTTAAGCCAATTTTGACGGTAAGGGACATTTGTATACTAGTATTAGTTTGTAAAGTAAGGGAGATGAAAATAATTTCTAAAACCAGAGGAGAGATCAGTGTATTTTTCAAAGACTTCAAGAGAGGTCAGCGTAATTTACCCATACTGGAATTTATTTACCTATTTATTTTTAAGCAACCATGTAGGAAATTAGGAATTATGGAAGAGGGAAATGTACAGACGATCGAGTCAGATCAAACAAACTTGCAAAATGGGCTAAGTGAGAAATTACCAAACGTTTAGAAACAAAACTGAATCAAGGATCCAGCCCAGTTTTTAACAAAGTACGCCTCCCAGGCCCCAGCCCAAATGATCTTTAATTGTCCAAATCTGGCAAGGAAACTCAGTGCCTATAAGACCACAAGGCCCGTGGGCCGTGGTTACAAAAACCTGTGAATTGCAAGAACACCGGATAATATTTGGCAGCTATCAAAAACTATGTACTTACTATTAGAATTGCAAACTGATGGAATATGCAACACAGCACGTCATTGACTTAGCATACAACAGAAACGATAGGGACGAAAGTGACAAAAACTAAAGAAATGAAGGGCCGGCCTGACATTTATCTATCTCTAAATCTCCAACAAAACATCTTTCTTGGAGGAACCATTCCTGCTGCTGGAGAGACTCCACTGATCCGAAAACCCCACCGACGAAACCCCAATGTTTCCGCATTTCGCGACGGTCCTCACACTTTCAATTAACTCCTGGGTTCGACCCTCTTGCGACAGTATCTCCAGTAACTGTCCCGGACTAATAACAAGCTTGACCTTCCAAATCCCACCACCACCGCCGTTGTACCTCGAAAACGCCTCCGTGTAGGATCTCTTGAGAATTCCATGACCGTCGAACGACATTCTATATGGCGCGGGTAGAGATTGTGGCACGCTGTTGGATCTCACGTGACCAACTTGGGCAATTTGACCACCACCAGCTATGCCTTTGCTGTTTAGTGGGAGCAGGTTGTATGACTCCCCTGCTACAAGTACTTCATGGTGTGGCAGTGGTTTCCAAAACAGGTCATGGCTTCGGAAGATGCCATGGCCTGGGAACTCATCCGTGATGAACTCCACTGTTATCGGGCCGTTGAATTCCATGATCCCGCCATCGGATGTTACTACTTTGATCGATTCGTTAGTAACTTCTCCCATGCCTCCAAAGAGGCAATTGCCCATTTCTTTCGATGGAGCTCTCACTAACAAAACGCACACACACACTCACTCTTGTTCTTGTTTTTTGGAGGGTAATTAAAAGAGAGGGAAAGGTATAGGGTAATGAGGTGGTCGTCGGTGGGATTCTTCTTTCTTTAGCAATCCTATACTAGTCCAAAAAAATGAAAAGGGAAGAGAAATTAAAGAAAATATGGTGGGGCAGGGAAATATGTTATGCATGTTAACGAATTTGATACGTTTTTCTATAATAAATATATCGTGAAATGGTCCAACTTTTCCACCAAAAAGAAATGCAATGGTTCCCCAACTATATTAAATAAAAATTAAATAGGATTTTATGGTTGTGTGGGGGCCATGAATCCTGAAAATCCTAGCTAAAGAGCTATATCACTTTTTACTTTCTCTTTTATTACACATTGGTACCAATGTCCCAAACTATTAAAGTGAAGGTGGAGGGTATCGCCTACATTCCAGGTTTTCTGATTCCACCATTCACGCCTTTCACATTCTATATGAAGTGTTCCTAAAATCCATGGAAAGGACAAGTTATTCATTCTGATACTCTCTCGTCCTAAAATGTTTGTTCAGTCCACAACACGATAGACTTAAAATAAAAATACAATAGATTTTTCTAAGAAAAAATTCAACGTTTTTCCATAGGATTTCTCACAATAGTAGATATCTAGTAAACTGTTGAGAATATTTTGAATTTTTCTAGAAAAAATTTGCATTACTTTTAAGTCCTTATTTTACAGACCAGACAAACATTTTAATACATACTTGGGGACTGTCATGGCCATGCACATCAAATGCCAGTGTATGATACAACTACACCAAATTGTTGTCCTAAAGACTAAAGTGAAAGTCTAGTACTTTGTGGGTCCAAAATTTATCTGATTTGTGAAACTTAGAATGGTAATTCAGTCAAGAAAGGCCAAAAAGAATAAATTGGTGGGAGACCAATAGTGTTGGTGCATGCCTCATTGGAATATGTGTACATCAGCATAAGCGGCGGGGTGATAAGCAACGTACTCAACATTCTTTTGTATTTCTTACAAAAATCCTAGATATACAACGATCCAACTATAACCCAATCCATAATCTCTCACATACAACCAAACAAATTACGAGAACTATAGATTTATAAGTTAAATCTTCTTGTTATGACATTGATTTAAAGTGACACGTAAATATGTCCTATGGTGCTCCTATTGCGTACAACCTTAGTCACATAATCCTTCAAAAGGCCTTGCGCTCTCGCTTTCAATCCCCGCTCTTGCGCATCAATTTACTATTTTGGGATGTGATTCAACACGCTTTCGCGCTCTTGCTTGCACACACGAATTATGTTACTTGGCGTCCAACACCTAATCATTCTAGTTTCCGGCCATGTGACAAACCACTAAAGAGGCGCTGGTATGTAATTTGATGCCAAAAGTGAATAGAACATATTCTCCAAGAATTCTTAACCTACTTTTGTAGTACACACACATATATATAGGTCATTTTCTCAAATTTCCTCTTCTTCTTTTTGTTGTTGTTTTGTTGTGATTAGGTGGACAGATACCAAAAGTGAATGGTACATTTTCTCCAAGAATTCTTATCCTACTGTTCTAACATAGAAGACATGTTCTCTAATATGTCCTCTTCTTCTTTTTGTTGTGATTAGGTGGGCAGTAGATTTGGTTATTCAGCTACTGATACATTTTGATTTTAGGTTAAGTAGGTTGAATGCCAGAAATAATATTTGGAGCTTCGGTTTGGTTCTTCGGTTCGCTTTACCTCGGAATAAGCAGAATCGATCTCTTGGAGGGGGTGAGACCTTAATATGTGCCAAATTCCAAGAAATTTTACCTTAAAGCAGACCCTCGACTACAAGGGTAACATCAAAGTTTCCCAAACTTAAATGTGTAAACATTCCACCGATATGAACTCTTTGAATGGAGAACCGTAGTAATAGTTCTTTTTTTCTTTTATAATTGAATGTCCAGGTCATTTTGCGCATACCTCGACTAATTCTGAGGTTCTAAAGGTAACGATCGGGTATAACCCTCGACTAACCATTGTAGTTCTTATCCTAAGGGTTGCAGACCCAAGTAGGTATTAATTGTATGAGGCATTAAAATCAAATTTTGAAATCAACAAACATGGATAGAATAGATATATGAGCAAGACCTTAGCATAACAGTAACACTAATCAGTCAAACTTCACTAATTACAACTGACAATATTAATTTTCGTTGAGCAGAAAAAAAAAAAAGGTAACACCAAGTCATCTGGATCATCTTGGCAAATGATTATGTTACATATCAGAAAAAACATCAAATTCACCACTTTTTGGAAGCCCTGAATAAACTATTCATGCCCATTTAATTGGTTCAAAACGCTTTGTTTTAGTAAAAGAATATGGTTTATTTCAGAGAACTTACATGTATAGACATTGACAATTTTTTCAGACATACTATACTGTAATCATACATAAGATCTTTTGAAGCCTTAAAAATTTGTCGATTTTTGTGGAAGATAAGCTAAAGAACAACCCATATGAACGCATTAGATGCACAAAAATGATACAGACACACTCTGTCACACCCCCTCTCACATGTGGGGTGGGTCCCTCCCGGGTGGGTCCCCTCACATGTGAGAGGGGGTGTGGCAGAGTGTGTCCGAGTGAGTGTGTATGTATCAATAAAGATGCAAATAATGAAAAAGATTGTTAAGATAAAATTAGTTAAAATGTGCATACGGGAGTGCATATCTAGAATTGCCTGAGAAACACTAAATAATCGCTATTCGGTCCATTCTAAGCACTAAAAAAATAAAAAATAAAAAAGGTCTAGAGAAATTAATATGCTCAAAAAATTAAAGTCTACAGAAGTAACATTGCGTTGAAGATTGATCTTATGAATTGCAAGAACAAAACTATTTGTCATGTTCTGTAAATCCCCACTTGATAATTTTGTGCAACTGTAAAACGTAATGGTAGTATATTCTTTCCACAAATATTGGCTGCTTTCCGGGCCGGCGGCCTGTTATGGATTTTATCACGAACACCTGTTCAATCCTACAACGAAAACGCCCCTACGGATCTTGGGAACAATGAATCACAGAAAAAACAAACAAATATGTGCGTAATGAAAAACCGGAAAGAAAAGCAAGACACAAGATATACGTGGAAAACCTCAACGTGAGGAAAAATCACGGGAGCCACACCAGTCCACTATGAAATCGAATCAAGGGGTACAAGTCTTCTCACAATCTCTCTGAGATTGGTTTTCTCTCGCCTCTCTCTAATTTTCACGCTCTGAAAATCTGATACACGATCTTACCAACACACAAGTCGGCCGAAACCCTAAAAGGCAATTTAGGGCCTCGGTAGCACTACAGGGAAACACCTGTAGCGCTACAATACGCTCTCTCCACAAATTAGGTCCTAGGTAGCGCTACCCCAAAACCTGGGTAGCGCTACCGCTTGGTTAACTTCACTCCCAACACGACCTTGCTCCCACTGACCGGAGTGTTTGTGTCACTCACCTCAATGCCTTGAACTTGATATTGGCTGCTTCCGGGCGGGCGGCCTTGCTTCCATTGGCCAGAGTCTTTGCGTCAACCACCTCAATGCTTTGACAAATTAAATAAGTTACCTCCCAATGCCACATATTGTCACAAGCACCTTTTCTACCACCAATTGGCAAGGCCGGAGGTTTCAAGGGTCAAGTGACCCCACTTGACGCAATTAAGGTGTCAATTTCTCGTAGTATGTGTGGAACTTTTTCTTGGGATGCTGAAAACTTGCCCTAGGTGCCTGTATTCATGACCCCAAGATTGGCAAAAATTATCATATACTCATTGCCCCTTTGAACTCTCTCTCTCTCTCTCTCTCAATTGCCCCAGGCCCATCAATATAGGTTTGGTCAATATAAGTCAATTATAGGAGTTAATATCAGAATTAAATTTAAATAGATGTTTAATCAAATAATTAGTAAAATGATTTAAGATAAAAAAATTCCTATTTTTTATTTAAATATTTTGGAATATTAAAAGTGTGTTGACATCTTTTTCTCATATGTTTTCCTACATGAAGAGATATTTTAAACGAAAGATCTCATTAGAATCATCAACTTCTACAAGTCACAATTAGAACTGAAAGTCTATAGTATGTTTGTTTAGCATTAATTTCAGTGTTTTTTATTATTAATATTATCAAGTACAACAAATATAATGTCAGTAATTGACCCCACTAACAATAAATTTTGGCTCCGCCCTTTGCAAATTAGGTGGGACCTTGTGCCCGAGCACTAGGAGTACTAAATAGTACTCCGTATTTGTTTTCCATATATAATCCTATATTTTTAGGGCCATCATGCCATTTTCTCTTGACATTTCCACTCTAATCTGTTCAAGAGTTTGACAAGCGTCCGAGACACTAAAATTATTTGAGTAAATTAATTCCGGAAAAGGCCGTTGTCAGGCGTTTGATGCATGTAGGTTATTCCAATCAACCTAATTAATCTGGTTTCCCGTCATGGAGGGGATAGGAGAATAAAAACCTCAAAAATAATTGATATACAATCAGATTGTGGTGTGGTCCTTATGGACAATCCATAACGCATCTTTGGCTGTTCAAAAGTGTTTTTGATGGTCCAGATTTTAATTTAAACTTTCCGCATGAAGAGTTTAATTATTCTCGCGAATAGTTTATTTAAAATCTGAATCATTGATTGCTGATATAAACGGCAAGAGATGCTTTGTGGATTTGTCTGCATGCATTTAGTAATGATCGATAAAACTCAGAATTCAAACATAACGCCTTCGTAATAAAACTCTTATCTTTTTCCTCTTTCTTGTTAAACTGAAGGTCGGATCTCCTCAATTCAATCTAGTTATCAGATTTTGTTAATATAAAATGCTAAATTTTCAAAGGACTTTTACTCTAATCTTTTTCCTCTTTCTTTTTTAACTATAGGTAAGATTAATTTCCTCAATTTAATCCACTTATCCGATATCGTTAGGGTAAATAGCTAATTATTTTTTAAGGAAACTAAGAGGCAAAGAGAATCTTTTTATATTCTGATATTCCATTTGTTTTAATTAGATTGGATTTTCCAGCTTGTTTGGAAAATATGGAAACAAGTCTCGAGGGGCAATTCTGCTCACACAACATTTTACACAATTTTTTACGCAAAAAATGTAAACCACTCATTTTGAAATCCCAAGCAAATGATATGAGCTGTTCAATTTGTTTAAAACAAGTTTTTTAGAGTTCCTGTAAATAATCAACTCATTCGGATATTGGTGAGGGCTTGATCGGTATTTGTCCCTAAATTTGACTGGATAAAAACTAAATGAATCGATCAAGCTCTTACCGATATCTGAATTAGTTGATTTTTTACGCGTAATCTTAAACCACATTTTAAACAAATTAAACGGCTCCGATTATTTTGCGTCAAAAATTGTGTCAAATATTGTGTAAGCGGGATCGCCCTGAGTTTCAACTATACAAGTTACAATACGCTGTGCTTTTTCATAAAAACGAGCAAAAAAATTGGGCCAAATTACCTTTAGAACCTATTTTTTCAATGAATATCATAAAGTAATCGCAAGCTGAAGAATTTAAAGCATAAAAAAACTGAAGGTTCATTTTAACAAAAAAAAAAAGAGGATTTGTGAGCAATTTTTGGCTTGAGAGAATCAATGAGCATAATTTGTAGTATAATAAAGCTGAAGGTTTGAATTTCTGTATTTGTTAAGGGGAATTGATGTTAGCTCTCTCATTTTACCATCCTCACTCTTTTTTCCATCTTTATTGTTATCAATTAGGGGGTGTATCAATTAGGGGAATTGATGTTAGCTCTCTCATTTTACCATCCTCACTCTTTTTTCCATCTTTATTGTTATCAATTTTGGTTCTGTTTTATGTTATTCTCGTCTGTATGCTATTATATTTCTGTTGTCTTTATTTCCAGTAGTTTGTAACAGTCTTCCCGTTTAATGAAATTCTATCTCTTTTACCAAAAAATTAGGGGGTGTACATGGTTCGGATTGGACTGGTTCTGCAGAAATACAAATACCGAACTATATCTAACGGTTCTAAAGAATTGAGAATCGTAACCAAACCGTTACACATATGGAACCAAACCAGACCGAACTATTAGACCGGTCTGGTTTGGTTAGGTTTCTTGTTCTAAACCATGTTAACATTCAAAAATTGTAAAAACTAAATAAATAAATAACATACCGCTAACGTAGTTCCGGGGGTGCATGTGGGAGAATTTAGGGAGAGTGGAAAGTTTATGAAAATAGTTTGGTGGGAGTTGGATAATGGGATGTACTCTTATATATCATTATTGATATAGATGCCACATGCATTGTTAAAAAATTACAAAATTATCAAGTGTGTGTAGGTATATATGAGTGTATATATTATATTGTATTGTGTGTGTGTGTGTGTATTTTTACTTATTTATTTATACAAACTGGTTTAGTTCAAACCACAGATTCTAATTATAAAATCGGGGACCTAACCAAAGTACGTATCCGGTTCTCATTTCTTTAGAACCAAAACAAATCTATTAAACCATAGAACCAATCCAAGTACACCGGTTCTGTCTGGTCGATGCGGTTTCACAATTTTTTTCGGTTTCCTTGTACACCCCTAGACTATTACTCCCTCCGTTCCTTTTTAAGTGATACGTTTAGGAAACGTGTATTTTTGTGGACGTTAAAAAATACACTTCCATAGAATGTTTTTTATTTCTTTTGGCACCAAATTAAAGTAATCAATGAGCACTTTAATTCGATATAAAAAATTCAAAAATATATAAAGAAATATGTTTTTTAGGGGTTTGAAATTTCACGTATTCTGATAGGGATCACTTAAAACGGGACAAAGGGAGTAATTTATTATCTTCTCTCTTCATGTGTGAAAAAATGAACTTATTAAAGGGTAACAGAGTAAGTTCAATGAATAACAACAAGAAAAGGAGTGTTGGTGGTAAAAAAAATAGTGTGAAAAACACTACACAGTCTACCCTTTGTTAAGAGATATAGGTTTGAATCTCACTTTTTTGTGAAAAATTATTTTGTATAACTGTGAAACCATATGACATAAATATGATATTACGATTTCACTTG
The DNA here is from genome assembly GCA_016920895.1 of Vaccinium myrtillus. Taxonomy (NCBI): domain Eukaryota; kingdom Viridiplantae; phylum Streptophyta; class Magnoliopsida; order Ericales; family Ericaceae; genus Vaccinium; species Vaccinium myrtillus. The sequence continues at coordinate 295,193 of JADGMU010001271.1, read as the reverse complement.
TAATCGGTTTTTGCGTATTCAAATGGGGTTTGAGGTCGAGATAGCCAAACATTCAACACTACCAGCTCGTCTTTGTGCCCACTCTATTCACATACGTTTATAGGAGGAACCGTGACACTTTGTTGGCACGCAAGCAGTAGTCATAGGAGTATTTCTTTTCTTTTCTCTTAGGTTTTCCTTATTTACCTTGATTTTGAAGTTTTATTGTCATATCACATCTCGTAATACTAGTAAAAATTAATATAGTATTAATTTATTGGGTATATATAAAACCGATACTAGGAACTCAAAATTGAGAAAGAAAAGGACAGACGGGGATCGTTCAAAAAATATATAGAGAGGATCACGATATTTCCCCTGGTACTTGTCCAATCGATATCGAAATCCCAGCAGCGCCTGCAATCTAGGGTTCGTCAATGCCCTCACACTCAATTCTTCCTACTTCCTCTCTATATTTCTCTCACTGCATTCCTCTATCACTCTCTTATCTTGAAGTCCTTTGATTTCTCTACTCAATTCAATGTATCGAAGTCGCCTAATCCTTCGTTTTTATGATTCTAGTACCTGTTTATCTATTATGGCAGATATGACCTAAATTGCCAGATGAAGCGTTTTATGTTTGTCTGATGTTTACACTGTTGTTTCTATAGGTTTTTGACGATCATGACGATTCTTGATTCGGATTATAAGATGGAGAACGGAGCATTGGGAATTCCGTTGGCACCGGAGGAAGAAAAACGTATTGTGGATGAATTGACTAATATAGCAGAGTCGAATTTGAAGGAAGGAAACTTGTATTACGTTATTTCCAATAGGTAATCTTAACCGTCCTCATTTGTATTATCCACTGATTGTTACTTTTCTGCTGCAATGGATATCCTAGTCAGGCCTAGCTGAATTTTTTTTTATTTTGTATTGACTGGTATGTCCATGCAGATTGATAATTACTGTTTTAGTTAGGCACTGGCATTTTCCTATAGCTTTACTAACTGAAGCTGTAAATTGATCATTTTGGATTTTGTGTGTGGAAAGGAGGAGCTCTGGAAATAAAGGTTTAATTTAGGATTTTCACTGATATAACCACCTCCTTCATTATTGGGATGCCATGGTCTGTCGATCTGAGGTAGTTTGTTTGGTGGCTGGGACATGCTGATTTACAACAACAATAACAAAACCCATTTAGTCCCCCGTAATTGGGGGTATGGGCGTGGGATGATTTAGAGCCCATTTACAACAACATGCTGATTTAGAGCCCTACAATTATTCAGTTGAAACCCTTTTTTTTTTTCCCAATCCACAAGTAGATAGGGTTTTTCTTGTTACCTGAATTGTATAGCACTCCGGGTTTCTATTCGTTTACTTACACATTTAGTTTTGAGACTTTTTAGTACTCCCTCCGTCCCAATTTGTTCTGCGGTTATTCCTTTTTGGGATGTCCCAAAATGTTTTGCATATTTCAAAACTTTCCATTTTTGGATGTCTATTTTACCATTTTGCCCCTCATTTATTTTACATTTAAAAATGTTGCTCCAGAGCACAATTGGCTGGATTTTGACCCACCAGTACCAACTTTTTCAATCAAACTCATTGAAATCAACTTTTTCAATCAAACTGTTGGCGTAAAAAAAAAAAAAAAAATCAAACTCATTGAATACAAAACCAACTTCATTTCTTTGTCCAAAACATAAAATTATGTGGATCATAACCACCAGCATCAACCATAACAAGTTTACAGAGGTTAGTTACACCTAAGCATGAAAAGAACAAAAAGGGAGAATTATGGGATTTGCATTGCAGACCCTTACAATTGCTTGCTTCATCCAAAAACACAAAAATACAGTTCTACAACAAAGTTTGAGATCAGTTGCCTCCAGTATGTAGATGAGCCAAAACACTTTCCACCAGATTGTGGTCACATTGAAGTTGAGTAGGCAAGTTACCATCTCTCATCAATCCACCCTTTCCAATATGTGGAACCTTGTAACCAATTCCCCCATTTACTTTCATGATCTCAATCATGCAAGCTTGTAATGTTAAAAAGACATTCTTTAGCCTTTCAGATGGTAGTTCTTCAAAAGCTCTCATAACGGCAGAAACAAGCTCATCAACATTTTTTGGTGCTTGTTGGTATTGCAAAGTTTGAATTGCTCTAAAGAAACCAAGGTCTAGAACATTTAAATCCGGACTGTTGGGAGGTTGGAATACCAAACGAATATCAAATCCGTCTTTAGAAGCCTCTTCGAGAAACTCGGCATCAAATTCATGAATGTGAGGCCTTGCATTATCCTGTTGAATCAAAATAGTCTCGATTCCATTGCCCCGTGGGCCATTTAGCTCGAATAGTGGGTAAGACTTTTTCAATCAAACACTTCCGAGTAATTTCTTTAGTAACCGTAATGGGCTTTGTTTCCAAAGTACCCGCCAAACGGTTTTTACTAGTCCGTTTTGCGGGTTCTTTGCATGTGAAGGGAAAAATTCCAATCTTTCCAGAAAACTCTTGATTTCGAGTTGCATCAAACCGTGGTCGAGCTACGGCAGCTAGGAACATAACTTTTGTGATGAAACGTTTGCTTTTGCAAGTTCGTAGGGGCTCATTTTCATCGGGAAGGAGATAATACCTTTCCGATTCTTTAGTCATATAAAACCATTTTTCATCAATATGTACGTAATTGTACATATTTTTGAAAGTTGGTTGGCTTTGAAGACTAGAAGGCTCAAGCATGGAAATGCAGAATCGAAGTCGTGCCCTCTTACCTTCTTCACTTAGCAATGGCTTCAGTGCATTTGTATGCGGCCTCAGCACACCGTCTTTAACTCGCCTATGGAGCGTTGTTTTCGGCACGTGTATAGCTTCTGCGATTGATCGGATATTGGTTCGTTCAGTAAACTTTAGTGCAGAGATTGCGTTGATGTCCAATTGCACTCGTTTCCGACCAACTCGTCCTCGCAAATTGGGGGATACATCAACGGTAAGTCCCTTGGCAATACAAGAATTTGCTCTTTGCAAAATTGCGCTAATTGTTCTCGGATCGACGGAAAACATTGCAGCCACCTCTTTGAGACATCCCCTTTTTAATTTCCCAGATGCACTCTTTGACAATAGAATCTCCACAATCTGTAGCCGTTCTTGATCAGTCAGGTTTCTTTTTTCTCTCCGCGGGATAGAAGATGGTTCAAGCAAATACGGCATCTTCTAACGTTAATAGAGGTGAGAGAAATCTGTTGGAGAAAAATTAGGAACAGAGAGAAAGGAGGAGAATTTTTAGGAAACAGAGTATAGGAGATCACGTTGGTGGAGAGGAAAAAGAGGGAAAAGTATAGGAAGTGTATGGGGTGAGATATGGGAGAGAGATTTAAGGAGAAATTTTCTCCCTCCCTTTTGCTCTGCTTCCATTCCTCGGGGAAGGAAATCAAATTCAAAATTCAAAATTTTGATTTGTAAGGAAAAACGTGTTGTGGTAGACCAAATCTGGCGGCAACTTATGGCGCCATTCTTCTCTCCATCTAACCCAAATCATGTGACTCCATTTTTTGCGGCAAACATTTTGGGCCCACTTATTTTTTATTTTTTGCATAATTTTGATAGTACTATATTCTGGTAAAAGGGTAAAATGGTAAAATTATCAAAAAGTCAATGCAATCATGATGTTTCCTTAAATTTTTCATTTCCCAATACATGCGAAACAAATTGGGACGGAGGGAGTACATGACATCACCATAAGCAAAGACTTTGTTTGCCGACTCTGATATTGCTTGGAAATTTTTTAGATGGCTTAGCTAGGGTCTATGACTTCAGAAAATGGCTTTTTGATGGTTAAGAGATTCCCCAGTATTGCATGAAAATCAGCTTGCAAAAGGAGGTTGCACAAGAGCTTATATACACCAAACGAAGCCTATTCTTAGCTGTTGTCGGACATTAGGTTCGTACATAGCCCCTGCTCCGCAGCAAATGCCACACGGCAGCCCTGATATTAGATCATACATAGCCCTAGCTCCAGAGCTTATGCCCACAGCAGCCCATTCTATCGACACTAACCCAATGGTAGCCCTTTCTCTTTTAGCTTGAGTATTAAATACCTTTAAGTACGTGATCTAGCCTCTAAGTCGGCCCTTCTGTTTCTTGAACGGAAAAGCCACAATCCATTTGTTGCCATACTCGTGTAGGCTTTGTGCAATCCCATACTCAAAGTGGTTTCTAACTTTGATACCAAATTAACAAACCCCTAGTTAGAACTCACTTGCGAAAACCAACTTGCAAGGGGAGGCCCATTCTTAGCTAATGTTGGTCATTAGGATCGTAACACAAAACATGAAATATGGCAATTGAGATTGATAAAAAGTTCCAAACTTTAGGAATCTAGGATGATTTGTCTGGCCCGCCTTGGTACTTAAGAGGGTACCCATTTCTTTTTTGGAGTCTCCTTTTGGTGAACTTTTGGTAAAGAATATACGTTTTCTTTCATAATAATAGTTCTCACAATGTTGTCTTTGTTCTTGTAACCGTTAGTGCAGGTGGTTCACAAGCTGGCAGAAATACACTGGGCAAGATGTTGACTCTTATTTGTTTGACAAGCATTCTCCTGATTCTGAGTCTTTGGATTTTCAAAAGCTAGTTGATAGACCTGGACCAATTGATAATTCCGATATTCTTGTAAATGGAACTGATACTGAAGGTAATGATTTGGAGCTTCGGAGAACATTGCAAGAAAGATTTGATTACATTTTAGTTCCTCAACCAGTGTGGGAGAAGCTTTTTGACTGGTAATTTTTATACAGGAATTCCCTATTTTCCTATATACATTTTTGTTTTGACTACTGCTCCTTGCCAAGAGTTTCTTACTTCTTTTTTGTTGATAACTAAGATCTTCCAAATCATGCTTAAAAATATGCTTTTTTCAGTTAGGAATATTTTTGAAAAACAGAGGTGATTAACTAGATTGATAACATGATGCTTTTAAGGAGGCAATGAGGTAGGATGATTGCAGGCAATTATTAGCCAATAAACCCCAAAATAGTTCAAATAAAAAAGAAAGTAGGGTTTGGGTTTATTTTTAGCAACAGAGATTAAGAGTTAGCAAATTAGAATACATTGTTGTGGGTGATGGTTGAGTGCTATCTTTGGCATTTTGAACAGTATTAATCAGCAGTAACTTTGGCTGATTCCATGTTGGTTTGGAAGCAAGGGTTCAAGGATTGAAGGGAAGATCATTTAGGCTTCTGGAAAATGTTCAATTGTTTGAAAATGGTGAGAAAACCTGTTTTTGGAGTTGCATTTCTTATATTGTGTAGGCATTATCGCTAGGGTTGGGAAGGCAGTATCAACTATCAAATCCGGAAGAAACTCCAAACCTGTGTTGAATCCTGCAAGACTGACCTCTTAAATTAGAAGCATTAAATGTTTTACACAGACTTTGGAGAAATCTTAGTTGTAATAGGATTTTGGGCAAAGATACTTGCACTTAAATCTTGTGTCCAGCTGTGATAGGAATCATAGGATTTTGACTTTCAAGAAGGGAATTCTTTAAGCTAGGACATATCTTAAACACCGTAAAACTAGTACATGAAAACCAGGCATTTTTCTGCATTTTGTGGTGTGCAAGCTTTTTGGTCACTTCTTCCTCTCTTATGGCATAAATTTTCTACCTTCACTGTCATGTTTTCCCATTGGAAGAGTTGTGTGTCTCTTGTTCTGCTGCTTGTGTTTCAAATTCTAATCATTTTGTTTTCAGGTACAAGGGTGGACCAGCATTACCAAGGAATATGATTTCACAGGGTGATTTTAACGTGCAATTTAGTGTGGAGGTTTTCCCCCTGTGCCTGAAATTAATTGATTCCACAGACAATAGCCAATCTATTATCAAGTTGAGTAAAAAGGTACTACTTCAGTACTTCCTGTTCTCTCTCTTCTTCCTTGCTCCATTTAAGGCTGCAGTAGTTAGTTCATTTTTTGTGGCTAATTCATAAACTTTTTCAGTTGGTTGCTATTTTGTTTTCTTTGAAGGTGTAAGTGGTACTCTTTTGAAAAACATTGATATCTGCACTTTTTAACCACCAAAAGCAATCAATCACCTGAAGAAAATACTAGATATTCTTTTGTTTCGCCATGGCTCTCTCTCTCTCTCTCTCTCATCCCTTTTAGGTTTGATTTGTCCAGGCTTCTTTACAAGAGCTTTATCAGAGAGTGTGTGCACTTCGAGGGATAGAGCCAGAAAAGGTATATTATATGCTCTCTCTCTCTCTATATATATATATATGTGTGTGTGTGTGTGTGTATTTGCATGTTCGTATGTATGCATGTGTAGACGTTCTACTACTAAAGAAATTTATACCTTGTTCCCATTTCCAAAAATTTCAACAGGCGCGAATTTGGGACTATTTCAATAAAAAGAAACATGAAATTCTAGAGGATTCGCAGAAGACCCTTGAAAAAGCTGAACTGCAGATGGATCAAGATGTAAGTATCCTGGGTTATGAATTTACTTTGGAGCTGTGTCTAACCATCTTACTATAGTTTCTACATTATTTTAGTTAACTGTTGCACTGAATGATTTTTATGAGCTTATGCTGCTGCTAACTTGCCTGTTTATGGGTGGGAATTTCCGACACAACGCGAGAACCGACACAAAGTTAGCGGGTTAGGGTCGGCTATTTCTGACACGGAACCCGAATATGACAGGACACGATAACATGAAAATCTAAACAAGTCGGGTTAGGGTTGAGAGAATTCTGACTCGAACACAAAATGACACGACATGAACACACACGGGAATTTATGAAAGGACAAGATAACACGACACGAACCCGACACGAAGTTAGCGAGTTAGGGTGGGCTATTTCTGACACGAAACACGAATATGACACAAACACAATAACCTGAAAAGCTAAACAAGTCGGTTAGGGTTGAGAGAATTCTGACATGAACATGAGACGACACGACATGATGCCCACCCTACACCTGTTGATATTAGTAGTTTCTTTTTCATGTGAAAAATGGTTTCAAAGTTAGTTTGTGTCACACTTTGGTTGGCAGCAGGTGGAACTTAGAGAAAGGTGTCTTTAAGTCCTGTAACCTTTAAACAGGTTATTTACTTTTTCATGTAATAGCTAGTGCGGGAAAAGCATGGTTTGTTTCAAATTAAAGTATCTTAAATGCACGATAATATTGTAATCTAAAGCTAAGTCCATGAGTAAGTGTATGAAATTTTTTTTGCGTTTTGAATTTCTGTAGCCATCCCTTCCTCACCACTTATAACTTTATCGGCTCATATAATCATCCTCATCAGGTTCTGTTGGATGTTGAACCTTTGTTGCATCACATGCATTCCTAAATAGATATTCAAATCAAATCAACCCTGGGGCTTATTACCATTGAGTTGTATTTGACTTGCTCATTTCCTTTTAAGTTCCACAAACATGTCCATTTTGTTTTTGAGTATTTTTCGGTTTTGTTTCTTGATGTATTTTATCTGTGCAGATACTTCTTGAGGTCCAAGAAGATGGATTTTGGCCCTCTCGATTTAGCATGGATTCAACCGGGAATGAGTTAGCTTTGATTCCCATAGACCCACCAAGATCATCTGTGACTACTGGAGGCTGCCCAAATTTGTCCAATGGTCATTCTACAAGTTATGGTGGCAGTTTTTATCTAGACAGCACATTAAGTTCAAGTATTGCAGGTACGGAAGATGGTTATGATATTTCCAAGGCTGCAACAAAGGCAGACAGGGGAGGTTTTGCTGGATTGCAGAATTTGGGAAACACTTGTTTTATGAATAGTGCGATTCAGTGTTTAGTTCATACACCTCCCATTGTTGAGTATTTCTTGCAAGATTACGCTAATGAGATCAACGAACACAATCCTCTGGGTTTACACGTACGAAGCTGTTTTAATTTATTACGGAAAGTTCTTACTTTAGAGCTTTTGTATGAAGCGTCTAATATACTATAGTTGTGCAGGGTGAGCTTGCAGTTGCATTTGGTGAATTATTGCGAAAACTTTGGTGTTCAGGGAGGACAGCCATTGCCCCTCGCGCATTTAAGGGCAAACTTGGTAGATTTGCCCCCCAGTTTAGTGGGTTCAATCAGCATGATTCACAAGTTAGTATTTTGGGACATATTGTTACTCCATTAACAGATCTTACATGTATTTTCGAGTAGGCCATACCGTATCTGCAGAATATTTGCTTGTGATTATTTAGCGAAGCAAAGACTGAATAGCTGAAGAAATCTGTCATGTTTTTAATTGAAGTCACTTGATGCTATAGACGATATCTCCATGGCTAAAAGTTATTTCCATTGGTGCATGTATTTGTAATGCTCCCGTGACTATTGCCTGGCTGAAATCTCTATAGTTTCATACACTACATTTGTACTTTTGTCTTCTCAATGTGTTCAAGTGTTTGTTTTTGTGTGTTTATGTTACTATTGCCCAGCTGAAATGCTTCTGTGACTATTGCCTCTCCCTCTCTAGCTTATAAGTCACTATTTGCAGATAACTCTGAATACGGTGACACATATCTTTTTGTGTGTGTGTGTGTGTGTGGGGGGGAACTTAATGTAGTTTTTGATGGAATATGGAAAAGAAATGCAGTCATAGCTTGTCATATGGGTGTGGTCCAGTTGTTTGAAACTGCTGTGGGAGAGCTCATAGTTGCTGTTATTGGTTCTGAGATCCAACTGTATGAAACTCGGGCTATTGGTGCTCGCAGTTTAACAATGGTCCTAGGGGTGATGCCAACATCTATCACTTCAATGATGTGAAGTATAATTTAGGGTTTCCATTTGTTAGGGGTTTAGTTAAATTGTTATTTATTTATTATGTTCGGGGTAGTTTAGTCATTTTGATGTTATAAGGGTTTTGCTAGGTTTAATTTAATTAGCCTATATAAACCCCTTCATTAGTTGTAACTGTTTATGCTTTTCTAATGCAATGCAATAATAAGATTGTACGTTAGTTTGGTATTACGTACGTTTCGTTTGTCTCTCTCTTTTCCAAGTTCATAGGCAATCAAACATGCCAATGGAGAAAATCAATAAGAAATGTGACTGATGCTGTCGGGGCTATGAGCCAGCTTGTGAAAGATGAAACTTTGTGTGATGGGCTCACAGTCATGCACTTAGATTTTGGTTCCATGCATCTCCATTTGGCGTCATTCTGAATAATCTGAAGTATTATTCATCAACAAAAGATATGTTCTTCAGATGAAGTTGGTCAATAACTGCTCCTACAAGCTTCATACTGTGAACATTTTGTTGATTGAGCTGAGTATTTGCACAATGATAACATGATGCTTGTCCATCACCAAATTTGAGCGTGTGCTCTCAGGAATAGTTTGTACTGCAGCGATGACTCTCAGAAGATACTCTTGTTGTATTCTGAACAGAGATAAAATAAAAAATAAAAAAATTAAAGATGTTTAACTGTCGACTTTTTTTATCAAAATGTTTTGTTGTTCATCACTGTAGGATCATTTAATGTTGTTTTTTCTGTACAGCTGTGGTGGGTATTTGACTGCATGAGAATAGGAATCCAGTGTCGGACTAATGAAATTTGCATCATTATCTGGCCATTCTGTTTCTGCTTGGTGTTTATTTGTTTGCTACCCTTTGAAGCAAATATTTCAAAACTCATATTAGGTTTTCACTGGTTCATTTTTCTTATTTTCTGGTCAAAAACTTATTTACTCTAGGAACTCCTTGCCTTCTTGCTTGATGGGCTGCATGAAGATTTAAATCGCGTCAAGCAAAAGCCGTATTTTGAAACAAAGGATTCTGATGGTCGCCCTGATGAGGAAGTTGCGGATGAGTGTTGGAAACATCACAAGGCTCGGAATGACTCCATAATTGTGGATGTTTGTCAAGTGAGTACATTTACTTGTGCATGTGTCTCAATTTGTGTGTTTAACGTTTTTTAATTTGGTAGGGAGGGGAATGCTGTAAACAGTTGTAACAAAGTGGTTTTGATAAGTCGGTATTCTATTGTTATCAACTTATTACTTTTTTGAGAAAGTTTTATGTTCTTTATTTGCTTGTTTGGTTGTGGTAAATGCAGTTTCAGCACACATAGTTCATTACTGCAGTTTTTACGACTATCAATTTATTTTTGTTGCTCTCGATGAGGCCGTGTTGTCGTACAACTTGGATATTTCTTCTTTAATATGCATGAGACATGTTGTATAAGTACATTTTTTGCATGCCATAGGTCTTAAAGGTGCTGCTCCAGAGTTTTGGTAACTGGACATTGTACTGTACCTTTCTTTGAATAACAGTTATTTTCACAAAATCCCCAGGGACAATATAAATCAACATTGGTTTGCCCAGATTGCAGCAAAATTTCAATAACGTTTGACCCCTTCATGTACTTATCATTACCACTACCTTCTACGGTCACTCGGAGAATGACAGTAACTGTATTTTATAGTGACGGGAGTGTTCTTCCAATGCCATATACTGTCACTGTCTTAATGCAAGGCTGCTGTAAAGATCTCAGTATGGCTTTGGGTACTGCATGCTGCTTAAGTAGTGATGAAAGTCTGTTGCTTGCTGAGGTAATACATCTCTTCTTGGCTTCTGTGAGCCTTGCCTCTTCTTATGTCCCAGTCTGAAGCTCTGTCAATTCAATCTGCAGGTTTACGACCATCAAATATATCAATATTTCGATACCCCTTCGGAACCGTTATCCTCAATAAAAGATGAAGAACATCTTGTTGCATACAGATTTCCAAAAAAATGGGCAGGATTAACAAGACTGGAGATATTTCATCGATACCTAGAAAAGTAAGTTCTCATTCCTTTTGTTCTTGCTGTTACTATCCTCTTGAGGGAAATTCAAAAAACTCGAGGTCAGCAGTTCCAGCTAACTGTTGAATACTTGCTTGCCTTGTCTCGCTTGTCTCATTCTTTATTTGGAAGGCATAGGTTCTGTTGTTGAAGGAAGATTGGCTGTCTGTTTTGGTGGTGACAATGATTTGATCAAAAGAAGCTGCGTAATCATACTAACTTACAAATACTCCCTCCGTCCCGTAAAGTTAGTCCCTCTTCGGGAATCCAACTTTTTTTTGAGACATAATTATTGCCTTGTGCACTCTTACTTTCCAAAATTACCCTCACCATTGACATATTTGGCTATTTTGAATTTCCCGGGTAGGAAAGAAAGTGACATTTCTACACTGTCCAGACTTGCAAGTAACGTTGGGTTTGAAAATCCAATGCAGTTTGTTGACTTTTGTGTACCTTTTCCCTTGATTTATTTCCCACATATATTTATTATCTCAAAGAAGAGACAAGGGCCAAATGGGAAACTAATAAAAATTGGACATTGATTTCTGTAAAGGACATGCAAAATGGAACAGCCAAAAATGGAATAACGGACTAACTTTGCAAGACGGAGTTATGCAAAGTCATGAAGTGGATAAAGAAAAGAAAAAGAGTGATCAAATCCACTAATTAGAAGTATTGGAGGGATGATGGAAATTTGCTTGAAAAGAAGTATTTTCGTAGTCCTACTGTGTTGATTTTGCTAATAGTTGCTACTTGTTATGTTGATTTATGGGCATCTTTCCTCTGATTAAGTCTTGATGCGGGACAAGCTCAACAAGAAATGAGCTTCATTGATGTATTCTTTGTTTCTATGTTCATTCTGGGTGTATTCTGCAATATAGGATTTACGGAACATATTTGATGATATATACTGTTATTGTCTGTTTCTGTAGATGGGGCAAAATGTATATATCCATGGTTTTGTTGAGAATGCAAAATTGCTTTGTCCCTTAGATACTTCATTAATGTTTTGGTTCATTGGTCTGAAACCAGTGGGCAACATTAAGATAATGAAGTACGTGCCCAATCGACAAATGTTTGAACACTTGAGGAGGCCGATGATCCCCAGGTCTCAAGTCCGGCTGCTGTCTATGATGCATTGTGCCCTTGCTCTTTTTTTTTTTTGGATTACCTTGTGCCCTTGCTCTTTAGGATAATGTTTATTCCTATACTAGTCTCTTTTTTTCCCCTCATGACTAAAGCATTGTTGCTTTCCAGTTGTTTGTCAGACAATTTGAAGGGCAGTCAGAGGAAGCTTTTCTTGACACCGCTGGTTACATATCTTGAGAACCCACAAACTGGAGCTGACATTGATATTGCTGTTAGTAGAGTGTTGTCTCCATTGAGAAGAAAAACTTACTTTGGTCCAACTAACATTAATGGTGGCAAGGAGAATGGCTCTTTTTCAGGAGCTATTGATGAATCAAAAAACAGCTCGGCTACCCACAACGAACACGGATACCAGTTGATGCTCAATGGAAAACAGGAAGAAACATCCTCCAGGGAGCTGAACTTTCAGCTCTGCGTGACAAATGACAAGGGTTTTAGCTGCCGGCCAATTTCAAAGGATTCCCCCTTTAAACCTGGTCAATCGGTTAATGTTATGCTGGATTGGACTAATAAAGATCATGAGTTGTATGATTCTAGCTACTTAAAGGATCTTCCTGAGGTTCACAAGGCTGGACTTACTGCAAAGAAAACTCGGCAAGAAGCTGTCTCGTTGTTTTCATGCTTGGACACATTTTTGAAGAAGGAACCTTTAGGACCGGATGACATGTGGTAGAATACTTGCAACCTTTTCATACTGCTTACTTTTGTAGGCTGCTTCATTCAAGTATAATAGCATCACCATTTATTGGGTTAAATTTCAATGCAGGTACTGCCCTAGTTGCAAGGAACACAGGCAAGCCACCAAGAAGTTAGACTTATGGAGGTTGCCAGATGTTCTAGTCTTTCACCTAAAACGGTTCTCATACAGCCGTTACCTGAAGAACAAACTCGACACATTTGTGAATTTCCCGATTGAGAATCTTGATTTAAGCAAATATGTGAGATCGAAGGATGCATTTGGGCAATCTCATGTCTACGAGCTCTATGCCATTAGCAACCACTATGGCGGCCTCGGTGGAGGGCACTACTCTGCTTATGCTAAGGTATGGACAAACTGAGCTTTGTGTAATTTTCTCGTTTTCCCTTGTTTCGTGGTTAACTGCCCATCTGGGTATGGAAGTTTGTAGTTTATTTTTCTTGGCAGTTAAAGGGTCATTAGTGTAGTTGCTCTTTGTGACATTGGTTTGATCATCCAACTAGCTCTCATGTACTAACTATTGCCATGCCATTGCCATTGCCATTTCCAATGCCCAAATACTTTGATTTCGGAATTAGTCTGACAGTCTGGATTAATGTGAAAAGTTTTCCTTTTTCAATTTGTAGTTAATTGATGAGAACAGATGGTATCATTTTGATGATGCCCATGTATCGCCGGTTAGTGAAGATGACATCAAGAGTTCTGCTGCTTATGTGCTGTTCTACCAAAGAGTTAAGGTTGAACCAAATGCTGGACTTGGAAAACCATCCCAGGATCAAGTCAATCCTTGAAAGCTATTCTGGGCGTGTATTTTTTCGCCTATTATTTTGGCTCTTGTGCCTCTGCTTTCCCGGTGACGATTTGATCTTGATGGTAGAATAGTCTATCAACCAGATATAAGCTGTATAGGACACCTGGTGGCGTCTGGTTTCAAGATGAGAAAAGAGGGTTGGTGTGAATAGTCAGGTTTTGTGTTCAGCAACATGGTGCCGAGGTAAAGAGGCTCTGGCAGGCTTGGCTGGAAGACTAGTTTTATCTTCATCAAAATCATTGTTTTTGGACAGGATATTGGGTGGGTTTTGGGTTTTGGTAGGATTCTGGTTTGTGAAGCTTCTCTCTCAAAGGTCATTTTTTTGTCGCCACAGGCCACAAATACTTTTACACTTGTAATGTGGAACTTGTTTTTGCTTCTTTCTGGGCTTATAAAGTCGATTGGACTCAGAGGGGAAGTTAAACGCCACCAGGTTGTCTTCTTTGCGTCTACTTTTATATGCTAATCTAACGATTATGGTTTTAACATCTGCAGAAGAACTCCGAATTTCTGGTTTTTTTGTGTATTGTTCCATTTTTAATGGCCTTTGGTCTGAGTATTTCTTGAAGATGCGTTACATATTTGCTACTGATGTTAAAGAAAGAAAAGAATGATCAAAAATTTGAAATTGAAAGAAACTTTATCCTGTGGCAAGTTAAGGAAGCTGAAGGACAAGCCAATGGAACCATGCAGTACTTGTATATCTGGACCTTATTGGGAGTCTTTAAGGGATACATTGACGACTCTAAAGTTACAACTTGAACTTTAGCATGCCAACAATGTTTGTGATCCAAAATGAGAATCAAGATTTTGTTTCTCTAATCCTCCATTACAGTTGTGTTTGGCGGCTTGAATTGAAATTATTGATAGCAAAACTTTTGGTTTTTATGGTTAGAGAGCTTAAAAACTTGGCTAGCCAGGCCCATAATGAACAAAAGAGCAACCATAAACCATCCTTCATGTTTGTACTCTCCCTACCTTACACTGGATTTTTTGGATTTCATATCGTTCTTTTCCGTAAGTTGATCGAATCTAGGACGTAGCCCATCAAAAGATAAGGGGCAAAATACGTAACTATTCAATGTCATTGCCAGTTTGCCACAGGCATAGTGACTTTTAATCAAGCTTGCTGCCGGAAATGCAAGTAATGAATTTATAAAATCTGAACATCAAGTTTGGTACACTAACAGATGGGAATGGGATGCAAGGAAATACAGATATAGATAAATTGAAATGTCAATTCCAAATTTGTCACACAAAGTAGGAATTTTTACTAAAACACGGGAGGGATCAGCTGCTTCCATCTAATATTATTACAAAAGCTGACGTAATCTTTACTCTCCCTCCTGCAAAACAATGCGAACTAATGAATGAAGAGAAATTAACACATATCTGTGTTCTCCATTACTGCCCCAACCAAACCAAACGTCCCCTTTTAATCAAGTGGGTCCGGTGGTTGATCAAAGGAGCTGATAGGAAAGGGAGGAGGCCCAACTATAATTAAATCTGGGAAATTTATATAGTACTCCAACAGCTACTACTACAAAGAAAGGTGATAGCTGGAACCAAAGAATAGGGTGAGAATGCTCAAGGAAAGCACAAAAAAAGATGGATTGGAAAATTACCTTTACCTAATTCCCAAGCTCCGTGTTTATTCCATCTTCATTCACACCATTAAAGCCATCTATCTAGCTAGGCTAACCCGTTTTGAATTTGATGATGCAACAAACTCACAAATACTATGTCTAGACTAGAAGAAGGCCACTGTGATTATTCCCACAATGCACAAAAAGAACCAACTGATGGCAAAATGTAATTTCCCCTGAAATCAAAGACGACACCAAACCCATAATTAGTTTAGACCGTCGAAATCCCAATTAGGAGTACTACAGTGGAGTATTATTTAAGGTAGAAGAAGAGGCTGTGCTGTACATAATTCAAGTTTAGAATTCAATTAATGAAAATATGAAATGACAAAACGTTGCTCTCTCAAAGAAAATAGAAAATCGTCAAACATATTTTCTTATTTAATTGTTGGCTAGTACTGGGGTATCAAGTTCATATAAATTTTTGAATAAGTAAAAATAAAATTTCCCTTAAAAGAACATAATTTGTTTAATTTTTTCACTTATATTTAAAGAATTACTATTTAAATTAATGTGATAATATTTGTATAAATTACTTACACGATATAATAATTCCACGTCGTTTTCCTTCCGTTACTAATGTCTCGGTCACGTGTTGTGACCTTTAGTTAGATGTTCCAATCGATGAGTTCTAACAGTTAAAAACAAATCTACTCCATAACGGAGCAAGTGCAGTGCTAAAATGCGCATGACAAAATGCAAACCTACAACCCAAGCGCACGTAGTAATCAGCGCACATTAGTAGATACCAAAAGCAAGAGTTTTCAGTTCACTCACCGAAGCTGAAGAGATAGACAAGTAACCAGACGGGCTCTGCGGCGCCACCGGCGTCGTACCGCCACTCGAGCTCGAACCACCACCGGTCGTATTCGTCGCGATAACACTTCCATTAAACCCAAGCGAATACGCCGGCGTTCCATCCGGCTTAAACAAACCGTAATTCCTCTCCGACGTTGGTCCAGGCTTCATATTCTCATTAAACAAAGCAAACACAAACACATTCAGTTCACAATTCGGCTTCAACGGCGTCCCTTTCTTCTGACTAATCAGCTTCAGCAGATTTCCGTTATACTTCTTCGCATTCTCAACCGTCGCTCCTGCTTCGTCCCCATCACCCTTCGACGGCCATCCAGTCTCCGAGATCTGTACGGATAACTTACTCTTGTAACCAACCGATGCTAACGCTGAATAGACGGCATCGATCTGAGCAAACAACATGTTGTCGTAGTGGAGATTCGTGGCAGGATCTACTATCCCTGAGTTCGGCTGAAAGAGAACGAAATCGATCGAGATTTGCTTCGGATTCGACTTGTAAGCAAAGTAAGGATAAGCATTGATGAGAAAAGAAGAACCGGTTTTCACATGGAAATCCAAGATCTGAACAATACACCCCTTCAGATCGCGTCGGAATGTTCCAGAGGACGGCGGATAAGACGTCTCGAGCACACCTAATTGGTGAGCAGTGGTTACAGTAACTTGTTTATCCAAATTCAGGTTAACTAACGCCGTGTGAACGCTGTTCATGGCCGGAAGTAGGTTGTTGCTGAGAGACGTGTCGTTGAGTGTCAAGACTTCGTTGCCGACGGCGATGCAGGTGATTTTAGTGGCGGGGAGGTAGGCTTGGACGTTAGTTTTAACCCAGGTTAAGGCCGATGCGGGATCTTTAACCTTGGTTAAGTACTCGTTTCCCAGTCCGACTATGAATTCGACGTTGGTGTTGGCGAATGCTTTGAGGACGCGCGGATCTGCATCGTAGAGCTTCACTGTGCTTGCTCCGATTGACTTGACGAGGGGGACTACATTTTCGGGCGACGGGAGGTTGTTTGCTATCTGGCCGTAGTTGATGCCCATTGCAACGGCCATTGTTGGAAACAGGATACCTTCACAAGATCCCACCGGGAAAATGAGTACATTTTACAAAAAAAAAAAAAAAAATTAACAGAATTAGTTTGTTTTTCCTTTAAATCTGAGTGACGCGTAGTGCATCTCCATGGATGGTAGCAACAAAGCTACTATGTCACTTACTATATATTCCAAAGAAGAAAAGTAGTTGAGATGCGTAAGCTCGGGACAATGGTACATATAAAAAAAAAACTAGTAGAATATATATATATATATAAGTAGCAACGGAGGAGTACCTGAGATGAAGATGAGAAGAATCGAGGAAGAAGAGTGGAGTGTACTGGAGTCCATGGGAGAAATGGATGGGTGAGAAGTGGGTTGCGTTGGGGAGCAAGTGTGAGAGAGAGGAGTGAGAAGATTAGATAGGCGTGAAATATCTGTAGCGAGAGGAGTGTTGTGTTGGGTGACTATAATATGTCGACGCTATACTTAAGCTTCTTTCCTCTTTTAGATTTGATAGATTTAGTTGAATTTATTCGTTTTCCAGTTTAGTTTTAATTTTATTTTTAATTTTGATCACATTATCATTTTTCTTATTTCACTTTTTATCTCTTTTCACTCATTACACATGATGACATCATTAAAATTAAACTAAACTATCTAACCAAACACACGCGATGTGTTTTTTAGTATATTTTATTTTTCAGGCTAGTCTGGGGGATACGCCGTTATACTTGACGTCAAATTTAAATGGTTTGTTTGACTCTTATACTAATCTGTTGACAACTGTGATTGGCATGAACTAGTAAATTGTTATAATCTGTTGACAAGCGTGACTAGCATTTAAAATGTTATCGTTTCACTAAGAGGTTTGTTGTGCACAGGCCCACATCGTGTGGGGTCCACTTCAAAATCTCAACCAAAAAAAATACTGTAATCCAAAAAACTATGTTTTTGGCTATTTTTAAAACAGTCCGCTTAATCGGATAATTCTACTTGATCCAAATATTTTATTTTTCATAAAGTGTATAGATTTATAAAAAATTAAAAGATTAAGGGGGTGTTTGGAAGTCTACTTTTTAACTTTTCATTTTAAACTTTTTGGTTTTTTGGTTTTTAAAAAATAGTTAGAATGTGTTTTGAATTTAGAAGGAGTGTTTGGGAGAAATATGCAAAATTCATTTTGCAAAAGTTGTAGTGTTTGGGAGACAATGATGAACATGAGTTATGAGTTGATTGTTTACGATTTTGTCCTTGTTTATTAATTATTACTATCATTTTTATCAAGTTTTTTTTTTAAGTCATAAATATTTGTGTAAACACACCGTCCAATTTGGAAATCCTTTTTTTACGGGTAACCCACACAGGATTATTTTCACACATGCCTTGTTTATATCGATCATCTTCTCTTTGGACCAAAAATTGGTCTGGCTTATCCACACAAAAAAACAAATCTATGCATCTCAGTCCAAGAAAAATTCTCTCTCCTCCTCACGTTCTCTCTCTCTCTCTCTCTCTCTCTCTCTCTACACCTTTGATTACAACTCTCCAGGCGAGGAAAGGGAACAAGCTATGGCCGGAGGTTGATTTTCCGAACGATTTCCGAAGCAGCGACGACCGGTGTGGAGAAATCGCAGGGATTTTGCCTTTCCTCCTCTCTCTTTCCTGTTGTTCGGTGTGTGTGGTGGAAGAAAATGGGATCCCAGAGAAAAATGGTAGGAATGGGAAAAGAATTGTGGGAAAATGAAAAGGAGAAAACGAGAATGAGAAAAGGAGGTGAGGACTAGTTTTTGGTTTTTGGCCTGGAAAGTGAAAAACGAAGAATACGTTTTGTGAGAAATAGTTTTCAACCCAGGCGGCCAAACAAGCAGAAGGTAAAAACGAGAATGTGAAAAAGAGAAAATCCGGCGCCCAAACACCCTCTAAATCATCAAGCACCATAAGTTAAGCGATTCAAATACGTATTTTAAAATTAATGAATGGCTAGAATTGTTCATTTGAAACTTCAAAGTGGGCCTTTTAGTGTGATCTATGCACTTAGTACAGTATGTGGTGGATTGGGACACCACATGACGGTGCCCCCAAGAGCATGAAATAATTGCGCATTCAGTCTAGCTTGCTTTATCTCACCTTAGGGGTCGTTCCATAAAACAGGCCTTAACTCAAAATTGATTTATTGCGCTTTACGAGGCAAGTCACTCTCTCTCACAATACCTTAACTTATTTAGTTAAGTCAGTTCGTGGAACGAGTCCTTTGATTGGTTGGACTTGTCAAAGTTTCGGAATAATTAAGCAATGTTCATTTTTTTTTCTTTTCTTTTTAATTAACTCGAACACTCTGGTGTCTGGCTTGGTTTTCCTGCAGCTCGACTAATCTTAAAGACCCAATCTCACTCTCACTTGCGGGAAGTCCGATTAAAGTTAGAACAAAGATCCGTATGGATTAGCATCAAAGAAGTTTATAGCACCTCAGAGATTTTAAATCTCAGAGATTTTAAATCTCAGACCTTCTGGATATGATATGATCAAGGATGGAGATAGATGGGATATATGAGACCCACAGGAAAGTAAATGAGATTAATTGTACTGCATTTGGTCACAGGAAAGTAAATGAGATTAATTGTACTGCATTTGGCTAGAGTGAGACAAAGATGATGAGAATTAAATGGGTTACTAAATGGGATACTAGACCGGAAAATAATGTAACGACCTGCGTCAGCTAACATACTAACCCTTAGCCTAACCACGTGGCTTAAAAGGTCAACCTCAAATTAACATAAAAGGTCAACCTCAAATTAACAGTAGATGTTGGGCATTACCTAATACACCAATCCATATTTCTATGGCCGGCTGACATGGGATGTGGGGTGTCATAAATAGTCTTACGTTGTCCAGACCACCGGATGCACCAAACACATGACTAAGGAATAATATAAATCATGTGAACCCTTGTGTTCCCTTGAATTCTAATCCCAACTTAATTTCTAATCTTGCAATTAAACCAGCTCTTTGAGCAATTTTACTTTTACACCCTTAGAGTGTCTCTGGCCTTTATCTTTTTCTTTTTTTTTAAAACCAAAATTGGGTCAAAATTTGAGGAAAAACTCAATTTGGATATGAGCATCTCTAATGGCAAAACCTATTTTGTACAAGAATTTATCAACTTGGAGGAAAAACTCAATTTGGGCATGAGCATCTCTAATGGAAAAACCGATTTTGTACATGAATTTATCAACTCAATACCCATTTCCTCTATGTGTGTCACTTACATTGAGAGAGTAGATCTCACTCTCCTCCCACGTGCTACCTATATCTCACACGTCTAGTGTATTTTGATCTCTTCTGTCTGGTGGGACCACACCACTAGATTTGTCTAGTCAAGTCGAATCTAACCTTAACGTCAAAACTTATTTTCGACGACTTCGGTTTTCTGGTGAACTTGATCAAAAACTCCTCTCAACGAGGAATTCAACTTTGGTTTTTTTGGCAAACTCAGCCCTTAAAGAAATGGGTAAATCCCAAAATGATGATAGATTTAGGTCATGCGTTTGAGATGAGTTTTTGTTTTCTTTATCCAAATGTTGGGTTTGGGTCTTAAAATGGGTCAAGATTGGACATAGTCTTACGTGTACAGATTTAGAGCCATTCAATGGTGTAATGAGCTCTTTTGTGTTGGCAATTCCAGTTATCCCAATTTATCGAGTTGTAATATCTTTTTTATTGTTTGTTTATAGAATGTTTGTTTAGGAATGTGAATTGGAATCATCGCTACATGTATTCGTTTATAGAATGTCAAGTTTCGGGTGTTTATTGGTTAAACGAAAGAAGCAGCACAAAGTGCTCAAGCAACTCATCCAGCAAAGTGACTAATCAAAAAGTTGCTCGAGCAAGCCCGACAATTTTCAACAGCTATAAATATGTCTTCTGCTAGGCTTTGGAGGTGGCTATGCATATGAGAGCAGCCCCAAATAAGCTCTTGAAGGTGAGAAACATTCAAGGGTGTCTTGGCTTTGAATCTTGGAGAAAATAAAAGGCCTAATGATCATTATATGTGAAAGACATCTCTAAGAGGTTTCAATATCGTTTTTAAACTATTAGAGAAAAAGGCCCAAGGAGGATTCCTAGGCAATACAAAGTCCTTTGGTGGATATTCAGGAGGCAAATGGACGGCTTGTGGATTCAAGGCAGCGGCAGTGTGGTGAACATGAATTCGGTAAGTAAGTCTTAGGTCGATTTTGAGTATTCAAATTGTAGGGTAAGATTACTTGTACCTACGCAACGAGTATAGTGCATTGATTCTTTCTCATGGTTTTCAAATATTCAAGAGTTTACCACATATAACTGGTATTCATCTGTTCAATTGTTTTTTGCTTGTGATTGGTGTTATTTTTATTGAGATATAAAACCTAGCAAATCATTAAACCTAAGCGATCTAGGATTTTTGAAATCTACGTCAACTCCTATTAAACAACGAAGGTACATGTGCATCGAATGACTCCTCACACATTTACGTCGGGATGCGTGGAGAAAAACTAATGCACATAGAGTCCAAAAAAACCAAAAGTGGTTTAAAAAAAGAATGATTTTAGATGCAGAAAAGATGTGTGGAGGCCAAGAAGTGGTCCAATTCCCTGATAGCTGAGGTTGATAGTAACTCATCGAGTCGTCATTGTAACTTGTAGTAAGATATTTTTTTGGATAACCAATTCATATTAGTAAGTTGTACTTTGAGAGAGAAAGGAATGTTCCGACTGCCTTCACATGGCCGGCCACCATTTCCAACCAGCTCGGCATTATTATTGGGGGATCTCTTTCCAAGAAAATATGATTTCGTAATCTAATTACCTCTAATTAATTTACTACTGTTCTAGCTATTCCAATCTCCCCAAAAAAATAAATAAATAAAGCTAGACCATTTTTTTTTAATACAGTGGAAGGCCTGGTACCCAGTGAGCTAGATTATTTAGTGCTCTACGAGAAATGCTCCTTCCTGACAAAAGTGTGAGGTCTACACGCTTTTGTTTTGTGAGAGAGTGAAACATTGCTCTAAGAATAGACAGGGAAGGAGCCTTGGCACATACATGCAATTTTATGCCAAGTCGTTCTGGTGACTTCATAATCAAGTCTTGTGTAATAATTAAGGAAATCATGCATAGTTGGGATGGGACACAGCATCTACTTGAAATCGATTCGATGGAGCTACATTCCAAAAAAATTAATATGTCGACGCTAGCAGCTTCTTTGCTCATTTAGATTTAAATGTGTTCTTTAGGAGTAGTATTTAGTATTTATTTTTCAGGCTAGGTTGGGGGATACGCCGTTATACTTGACGTCACCGGCCAACTATATAAACTTTAGAAAAAGTCCTCAAATTTAAATGGTTTGTTTGACTCTTATACTAATCTGCTGACAACTGTGACTGGCATGTAGTAGTAAATTGGTTATAATCTGTTGACAATCGTGACTGGCATTTAAAATGTTATCGTTTCAATCAGAGGTTTGCTGTGCACAGGCACATCTCGTGTGGGGTCCACTTTAGAGTTTCACACAAAGAAATTCAAGTCGTTTATTGATTTTAAATTTCGTTTTCGGTTACTTTTAAAAACAAACAACTTAATCGGATAATTCTAACTACTTGATCCAAATATTTTATTTTTCATCAAGCGTATAGAGTTATCAAAAATTAAAAGATTGAATCATTAAGCACTATAAGTTAAGTGATTCAAAATACATATTTTAAAATTAATGAATGGCTAGGATTGTTCGTGTGGGACTTCGAAATGGGCTTTTTAGTGTGATCTGTGCACACAGATCTTTGAGCATAATTTTTCCGTTTCACTAACCCGTAATCATTTCACTCTATCTAATTATTCTATGGTCTTGGAGTACCGTCACATGGTGTCCAACACCCTTATCCAGTATCCACTACACATTCATGTCTGGCTCAGTATAGTATGTGGTGGATTGGGGCCACGTGACGGTGCTCGGCCCAAGAGCATGAAATAATTGCTCCTTCAGTCTAGCTTGCTCTATCTCACCTAAGGGGTTGTTCCACAAAACATGCCTTAACTCAAAATTGACTTATTGCGTTTTACGAGACAAGTCACTCCTCTTACAACACCTTAACTTATTTAGTTAAGTTAGTTCGTGGAACGGGGCCTTAGATTGGTTGGACTTGTCATAGTTTCGAAACAATTAAGCAACGTTCATTTCTTTTTTCTTTTCTTTTTAACTCGATCACTCTGGTGTCTGGCCTGGTTTTCCCGCAGCTCGACTAATCTTAAAGACCCAATCTCAATCTCACTTGCGGGAAGTCCAATTAAAGTTAGAGCAAAGATCCGTATGGATTAGCATCAAAGAAGTTTATAACACCTGAGAGATTTTAAATCTCAGACCTTAGAAGGATTGGATAAGATATGATTTAGGATGGAGAATTGGAGATAGATGGGATATATGAGGCCCACAGGATGATGAGATTTATTGTATTGCATTTGGTTAGAGTAGACAAAGATGATGAGAATTAAATGGGATACTAGATGGACAAATTAATGTAACGACCCACGTCAGCTAACATTCTAACCCTTAGTTTAACCACGCGACTTAAAATGTTAACCTCAAGTTAGCAGTAGCTAGTGGGCATTACCTAATATACCAATCCATATTTCTATGGCTAGCTGATGTGGGGTTTCATAAACAGTCTTACGTTGTCCAAATTAACCACCGGATGCACCAAACACATGACTAAGGAATAATGACTATGTTTGGTTGAGAGTTTTGAGAAGAATGTTTTGAGAAATATTTTTGAGATAGTGTTTGGATGGGTTTTTGGAAAAAGTAATAATTGGAGAGAGGTGTAATAATTGGAGAAAGATAGAGAGAGAAATGAGAATTAATGATTGGAGAAAGGGGTATGAGTAGAGAGAGAAATATGATTAATGATTGGTAGATGAGAGATGGGGAAAGAATTTTTTTGGAAATTTTTTTAGAAATGTGAAGTGAACACAGTGAATATAAATCATGTGAGCCCTTGTGTTCCCTTGAAGCCTAATCCCAACTTAATTTCTAATCATGCGCGCAATTAAACAAGCTCTTTGAGCAATTTTACTTTTACACCCTTAGAGCGTCTCTGGCCTTTATCCTTTTTTAAAATTAAAAAAAAAAATTTGAGAAAAAATTCAATTTGGGTATGAGCATCTCTAATGGCAAAACCTATTTTGTACATGAATTTATCAACTTGGGGGGAAAACTCAATTTGGGCATGAGCATCTCTAATGGAAAAACCGATTTTGTACATGAATTTATTAACTCGGTACCCATTTCCTCTATGTGTATCACTTACATTGAGAGTAGATCTCACGTTCTCCTCCCACGTGCTACCTATATCTCACACATCTAGCGTATTTTGATCTCTTCTGTCTGGACAGTCTGGTGGGACCACACCACCAGATTTGTCTGGTCAAGTCGAATCTAACCTTAAGGTCAAAACTTATTTTCGACGACTTCGGTTTTCTGGTGAACTCGATCAAAAACTCCTCTCAACGAGGAATTCAACTTTGGTTTTTCGGCAAACTCAACCCTTAAAGAAATGGGTAAATCCCAAAATGATGATAGATTTAGGTCATGCGTTTGAGATGAGTTTTTGTTTTCTTTATCCAAATGTTGGGTTTGGGTCTTAAAATGGGTCAAGATTAGACATGGTCTTACGTGTACAAATTTAGAGCCGTTCAATGGTGTAATGAGCTCTTTAGTGTTGGCAATTCCATTTATCCCAATTTATCGAGTTGTAATATCTTTTTTATTATTCGTTTATAGAATGTCTGTTTAGGATTGTGAAATGGAATCATCGCTACATGTATTGAGCGGTAGTACAATAGGATTGTGTCAAGTTTCGGGTGTTTATTGGTTAAACGAAAGAAGCAGCACAAAATGCTCAAACAACTCATCCAACAAAGTGACTGATCAAAAAGTTGCTCGCGCAAGTCCGTCAATTTTCAACAGCTATAAATATGTCGTCTACTAGGCTTTGGAGGTGGCTATGCATATGAGAGCAGCCCCAAATAAGTTCTTGAAGATGAGAAACATTCAAGGGTGTCTTGGCTTTGAATCTTGGAGAAAATAAGAGGCCTATTGATCATTATATGTGAAAGACATCTCTAAGAGGTTTCAATAGCGTTTTTAGTCTATTAGAGAAAAAGGCCCAAGGAGGATTCCTAGGCAATACAAAGTCCTTTGGTGGATATTCTGGAGGCAAACGGAAGGCTTGTGGATTCAAGGCAACGGCAGTGTGGTGAACATGGATTCGGCAAGTAAGTCTTAAGTCGATTTTGAGTATTCAAATTGTAGGGTAAGATTACTTGTACCTACGCAACGAGTATAGTGCATTGATTCTTTCTCATGGTTTTTACGTATTAAGGGGTTTTCCACGTATAACTGGTATTCATTTGTTTAATTGTTTTTCGCTTGTGATTGGTTCATAAATTGATTGGTGTTATTTTTATTGAGATATAAAACCTAGAAAATCATTAAACCTAAGCGATTTAGGATTTTTGGAATGTACTTCAAGTCCTATTCAACAACAAGGGTACGTACATGTGCATCGAATGACTCATCACATATCTACGTCGAAATGTTTGGAGAAAAACTAATGCACATAGAGTCCAAAAAAACCAAAATTGGTTAAAAGAAGGAATGATTTTAGAGGACCTTGGGGGAGTGTTGTGCATGGAATGCACATCACCGTGCTGTGCAGCCATTGCGCGGCTGTGCCGGCATCGTTCTGACGATCGGAGAAGTTCACCGCATATAGTTCGTCGAGTATTACACATGTACCAAAAATCAACTCGATCGGATATCTTTAAGTACTTTATCGGAATACAAATAACTTAAAAAGAAATGGAACACAAATGGACACAAACACTGTAGTACTCGACGAGCTCTACATAGTGAACGTTTCCGATTGTCGGAAAGATGCCGGCGCGGCCTCGCCATAAGGCTGCACAGCACGGTGTTGTGCATTGGGGTGCACAGCACCCCCCAGACTCCGATTTTAGATGCAGAAAAGATGTGCGAAATGTGTGGAGGCCAAGAAGTGGTCCAATTCCCTGATAGAAGTGGTTGATAGTAACTCATCGTTGCAACTTGTAGTGAGATATTTTTTTGGATAACCAACTCATATTAGTAAGTTGTACTATGAGAGAACTGAGCCAAAAAAAAAAAAGTTGTACTTTGAGAGAGAGAGAGGTATGTTCCGACTGGCTTCACATGGCCACCATTTCCAACCAGTACGGCATTATTATAATTTATTGGGGGATCTCTTTTCAAGCCAAATATGATTTCGTAATCTTTACCTCTAATTAATTTACTACTGTTCTAGCTATTCCAATCTCCCCAAAAAATAAATAAATAAAGCTAGACCATTTTTTTTAATACAATGCAAGGCCTGGTACCCAGTGAGCTAGATTATTTAGTGCTCTACGAGCAATGCTCCTTCCTCACAAAAGTGTGAGGTCTACACGCTTTTATGAGAGAGTGAAACGTTGCTCTAAGAATAGACAGACGAAGACAGGGAAGGAACCTTGGCACATACATGCAATTTTATGCCAAGGCGTTCTGGTGACTTCATAATCAAGTCTTGTATAGTAATTAAGGAAATCATGCATAGTTGGGATGGGACATAACATCTACTTGAAATCGATTCGATGGAGCTACATTCCAAAAAAATTAATTTGCAAGTTATCATCTTCTTGTTTATATAGAGACCCAATCAGGATTTCTTTCTCCATCGAAGCGCCAAATCATCATCTCATCATCACAAATTGACATAACGGTCCTCACAGAACATATAATATTGCAACTTAAAGAATAAAAATGTACACTCCGATTCTATTATGCGTTTACAAATGCGGGACCTTATCAAGATATGAAAGGAAGGAAAAATCCAAATAAAAGGCTTCTTAATGCGCTCTCTCTCTCTCTGAATACATTTCTGACTTGTTGGGTTTGCCCGAAAATTGCAAAATACTTTAGTACATAATTTCTCAATTTTTTTTGCATCGAATTAAAGATCTCTATTAGTAGTTTAATTTAGTGCAGAAAAAAATAAAAAAATATGTGTCAGAAGTACTTTATTTTTTTATCCGAAGAAAATTGCTAAGCCAACAAAAGTGGCATGAGTTAACAGAGTTAGAGGGAGAATTAGAGGGGTGGAAAGGGGGGCGATGTGGCAGCAACTGGGGAGGTGGGACAGGAAGAGCCGGACAAAGGATCCGCTGCCGTCCTAGCATTTGTTTATCGCCGGGTAAACGCTTCTATTTTTTGTGCATTGAATTAAGTACGACTCTTCACTTTGTAATTACTGAATAAAACTATTTCGGGACACTACAAGAAAAAACACATTCGGTGACTAAGGTTTTGGTCTCTAAAAGGCCCTATTTAGTCACAAAATGTATACTGTGACCAAAAAAGATTTGGTCGCCTAACCCTACTCGCAGAAAGGTTTTTGTGACCAAATTTCTTGTGGTCACTGAAGCATAACATTTAGTGATCAAAACATGGTCACTGAATGCCCTTTTCGGTGACCAAATTGATTGGTCGCTTATACTTGCTGGTCACTGAATGATTTTATCAGTGACAAAAAAAGTGGTCATTATTTCTTGTAGTCACTGAAGCATAACATTTAGTGATCAAAACATGGTCACTGAATGTTCTTTTTGGTGACCAAATTGGTTGGTCACTTATACCTGCTAGTCACGGAATGATTTTTTCGGTGACCAAAAAAGTGGTCATTATTTGTGCACTTTGTAATGACCAACCAGCATGATCACTAAATGAATAAATTTTTCGGTGACCAAAAAAGTGGTCATTATTTGTACACTTTTAATGACCAACCAGAATGATCACTAAATGAATAAATTTTTCGGTGACCAAAAAAGTGGTCATTATTTGTACACCTTCAATGACAAAATGTTTTGGTGACCAAGTACTTTTCTAACATTATTTAGTCACCATAAGTTTAAATAATATAATTTTAAAATTGTTTTGGGCATTAATTATTCATATTTTTATGAATCCCATCCAAAATGACTTTTCTTTTACCATTTCAGTTTTACACAATCAAATACGTGCTTTAGAATCAATAGTAAATCCAAATCATAATTTAATTTTTAACAATCATTCAACATCCTTATATTATAGTCACCATAATCATACTTACAAATACTAAACCATGCATTATCCTAATGTCATAACCGTCTACCAACCTACACAAAATATATGGACCACAAAAAGTATTGTTCTGAATAGACATCATTGAAGCGAAATGCATCCATATCCAAAATATGCCCAAGCTCCAAAGAAGTCCACTTTAATCTGTAATGGCACAAATAAATGCAATTAATACCCATTAAGAGACAAACGTATAATCTATGTTCACCATAATGGTATGGAAGAATATGCCCCCGAGAACTACAATATGCATACATAAACTTTATCTATAGAAAGAAAAAAAAAAGGATCCCTTCCTCCGGGTGCTTTTTACTTAAGTATGAAACAAGTCTAATGAAAAGAACGAAGACTTACCACTTAAGAAGGTCCAAAGAGAGACAAGAATAACACTCGCTATGGTTCCCCAACAGTAAGCTGAGAAATCAAAAAAATAACATCATTGAACTTCTGCAGCAAAACATGTAGTTCCCATCTAATCAAGATGTCCATGCATCATTGCTAGAAACAGTAAGTCCCATGGGCATGGAAAAGGTGTACTCCAGCAAAAATATGACTCCTTAGAGCGGGGGGCCCATGGGAAATATAACTTATGGGAGGGTTTATGAAGAAGAAGCATATCTGAAGTGATCCATATATAAGAAAGTTAAAGCTGCTAACTCGTTTGCAGTTTGAACTAATCATAGCTCCTGACCAAAATATCTGATGACCAAATCACAGCTAATTGTCAATATTGCTGCCCATTGGTGTTTTTCGCTAACAGCAACACTTATTAAACTTACACCAGAAGGAAGTATATCTGTGCTTGGTGATTTCAAAGTCCACAACATCCTCAACAATTTTAATTCTCTTAATTGATCACAACAGCTCACTTTGTACCCATAGTTTAATACCTCACTGCAGAGGAAGGGGTCAGAACAACCTCCCATGCGTTGCATCATAACAGGACTTCCATTCTCATCATGAAACAAAGGCATTATGAAATCAAAATTAAATTGCAGAGACTTTTCTTGGTCTTTTTTTTGCAACGTGTACGAAAGTTTCTTGCATCTATGACTAAGAAATAAATGTGTGATTGGCACTTATTGGACACTTACTAACATATGAGTATCAAGGATTTCAAAATTCGACACATCACTGTGATATACAAAGTGGAAGACAACGACTCTTACAAATAATCATATTGCAATTCACTTGCAATGTTTGAAAGATTTCTTGAGGATTCCTACCTGTTTCCAAGGCCTATTTATCATGGAAATTAGGGTCTCATATGTTGTAGCCTGTAGGAGCTTCAGATGGGGTTTCCAAATTGAAAAATATAAAAGCAATTGGATTTACTTTAGGATTATAGGGATTTTACGCGAAAGGTTTGGTTTGTTCAAACTCAATCAAGTCATAGGCAGCTGGGGAAGATGGGAAATTGGGCTGTAGTTTTCGGTTTTGATCATTATCCTATATGATTGTTCACTTCCAGAGGAAGTCGTACATTCATGATCCTTGACGACAAGGGTTTTGAGTATTCATAGTAAAAGTGTGCAGCCAAACCTCATGGGTGCCTGGGTGGTCAGTTATTAATTTAATTTACACCAGATAATTGCTTATAACGACAGCTAATCAAGAAAAAGATATACTGATACATCAGATAATTTACACACATCTATGAACAGACTATGCTTAGAAAATATAGGCAAATACTAACATGAACAACCAATAATAGAAAGGGGGGGATCCCTGCATCACACTTGCACCCTTAGCAAGCACCACAATAACACAATCACGCACATTTCAAGGGGGGATGCAGGGGTATCCCACTTGCACCCTTAGGAAGTATAACAAAAAGGAATGTGAAATATTACCGGGGAGCGAGCAAATCGAATCTCCAAAAAGCCAAAAGATCAGTGTCCAAAAAGCGAAGAGATCAACAATTTCCTTGTGGATCATTCAAGCAAAATGCATCCATGTCAAAAACATACGCCCAAGCTCCGAAGAAGTTCTCGTTAATCTGTAAAGGCACAAATAAGTACAATTATTATCCAGAAAAGAAAACACATATATGTGCAAACAATTCAAATCATAATTAACTTTCTCAGTACAATTATTTTTCCATGGAGTGTCACTAATCAATAAAAGTTCCAAAAATATGGTACGAGAGACAACATGCATGTGCAGTTTGTTTAAGTGTACAAAATCAAACATATTCCCAACCATGGCAATAACTTCTTATTTCCTGCCCCCTCCTTTTTTAACATTACTCTTTCTGTAAGAGGCTAGTAGTTCTAATCATGCACCCTTGCACAGGAGCTAAGTATACTTACCAACAATTAGAGTGACCACTGGTCAAAGAGTTGAGACCACCATGATGTATAGATGAACCATGTGTTTGTTTTTTTCTCTCCATTTCGCGCTCTCTCTTCTCCTCCTCACGCTCCCTCTTTGCCTCCTCGTGCTCCCTCTTCGCCTCCTTGCGCTCCATCCGGATCTGCTCCATCTCTGCTTCACGTGCTCTTTTTTCCTCCTCGCGCTCCGTCCGGATTTGCTCCATTTCTGCTTCACGTGCTCTTTTCTCCTCCTCGTGCTCTATCCGGGTCTTCTACATCTCCGCTTCTCGTGCTCTCTTCTCCTCCTCGCGCTCCATCCACATTTTCTCCATATCAACTTTAAGGTTGACCAACTCCTCATCACGTGCACGTGACACATCATTAGGTGTAGGAGAACATGAAGAAGGTTTGGGCCCAACCCCAAACCCCAATATGTACTTCTTCCTCTTCCCAAGCACCTGTGTAGACATCTCCTCCGCCGTCATTTGCACACCGGACTGAGTGCATTCTGCTCGCACTTGTAGCATCTCTGTCTATAAGTGTATAAATAAGAAATTAGAAGCACCAGCAACAACAATCTAGAAGCAAAACTTAAGCAGCATTGCAGATGGGATAAGTGTAAAATACTAGGATACGTACATGTTTTGCAGTGCAAATAGGAGAGATCCACTTTTTATCCTTGTTCGTATGAGTTTTCTCATACACTTCAGGAAAATCCTTGTCCTTGGAGCCACCATTCTCTACCTATGAAGTGAAATTTACATTAGCATAAAGTCACAACAAAAATACAAGGAAAAAGTATGAAGTAATGACAGTGTTAATGCCACAAACAGTTTTTTAAGTTTCACGAAAATGAATGGACCTATTGGCTTTAACATCAGCCTAAAGAAAAAATCATATATTTGAGTTGAATGTATACCGGTATTGTCATCTCTGCAACAAATGATCGAGACCCAGAACGATGACCATCGTCTAGAAATCCCCTGTTAATTTTTCCTGCATTCGACCGTTTCTAAAACAAAAGGACCAAAACCATTACCAAATTTGGCATAAGTTCGACAACAAGGCACTAAAGAGTTTGCTTTCACGTATTTATCTTAAAAAAGATTATACACTATAGGTTACCTCAAACTTTTCACTCTTCCATACATCATCAATCATGTGACGCCAATCCTCCAAACTCATTTCATCATACGGATGATTGTACGGGTCCAATTGTTGTTTTAAAATATCATCGTAATGACACTTCATTCTGTGCCTCCAGTTTATGTGCATATGGTAGCACTTACTGTGTACTGCTTGCTGAGCTATTGGATTTCCATGATAATCATCCGAAATTTTGCACTTGTCCTAAAATCATAATGAGTAAATTCATTACACCAATTTTCTGCATGCAACTAGTATTCCTAGCATGTAGAAAACTACGTGATAATTACTTACAAGGACAGCTTGTATGACAGCAGATTGGGTAGCTGGATCAACATGCCTCCATGTCAGGGTGTTCTTAATAGGACACATCATTCTAAGATACACACCCAAAAGACTGGTTGCCTTGGAAGCATTAATACCGCATAAAGAATTCCATTCCGGTAGCACTGGAACAGCAAGCTTCTGCCCATAATTGTGAGCAATTAGTTTTTCAACTCCCTTCCCAACTGTTTTACCTCGCACGTTAGTAGATCGTGGAGGACCTGTAGCAAGATTGAATTGTGCTTCATATGGTAATTGATTAACAAAGAAATACGTAGACTTCATGAATTCTGATATAAAAGTGATGGCAGCAGAACAGAGCAGCTATAGAAATCGCAGTATGTTCTCGTAATGGCAGAAAGAGAACAAATGCAAATGCAATCTGAAAACCTTATGCATGATGAAAAAATGAAAAATAACGAACGTAATCTGAAAAACTAAAGTGAGATTACAGAAATAGAAATTTCTCACGAAAAAAGGTAGAAATTAAAAAATTGAATGCACTCTTGATCATCCATGCAACACCGATTC
Source organism: Vaccinium myrtillus (assembly GCA_016920895.1). Classification (NCBI taxonomy): domain Eukaryota; kingdom Viridiplantae; phylum Streptophyta; class Magnoliopsida; order Ericales; family Ericaceae; genus Vaccinium; species Vaccinium myrtillus. The sequence goes on along the minus strand of JADGMU010001271.1, from coordinate 262,730 downwards.
AGTGGTGCAGAAACTAGGGCAACAATCAAAGAGAAAGTATACAATTACAACTGATCACATTTAGTGTCTTTATTACTTTATAAGCCAGGTCTCAGCCAATAGGCTTCAAGACATCTTACCTCTAATTATCAGCCAAAATCAGTCTGTATATGCCCTTGCTCTGTTTTCCCTTTTGGTGGTTAAAAAAAAAGAGATAGATATTCTATCCACAAATTGCTAGCATAGCAGAACTATATAATGTGCATAGGTGTGTAAGGATGCAGGTTGATGTCACTAAATAGACTACCTGAATTATTAGACTGCGCCAAAGAAGCTGCATCACCCAAAACGTCTAAATTCTGTGGTGAAAGCTCTTGGGGCTGAGATGGTGAAGGCAGGTTGATGTCACTAAATAGACTACCTGATTCAAGAGTCTCGGTTGGGCTCAACTGTGATGGTGAAGGCATAGACAGCCTCCTGGTCGATGCCTTCTTCCTAGGAGGCATGAATAGAACTGTAGAATATGGTTCGAAGCACAAGTTATTAGTTGTATATAATGCTGAAAATTATCAAAAACAAAAGTGCAACTGAGTATTTAAGAAAACTAAATTGAACCTCGAATAGAAACTTAACACAAAAGACTTCATACCTTCATTATTAGATTGTGCCAAAGAAGCTTTATCACCCAAAGCAATAGAATCCTGTGGTGGAAGCTTTTGGGGCTGAGATGATGCAAGAGTCTCAATTGGGCTCAATTGTAATGGTGAAGGCAGAGGCCTCCCAGCCGAGGTCTTCTTCCAAGGAGGCATGAATGAAACTGTAAAATAGGGTTCGAAGCACAAGTTATTAGTTGTACTTGTATATAATGCTAAAAATTATCAAAAACTGAAGTGCAACTGAGTATTTAAGAAAACTAAATTGAACCTCAAATAGAAACTTAACACAAAAGACTTCATACAAAATTAAGCAGGCAATAATCATAAGCAAAAGTTTAACATGTATAAAAATCCAACAACCCTGTCCATATTAAGAAACATTATACATTACATAAGAAACAAATTAACACTCTAATTCATATCTGGATCTGTATCAGAGTCGGTGCTAATCATCTCTTCTTCTTCTTCTTCATCGCTTTCCTCATCCACCACTCCATCTATGCTACTGTCACTATGGGGATGAGCTTCCGCATTTGATACACGTGACTCATGAATAGGAACAGGAACAGATTCCCCATGTCGGACCTAAGTCTTATAAGAAGGAGATATTCCTTTGAGGATCAAATGAATCTTGACATCATCAGTGCTTTGTTTTTTGACATTCATACATTTGACACATGGACACCAAATATCATCCCCAAGGCCTACGTTTGCCTTTGCAAACTCAATAAAAGAGTTCACCCCTTCTCTATACTCTTTACTTTTTATTCTATTTTTTATGGTCATCCAACTCTTATCCATTTTTTATCACCCACAAAAAGCAAGTTTGTTCAAATTAAGAAACATGCATTTCTATTAACAGAGACACAATCCAGTGTCGTAGTAACAGAGACAAATAAACTAGTGAAATAAGAAGGTATAGTTTTAATCTAGCTAATGAGCCCATAATGTTTAAAATGGGATGTTTGAACTTAATCGATCAAGAACACACAGAAAACATAAAGTGATTCTATTTGAATCGAGGAAAGAATTATTCTAGTTTTACTTGACACAAGTTTACCCATTTATAAAAGGACAATTAAGGACAATTGATCATAATTCTTTATCCGCCTAGTGAATGGATCAAAACTCACAAACATTACCAAAAAAACTCAAGCTCAACTAGTAAGTATTGGTGTAAGGAACAATAAAAACCTGAGAGCGATTGTCGTGTCCCACAACAATGATCCCGAATATGCGGCTTGGTCAGGGATAATAGTGTGAATCCACATGAATTTCATTTTTCAACAGGATCTTCTTGTCTTGGTTTTAGCTTCCTTGGTCAGGGAGGTACCCACACGTGCTTTTTCAAAAATAATAAAAGAGGCCAGATGATAAAATTTAAAAAAAAAATCATAGAAAACAGCTTACCCAAGAAAATATAAAAATCCACTAATCGCTTCTTTTATTTTACTCAACGCAGTTCAATGATTAAAAAATTAAAACAATCAGCATTAGAAAGGTCAACTCAAAAAGTAAGGTTACAAACATATATTAAAACCCCACCTCATACTTTATTAGCCCATAACTACAGTATTATAATAAAAGAAAGCTTACAACAGAACTTAAAGAGCTACATCCACTAAAGTCAGCACAAATCAAAACCCACAACAAATGAAGCACAATGAAAAAGAACCTCGCGAGTCGCTAAGTATATCCGTTTTTGTTAAAATCTGCCACTGTTCTCTTAAAAAACTCTTGCTTATTAGAAAATCCTTCATAGATCTTAGATTTAACACACACACACTCATGCCTGAAGAGAAAAATCGCACACTCAGAAAGAGAGAGAGAGAGAGAGAGAGAGAGAGAGAGAGAGAGAGTACGATTTCAGGGGTTTCACACCAAATTAGTTTTGAGTAAAGGGGTAAATGATGAATATGGTCTAGCAGAACAATTTGAGGGCTAAGTACTAATAAATTTTCATAAAAACAAAAGCAAATAACCAATGTGGTATACCATAAGCCCTTATTAATATAATCATCAATGTGAGAGACAAAAGGATTAAAGCTTGATCTATCTGTAAAATCTAATCATCAATGTGAAACGAATAAGGTATAAGGTAGACACCTATGAGGTAAGCCTACATTACCGGCAACCACCCACAAGCCAGAGGTATTACGGGTTATGCAGTTGGGTGGACAAATGAACCTATCATAAATATTAAGAATGTTGTTCAAAAAAAAAAAACCCCTTATTAATCACCACACTTGAAAAAACACTTCAGAATTTTTTAAAATACATAACTTTTGCTAGTTTAAGGGAGAGTAAAAACCTGTATGCTAGTCTTTCATGTCTAACAGAAAGAGGCGACGAGTTCGAAGATTTCGCGAGTTCGGAGAATGCCTTCGGTGTTCGCGAGTTCCAGCAAAAGTTGTGGGGAAACAAATCTTCGTGACAGATGTGTCGGCGACGATGGATGACGATGGTGGAGACAGTGGATGACGATGGCAGAGACGGTGGATTTCGATGGTGGATGTCGATGGTTTCACTGGTGGATTTCGATGGTGGATGACGATGGCAGAGACTGCCCTAGAGATATTAGAGAGAGTGAAAGAATAAGTGAGCCACTGAGCCCTTTACTTTCCCTTCTGAAACATTTAAGCTTTGAGTCCTTTGACCATATAAAACTGTGTCGTTTCTCTCTTTCGTTTCACTCATTTTTACTTCAGTGACTAAGTGGTCACAAAAAATATTAGAATGGCGCCTAATTTTCCCACCAAATTGGTTTGGCGCACTTCACGAAATGGTTTGGCGCCCTTAATTTCAATTTCGGGAGAAAATTTTGGGTACTGAGAGGGTATCACGTGGTACCCTCTTGGCACATCCGTGCCGTTCAAACAATGCAACCAACGGTCCAAATTAAAATGTCATCCTGATTTTAAAAAAAATAGAAAAGAAAAGAAAAAATATGTTTTCATCCGAGTCGTCCGATGCATTTTTGGACGGCTCGAATGTGCCGAAGGGGCACCACGTCACCCATACCCTATTTGCACGCAAAATTTTCTCCAATTTTGTAGGCTTTTTAATGTATCTTTGGTGACCAAAATTTAATTGCTCCCTGAAAGTCTGCTTCAATGACTATTAGTAATCACAAAAAATGAATTTCATCAATCTGCAAATTATAATAGAATGATATTTTTCGTCCGATCAACTGTCTAATGATACGCGATTAACTTCATTCTAGTACCAAATAATCTAATCCATATTTTGTAAAAGATAGACAATTCTGATAGTAAAAAAAAAAAAAAAACTCTCAGGTGGAGCTCAAGTAATGCTTTATAAGGCTTTAATGCCTCCGGAAGCATTAACGTTTTCTAACCATGTAGTTATCAATATTCGATGATTTTGCAATTTGGTGAAAATAATGGAATAAGTCAAATGTGAAATCCTAACGGTTCACATCAATCACTATAAAAATATACTCGACAATAACCTTTACAATTTATACGTTCAACTTACTTAGTAGCTAGTGAACTAGTATTGTGTAGTAACAGAATGTACAGTGGCAATACGACTGCGACACAATCACGATGATCGATATGGTTGATTTTATTGTACTTATTGATTAAATCACTCATGTAAAATTTTGGCTCGATCGGGTCTAGAAAGTCCATTCATCAGGATGCAATTGATAGTAACTAAGTCATGTGTAGTAGTTATATATACAATGGCCACACGATAGCAATACAATCATAAGGATCGAAATCGTTGATTTCGTTGTAAAGGTAGATTAAATCACTCATGCAAAATTTTGGCTCGATCCAGTTTAGAAAGCCCCTTTATCGGGACGCGACTGATAGTAAACTAAGTCTTGTGCCATAGTTGGATGTATAGTAGACACATGATCGCGGCTCAATCATAACGATCGAGATCATTGATTTCGTTGTGCTTGTTGATTAAATCATTCATGCAAATTTTTGGCTTGATCGGGTTTAAAAAACCCTTTCATCGGGATGAAGTATATTTCCCCTAAAAGTGGCGCTAAACAAAATTTATTCGGTGACCACAATATTTTGGTCACCAAACATAATTTATTCGGTGACAACAGGATTTTGGTCGCCAAATTGATTATTCAATGACCAAATAAATTGGTGGTCACTAAATGTCCTACCTATGGTGAGTAGATTTTGGTTAGTCATTGAAAGTCCTATGATTAGTGACCAGATTTTAGTTAGTCACAGAAGGATCTGAACAATTGGTGACCAAATGCAGAATTGGTCACCAATTGTTTACACCTTTCTGTGACTAACCATAATTTGGTCACTAATTATAGTACTTTCAGTGACTAACCAAAATTTACTCACGATTGGTAGAACATTCTATGACCACCAATTTATTTGGTCACTGAATGACCAAGATTTTGTGACCATCGTATTTTTGGTCACCATTTGGTTGTTTTCCGTGACCAAAACGAAATTGGTCACTAAAAGTGTAATTTCTTGTAGTGGGATGTTACAACAATACTAAAAGAATCATTTGTTTCCACTATAACCCTTCTTTTTTATATTTGAATAAATACTTCTCGATCATCTCGCTAGTTTAGGAGAGCTGGAATGCTGGGCCGATCGAGAAAATGGGTTTCCCGCAAAGTACTATTTGGCGGTGGGTCGTCGAAGTTGGGATCTACATTCTGTAACACAAGATTAGCAAACCTAGAAATAGGTGTTAATTTAAATTTCAAGTGTTAAAAAGGGTAGATTTCAAATTATACGTACCGGTTCGTATTGAAAAACAATAAAAGAAAATTCCGAAAGCATCTCCTTCAACGACTCATTTTTTTTCATCATGGGGATCACCTAGTACCTTGATAAGTGTCCCTCAGGCACCCATAAGCATTAATTCGCGGGCTGAGAATATTCGTACATTGCGAGATACAATATTCAAATGAATTCTTTGTAATTACTAATATTTTAGTGCATTTTGTCACATAATAATCTGGGGACCACCATCATCATACCATAATTGAACAAGAAATATTTTCTTGAGAAAAGAGAATGCAAAACGATCGATATTTGTCAAAATTGGGTGGTGAGGTGTGTCATAGCCCCCACAGTCCACCTTTATGTCCGTCTTTTTCATTGGTGAACATGATATTTTTTATTTTTTTGTCGGGGTCACAACTATTTTAGCTTTTTTTTTTTTTTAATAACTTAGAATTCTGGCCGGGATCCATCCTCTCAACTAATTTTTGGTAGCAATTCCGTCGTTTACTAACAGAGAATTTAAGGCTTTGAAATTGAGACCGAGTTAAAAAAAACAAACTCTTAATTAATAAATACTAGTAGTATAAACGTACGATTCAAAAGAATCAAAGCAGGCCATGATAAAATAATAAGTGCGTTAGTATTCTTTTCCGAGAGAAGAAGGCACTTTTACCATCCATTTACCATTCACTATATATAGTATTACTATTACATGCTTTTCTTTGAATACAAGAGATTTAGGCTTCAATTGCGTACAGTTCTTGTCTTGGAATGCCAGTTAAGTGTTTGTATGTGATTGCTTGGATTCTCTGTTTACTTGATCACCAGGTGTTTGCATAAATGTTGAAACCGATCGATCTTAGTAATTTGTCTGAGAGATAGATCGTATTTTGTTTGTTATTTGGGAAAGAAAGAAAGAAAGTAATGGAGAATTTGGAATTGGTTGAGAAGGTGGTTGTTGTTTTGGGTTGTCTGTATCTGTCGAGGAAAATCATCAATCATATATGGAGCCTCACGAATGTAGAAAAGGAGCCTGTTACAATACTAGTGACTGGTGTTGCAGGCATGTTCATTCAATTTTTATGCTGGGTTAAGTTATTACGGAGCATAAACCTCTTTTTTTGCATTATTTCGATTTTTGTTTCTTGATGATTAAATATTTCATTATGAGGTATGAATGATAGGCTTATGAATATCCAGTACTAGCCTGAGGTGAAGTGAGAGGTGCCGTGGCTTTAGGCCCGTAAATTTAAACCAAAAAAAGGGCCCATTTTCCACAGAATAAATTATATAATATGTATTCCAAGTTTCAACATAATGTGATAGCTGGCGCTTGCGGTTTGTAGCTTCACCCATAAGCTTGATGACCTTGGTTCAATTCCTTGCGGCTCCAAATTTTTTCTCTCAACTTTCCATTGGATTTTGTGTAGATAAAGTAAAACTCTTCCACCACTTGTATTAAAATTTGGTAATGCTCTAGCCTCTAATAGTTGTTGATGTTATTCAAGTAGGTTCAAATCTTTTACATACCACACATGTTATGATAAGTTTTTTTTTTTTTTTTATAGTTAAAATCTTATTCATCAAAAAATAATTGTTGACAATAAACAAACCAAAATAAATGTTTTGTTGTTAAATATAGTATTCTTACAAGAGAAAAGTTTGATTGGGTAGAAAAAACACATAGTATAAGTGGTTCTTCATTATGCTTGATTCAGTTTTTTCTAATTGTGTAAAATATTTTCAAAGTTCATTTTAGTTAAATTAAGAAATACCATGTTTAATCTTTTTACCTTATTATAGTCACTTATATTGAATTTTTTAAACGAAAACCTAGGGCCCATTTTTTATTTATTTTTTTTGCTTAAACCTTCATAATGTTAGGGCCGGCCCTGTGAATATCCCAAACTTTATAGTTTGCAATTCTTTTTATTTATGCAATTTTCGTATGATGTGACATTTTGGCTCATGTTCCAAGGCGTGTGAGATGTAGGTATCTTTAATTCGCTTTGAGCTTTTCAAACCTATTTAGGACTTCTTTGGGGGGAAAAACCGAAGTGGTTTTTTTTTTGTCCTTATTCAAAAAAAAATCGCATTTGTTAGTTTTGCATCGATTTTTTGTGGTTTATCGGTTCGTCTCGACGAGAGGAATGTAAAAATTATACAAGTAGGTGAACATTAGTCAAATTTATGTAAGTACATTAGTCAATTTTTACTTCGATAGTTAAAAATAATTGAATTGTAGGGCTTATTGTTAAACAGTTTCAAGCAAAAAATTAGTTCATTTCCATTTCGGTAAGTATTTGATTGGATAACACGTGTGTTGCTTTAGAATTTGGTTCAGATTTTAGACCAAAAAAAATAACTATTTAATCAAGCATTTACGAGAATACAATTGATATGATTTTTGAGGAATGATTAAAAGATTATGGCTTATAAAATAAACGGGTCCGATCATTAAAGTGGGACGTGGTAAGAATTCTAAATAAAGTAGGTAAATGTTGATCCTTTTTTTGAGTGAGTGAACAAGACATCCTCGGGTGTTTGTGTGACTGAAGAATTGTTTAAACAATGATAATCGTTTGGTTCAAGTATCAACTAAAACGAAATAAAGTAAAATAAAAAATGACAGTGTGGGCACATGCCCACACTTGTCTCACCGTGCAAATCTAAGCTCATTAATTGTCAACTTATATTTTGTTGGACTTGGTATTATTGCTTCTTCTGAAGTTTGAAATGATTTACGAGGAGATAAGTCATAATTGTTACTATAAACTTCTTCCACAAGACAAATAGGATATGCTCTTGTTCCAATGATTGTCAAAGGGGCTATGCTGGGTCCAGATCAGCCTGTCATTCTGCACATGCTTGATATTGAACCTGCTGCTGAGGCCTTGAAAGGGGTGAAAATGGAATTTGTTGATGCTGCCTTTCCTCTTCTTAGAGGTATGATTCTTCTTTGGATGTTAGCTCGACTAAGTTCCACTTTTAAACTTTGGATGACAGGATGTGTGATTGAATAGGTGTTGTTGCGACTATGGATGCCGTTGAGGCTTGTAAAGATGTTAATATTGCCATCATGGTCGATGGATTCCCCAGGAGGGAAGGGATGGAAAGGAAGGATGTGATGTCCAAAAATGTATCCATTTACAAGGCCCAAGCTTCAGTTTTGGAGCAGCATGCCTCTCCAAATTGCAAGGTGAGATGGGTTGGTTGCAAAATAGTGCTGGTGATGAAGTTGATTATTCTATATTATGGGTACTTTTTTTTCTCAAAACGCCTTTGAATCAGGAGGTGCTCTCTTGTGCTGTAGTAAATGCATTAATCTCCGTTGAGTTTATCTCAGGCATTGATATTGACTATAAACTTGACTTATGATCTTATGCCCAACTATTTGATATGTAGCTCTCTCTTTCCATTGCTTCCAAAGCCGTAGGAGTTAGGTCATTTGATGTAGTTATTTCTTCCCTTTTTGTCTTAAGTTGCAAAGCATATCCCTCTTTCATTCTAGCATGTGAAAAATCCCAAAAAATGTTCTCTATTGCACCAAAATACTAAAATCATTTATTGTTAAGTGGGCATTTTTTGCATCGGTAATTTTTTTTGCCTTTTGTACTTCTGCATATTAACCCTGTTAGCAAAAATCCATCTGCTGTGTTTAAACGGTTCTTGGTGATTCCTGTACAGGTACTAGTGGTTGCCAACCCGACCAACACCAATGCACTCATCCTGAAAGAATTTGCCCCTTCAATACCAGAGAAAAATATCACATGCCTTACAAGGCTTGACCACAACAGAGCCCTAGGCAAATATCAGAAAGGCTTCAAGTTCATGTTGGTGACGTAAAGAATGTGATCATCTGGGGAAATCATTCTTCAACTCAATATCCTGACGTCAATCATGCAACTGTAAGCACCAGCACCGGACAGAAATCTGTCAGAGAACTAGTTGGCGACGACAATTGGTACTTCTCATATCCTATCCTGCTTGTTGAAATTTTGCAGATAATTCTTCAGTGCACAAGTATCTCCGAGGATTTGGTACACGATCTATTGTTTTCAATCATCTGATAGCAAACAAATCTTGTTTTTCCACCTTGGCATCCATTTAACTGCTAGATTTGGTTTACTAAGAGCACCCAATTTCTGTTTTTATCAGGCTAAATACAGAGGTCATTGCCACCGTGCAACAGCGTGGTACAACTATCATCAAAGCACGAAAGCTATCTAGTGCATTATCTGCTGCAAGTTCTGCTTGTGATCATATACGTGATTGGGTTCTTGGGACTCCCAAGGTTGGAGTTTCTTCACTCATAACTCGATGTTGCAAATTGATTGCTATTTCTATCTTCTACAGTATACTATTGTCTGCATCTGCTTCTTCTTTTCTTTATTCAGGGAACATGGGTTTCGATGGGAGTGTATTCTGATGGGTCTTATGGAATCCAACCTGGTCTTATTTACTCTTTCCCTGTTACTTGCGAGAAAGGAGAATGGAAGATTGTACAGGGTAAGTTTGAGTTACTAATGAAATGGGTGTTTTCAATTGTCGGAAGGAAGAGAACATACCAAAGTCGAAAACAACAGAAAATTTTACCTTTCACAGAAACCAACTGCACCAACAAAGAAGATAAAAGTTTAAAGCAAAATAAAAGGACATCAACCAACATCTTTTGCAAATCTACACCATCTTTTATGCCAAAGAAGCTTTCTTATGTAAGAAACCCTGTGGAGGGTATATTTTACTCATACTTTGTAGGGTATATTTTATTCACACTTGGATATGGCAACTAGTAATTTTGTTAGGGCCAAGGTTCTAAAAGACGTCGGTCCCAGGTCAGTCGGCTCCAACTAGCGACTTTTGGCCGACTAATCGCCGACTTCTCTCTAGGCGGCCGACTAGTCGGGTTTCGATCAAGTCGGTGGACCTCCAACTAGCAACTTTGGGCTGACTAGTTGGTCGACTTGACCGATTTTTAGAACACTGGTTGGGGGTCAGATATAAATCATATAATATAGAAATGGAAGTGTTCAGATTTCCTAGTAATGTAGTTGTGGGGGGTAAGGTTATTGATACTTGTTGGAATGGCAGGGCTCAAGATTGATGAGTTTTCAAGGGGAAAGTTGGATGCCACTGCAAAGGAGCTTATTTAGGAGAAGTCATTGGCCTACTCATGCCTCAACTGATTTCTTTGAAAGAAAGATAGCAGAGGGATAATCAATGATTTAACTCATGCCTCCCTCCTGCTGATGTTATTTCTGTGCTCTTTGTTTGTTCTAATTAGCTTATTTATTTATTTATTTTTATTTTCTTTCATAAAAAAAAGATTCTTCTAGTCTTGACATACAAAGAAAACCCAAAGCATTGACTAGAAACTGCACAAAAATAAATAAATAAATAAGAGGACCAAAATGCCCGAACCTCTTCACAAAATTCTATATTTGTCAAACCAAAACAATCTATCTTAGTAATTACAATTTCCTTGTTTATGAAGTCTTTTGTTCTCTCCTTTTCGCTCTCCCCTTCCTCACCAAACATAATTATACCTTACAGCCCCCTTCTTTGCCACCAAATCAAACATTAATCTTACAAGCTGTTTCTTTTCAATTCTTGTCATTCGTACTAAAACTACACTATTGAACCAAAATCAAGAATGGAAGAAAAAAGGAACAAGGAAAGGAAAAGTGGAAGTAAACAGTAGTTTCAATATAGTTATTTTTATATTTTCGCTTTTTCTCTCTCGCATTACTATTTTTCTCGTTTGTTCTTTATCTTTTTCCCAAGATTCTAAGAACATCCTTCGCTTACATAAGTTACAAATGCATGGTATTTAGCTCTCTGCCATTGGAAGACCTCAATTAATTAAATTTTTTAATTGCTACAAAACTGATAAGCCCCTAATATTGTAGATATCCGGGCTTATCTAACTCTTTTTGTTCACACACACACACTCATTTTAATGCCTTATACGATTGATGTTGCGCGAAGTGTATTTTTGGAAGTTTCAGGTAAAACCGCGGCATAAGGCACATTTGAAGTGCTTTGGGACACATCCCAAGAATCCAAGAGCCAATGAGTGAAGATTCGGCTAAGGATCAAGAAGTCCAAAGATCACAAGATCAAACCGGAAGTCTAAAGCCGTGATCACGACTCACACAGACTCCCGGTGGAATCCGGGAGTGAACGAAGACTCACGAGACCAAGTGCTCCCCTTCCCGAAGCTCGCACGATGTTCGGAAGTGTTTTGGAAGATGTCTGGTAGCACACAAGGCCAATGGATGGTGAAGAAAGAAGAGGCAAGCTTAAACGCCTTGGTATTGATATAGGTATTGATACCAGGATTGATAGGTATCAATACCTCTGAAGATCAAAGTTGGACAGAACCGTGGGTATCGATACCCCCAAACTTGGTATCGATACCCAGGCCTTACGGGTAGCATTTTTTGAAGCTAGGTATCGATACCCCCAAACTTGGTATCGATACCCAGCAGTCCGAAAATTCATTTAGCCCACTTGTTGGACTTTCCACTTATGGAAACTTACACCTTTTTGGATATTTTTGTGAGAGAGAAAGGGTATGTGTATATATCTCTCCCTCCCTCTTTCTCTCTATATCTCCCATACTTTATTTTATTTTCTTTCCTAGTTATTTTGCTCTCTTCTCTCTCCTCCATTGTTGAAGGGGATTGAAGCTCTAATTTCCTTAGGAACTCAAGTAAGTACTAAGTTTCCGTTAATTTGCCATTTATTAATAGTTCTTGTAATCTTCGGATCTCCATATAAATCTAGTTTATTTGTGTTTTTACCGGTTAAATTTTATCTCTCCTCTCCTAGCTTTGTCCTTTGAAAACTCAAGTATTTATGTGTTGTTGGTTAATTTCTTAAGGTTTAAAGTTGTAGGCAAGGTTTAGAACATCATATAAAATTAGTTTTTAAGAATGTATGTGATGTTCTTTATTTCCTTCAAAATTCTAGTTAAATCTCTTAGTATGTTTTGTGAGTAGTTTACTTAGGCTTGGTCATGGGGTGATTAACACTCCATGACTCGAGTTAATATGTTCCTCTCGACAAAAAGGCATACACTGTTTGTTTAGCAAAGAATTAGGATTAAGTTTATGTATCAAAATTCGGGTTTGTTAACCCCCTTGATCACACGTGGCCAAGGGCTTGACCACTTGGCACGTGTGATGCTTAGGGCTATGGCAATCCAAAGGTTTGTCTAAATGGCACAAGAATCCTAATCTTTGTGAAACACATTTTCTAGTTAATGGTTTAAAACTCTAAATCTTCCGTTCGGGACCATCTAACGATGCCCCGAGCCGGTTATCAAGAGAGGAACGGATTAACTTTGGTTGTGGTCTGTTAAAATCTCCTAAACTTAGCCTTGCTTTTAATTAGCTTTTTAATCTTCCGAGTCGTTCTCGAAGTCGAGAGAATTCCACCAAACAAACTCCAAAAGCCAAGTTTGCCGCTTTAAGGCTAAAAACCTACACTTGCAAGACAACTCTCACGACGGGTGCATTTGGTCTCTGTGGATTCGACCCGGTCTTACCGGTTATTATGCTATGCGATACCTAGCCCTACGCTTGGGGCGACATCATCTACGATACAATCCAAGGTCACAAGCAAAAACTCAAAGAAAAAAATATTCACAAAATATGTTTTGGCCCCAATAAAATGAACTTTTTCAAGGGGAACGAAGAAAATGGGAAATGATGCAGATATGGTTGCATGTCATTACTTGGAGAGGCATGATAGAAAAGTGGCAAAATAGGCACATTGGTCTGAGTGCGAAACGGCCTAATGAACAAAGCTCATGATCTATAAACCCATGGGCACCGGTGGTTTTCGGCCCAATTCCTTTATTTGGGTCTTTGAATCATTAGATTTTTTTTCTTTTAAAAAACAATTGAACTGCTAATTACTTGGTCAATACAGCTCCGTTTTGACCTAGGTTTTTTGCAGTAGTTATCTTTTTTATTCTAGTTTTTAGATTTGAGCCTAACTCAAATCTTTCCAGTTTTGGTAATTTTCGCAATTTTCTTTATTTTATGCTTAGTCTGCAAGTGTTACATTTTTCGGTTATTTCCTAGGGTTTCCTTAGCCTATATTGATGATGTAAGCCCCTTGGGCTAAGCTGTTGATGATAAATTAATAAAAATTGAGTATTTAGAGAGTTTCTCTAAATTCTAGTTCGCGATCGTCATTGTTCATCTTTTCCTATATGTCTCCCTGCCTCAGGCAAGTTCTTGGAGTAGTACTTCCCCAAAAGTATTCCGGTGAGTTCTCAAGCAATCTGTCTTTAAGTTTGTTTCTTTTTCCTTCGTATGTCGGTATGCGCGTTTGTAATTGCTGTCAGCGACTTCCACATGTTCGATAAATTGCCCTAAAGACCTGTACGTACATTATTATGGTATTTGTTTATACTTTGGTATGAGTTCATGTGTGCATATATCTAAGTCTTGATTCTTATTTCATCGTGTCGGGTATCCTTGGAATATGTTTATTGTCTCTATCTGGAAACTTGAAAAGCTTCTCCATTAATGGCTTCCGCAATTTATGGATCTTTCGGTTGTAATTTTTAGGTGATATATATGAAGATACTCAAAAGATACGACACTATAAGCAAAATCAATAAACTGATTCCTACTGATGAAACATGTGAATAACTATAGAGGACATATGTAGCAAAATAGAGGCACATCATTATGGGAATATTCCGCAGGAAAAGGAAAGAAAAGGGGGTGTGGGTGTGGCTTATGAACAACTTTATGTACATTAGTGCATTAAGTCGTTTAGTGGACATTGTAATATGTTTACTGTAGGAAAATACATGTGCAATCTATCGAACTTTGTTAGACAAAACTAAGAGTTAGTACTAGTAGTAATTGTCTACTCCATCTGAGACTTACAACTGGTTCAACGTGATACGTAATACCTTATTTCTGTGGCTATGCAGTTGTAACTTGAAAATGAATCAAATGGATGATTTTATGAAGCAATTCCAAGAAAATTTAATTGAGATTGAAATTGATGCTGAAAATCTTCTACTAGCCAGACACCAGGTAATGAAGTGCAGATATACAATACAACAATGTGAATTCAGTTTCTGTTTAAAAGTAGTACTAAATTGTGACATTAACTCTGAATGCAGTTGGTTGAAAATGATAGAGTTAGGAATGGGAATCGGGAAGCGCTTACAGCTCTAAGGAAGAGGGCTCGGACAACCAAAACAAGTGTCCCTTCACCTTTTGAGTCAATAATGAAGGAGATTGAAGGGTCCACGTCAAGGGCCCTGGTTAAGGAGGTGTGCTCAACATGTGGCAACCATGACTCAATGGAGAAAAGTTTAAAGCAAAATAAAAGGACATCAACCAACATCTTTTGCAAATCTACACCATCTTTTATGCCAAAGAAGCTTTCTTATGTAAGAAACCCTGTGGAGGGTATATTTTACTCATACTTTGCAGGGTATATTTTAGGGAAAATTTCAAAAAAAACCCCTGACCTTTGACCCGATTTTCACATCCACACCTGAGCTTTTGAAAACGTTAATTAAACACCTGAACTTTACCTTCCGTTATCAATTTACCCCCTCCTCCCATTTCCCGTCCATTTGCTAACGGAACATCCTACATGGACTCATGTCTAGCCTACCTGGACTCATGTGGGACCCCTTTTCTCTCTCATTACACATTTTGGAGGGAAATCAACTCTTCATCCCGCCAAAACCACTCCCTCTCTCCCCTGCTCTATTTATAACAGGTCTTGTCCTCCCCTCCTCCTCCCTTCCTCCTCTGTCCTCACCATTTTCAACCTAAAAAATGAGATCTAACTCTGAAGTGTTGAGACGTTGCAGCAGATCTAGGGGCATTGATGTTACCAACTTCTTGGAGGACAACCCTTGTCAAGGATGTGGCAGTCGAAGGGTGCTTCAAACTTCTTGCACCAATGTCAATCCTGGAAGGAGGTTTGTGGATTGTCCCAATGATAGGTGCAAGGATTTTGAATGGTTTGACCCGCCAATGTGCGCGAGGTCTGTGCAAATAATTCTTGGGTTGTTGAGGGTGAGAAATAGTATGGAGAAGGAGCTGTCAATGAGGAAGAAGAGGGAGAAGATGCTCTGGATCACCCTAACAGTGAGCTGGGTCATGTTTGCTTGTATGTGGTTCCTAAAGATGTAGGCTTTGTGGTGGTGTAGGCCTTTCTATGTGTTTTTATGGTGGTAAGGGTAACGAAATGGTAGGTTTTGTGGTGGTGTCTTATGTTTATAGGTTGTTCTATGGGATACGGAAAATGTGGTAGTGTTTAGGTTATGGTAGTGACCTAACCATTTTGTTTGTAATCTTAATGCGGTGCTGGTTAATGAATGAAGGTTCAATGGTATTATGTTATGTTAATTTTACTCTGTTATGTTCTTGTTATGATGGGCAAACAGAAACACATTGCCAGTAGAAACACATTCCCAGTCTCTCATGCATCCAACTGTATGAAGAAATGGCTCAATGAAGCCCTCTTCCCATCATTTTAACCAAACAAGAAATGAGCACTTCCTAGTATGCAAGAGGACAAGCAATTCAACTAAAAATGAAGCATAAACGGAGGCATACCAAAGCAGGGGGCTCACTGGCACATAGCAGAATTTGTAAAAATGTAACAGAAAAGTAACAGAGGCATATATATACATATACACAAAGGGCTCACTGCCACTTTCAATTCAACCAAGTAGTTCTAGAATGTATAGTCAACAAAACATTCACCACAACAGTGGGTTCAATGTCTTTAAGTCACTTGACTTTACAATGACTATGCATAGTCAACAAAAACAGAGGGCTACAAAAAATTACAGAGGCATATACACAAAAAAAATAGTTCCACTTGCCAAAAGTCCCTCCTCAAAAGTCCCTCCCTAGTTGCCAAAAATAGTTGCAGTTGCCAAATTGCCAAAAGTCCCTCCATTTCACTTCCCTTTAGGAACATTTCTCTTTATCTGCATAATAAAAACTCATAAGAAATGTTATCCAGTTGCCAAAAAAAACATGCACAAAACTCATAATGAAACTCACAGTCAATTTTGGTCTCCTGCCATGGTGCTCTGACCTTGGTATTTTTTCTGCACTTACCTGAACCTGCATTAACCCATTTATGCAAGTGTCATTTCAGACTTAATTCAACAACATTTAAATGAACCAATGGGAAGTTAACAATTTCATTTTCAGACTTAATTCAAAGGTCAAACAAAATTGCATCATTGCAAAAGAAACTCACAGTCAATCTTGGTACACTGTCATGGTGTTCTGACCTTGGTACACTTACCTGAACCTGCATTAACCAATATATGCAACTGTGAAGACCATTTTCAGACTTAATTCAACAACATTTCAATGAAGAAAAGGAATGGAAGTTAACAACTCACAGGAGGTGGTACAACAGACTCAGCAACTGGTTGGGTTGTAGCATTTACATTAGGCTCACCACTGGCACCCTCATTTACTTCCTGACCCTTGGTTTTGCACCCCCTTTTGTTATGTCCCACCTTACCTGATCTGCAGGCACATATGATGCATAGCATTCCCATGGGCATCCTTTCTTGCAAACTGCCCTTACCTTTTCCCTGTCACTCTTCAAGAACTTAATACTTTTCCCATGCTTGATTGCATACTCTTTCACTGCATCTCTAAACAGAGAGTGGCTTTTAAACTCCATGCCTACCATGAAAACTGGGTTGGCCATGTCAGTTTTCTCATTAAACACTTAGTGTTTCTTTTTAGGCTTCACATCTTCATCTGAGGAGGTACAAAGGCTCTCCAATTCATCTGATGAGGCACAGTCACCATCAATATCTGCTAACTCTTCAATAACTGATTCATATTCAGCACCATGAGTAGGAACACTTCTCATGCCACAAGAATCCTCATCCCTGTCTACATTTTCTTCAAAAATTATGTCATCATCTGTCAACCCATAGTCACTGTCATAAAACACTTCCTCATCACTGGTATCTGAACTGGAATCTGGGTCGTACTCATCACTCGTATCCCCCCCCCTTTTCAGCCTCTACATGACCCTTAGCTTTACATGTATCCTTATCCTCCACACTTGTTTGCTTAGAACCCCTTGTGGACCTCTTGGAAGTTAGGTTAGGGACCAACGTTGTCCTGTCATTATCCCCAATTTCCATGGGAATACTTGTGGTCCCAGAAATAGGTGAGGTCAGGGATGTCACCACAGGGCTAACAGAGGAGTTCACTTTTGTTTTGGTTGTGGTCCTCTTTCTTATTGGGATACTTTTTTTGGTCCTTTTGGATGGTGGGGTGGGCACATTGTCAACACACTGACTTAATTGGGTGGCAATATAGTTGTCCAACTCTCCCTCCATTATTGAGTACACCTTCACCACTCTGCTTTCGTTAGCTAAATCACTCAAACCCAACACTTGAGCATCACTCTTAATTTTTGAAACACTGTCATCATCTACCTTTACACAAAAATCTATGGCTTTGAATTCATATCCCAATTCCCTCACCATATGCCATAACTCAAATATTGATAACTCATCAGTGTGGCACTTGTCAAAGTAGTTTACACGACCCAACATGTAATCATGACCACAACTACCACCCCAAAAGCCCCCATGATGCATTTCAATACTAAAATAATCTGACCCTGGTTCTGTAAAAGAATTGAACAAAAATATCTAGGTTACAGAAAATCAAAATTGCATAAACAACACTGGGAAAAAAAGTACCAAATGATCGTTGAACAAATGAACAACAGTTAAATAATGGGGATCAACACTTGGAAATCAGTAAACAAAACTCCATTATGTCACAAATTGAAGAAAACAAAATTTCCAATCAGACTTACCATAATGCGGTGGTCCCCCTTGTTGGCTTCTCAAAACCCACACCATTGTCCAAACAGCATCAACAACTCTGACCAACAGCCACTGATGAACACGATTTTTCCAAACTATCGATTTTCGGACACAATTTTATTCGGGCATGAAAGAACCCTATCTCACTTACACGATGAGTAAAAGGGATTTCTGGATTGGTGAAGAATTTAGGGTTTAGAATGATGGGTTTGATCGATTTTGAGGGGGCGTGGCTCTCACGTGAGTTTTGGGCGGTAATTGCTTATGCCTCTTACACGTAGACATCAACTACCCCACCAAAGTGGTCCCCATGAGTCCATGTAGGATGTTCCGTTAGCAAATGGACGGGAAATGGGAGGAGGGGGTAAATTGATAACGGAAGGTAAAGTTCAGGTGTTTAATTAACATTTTCAAAAGCTCAGGTGTGGATGTGAAAATCGGGTCAAAGGTCAGGGGTTTTTTTGAAATTTTCCCTATATTTTACTCACACTTGGATATGGCAACTAGTAATTTTGTTAGGGCCAAGGTTCTAAAAGACGTCGGTCCCAGGTCAGTCGGCTCCAACTAGCGACTTTTGGCCGACTAATCGCCGACTTCTCTCTAGGCGGCCAACTAGTCGGGTTTTGATCAAGTCAGGGGACCTCCGACTAGCAACTTTGGGCCGACTAGTTGGTCGACTTGACCGATTTTTAGAACACTGGTTGGGGGTCAGATATAAATCATATAATATAGAAATGGAAGTGTTCAGATTTCCTAGTAATGCAGTTGTGGGGGGTAAGGTTATTGATACTTGTTGGAATGGCAGGGCTCAAGATTGATGAGTTTTCAAGGGGAAAGTTGGATGCCACTGCAAAGGAGCTTATTGAGGAGAAGTCATTGGCCTACTCATGCCTCAACTGATTTCTTTGAAAGAAAGATAGCAGAGGGATAATCAATAATTTCACTATGTTATCTTTCAGAAACTTAGTTGCCAGTCTCAGCCATTTTATGTGATTAATAAACCTCCCTCCTGCTGATGTTATTTTTGTGCTCTTTGTTTGTTCTAATTAGCTTTTTTATTTATTTATTTTTATTTTCTTTCATAAAAACAAGATTCTTCTGGTCTTGACATACAAAGAAAACCCAAAGCATTGACTAGAAACTGCAAAAAAAAAAATAAGAGGACCAAAATGCCCAAACCTCTTCACAAAATTCTATATTTGTCAAACCAAAACATTCTATCTTAGTAGTTACAATTTCCTTGTTTATGAAGTCTTTTGTTCTCTCCTTTTCGCTCTCCCCTTCCTCACCAAACATAATTATACCTACTTTAGCCTTCATTTTCCTTTCAGTTCTTGTCATTGGTACTAAAACTACACTATTGAACCAAAATCAAGAATGGAAGAAAAAAGGAATAAGGAAAGGAAAAGTGGAAATAAACAGTAGTTTCAATATAGTTATTTTTGTATTTTCGCTTTTTCTCTCTCGCATTACTATTTTTCTCTTTCGTTCTTTATCTTTTTCCCAAGATTCTAAGAACATCCTTCGCTTACATATGCATGGTATTTAGCTCTCTACCATTGGAAGACCTCAATTAATTAAATCTTTTAATTGCTACAAAACTCAAAGAAAAAAATATTCACAAAATATGTTTTGGCCCCAATAAAATGAACTTTTTCAAGGGGAACGAAGAAAATGGGAAATGATGCAGATATGGTAGCATGTCATTACATGGAGAGGCTTGATAGAAAAGTGGCAAAATCGGCGCATTGGTCCGAGGGTCCTGTGATTGATCCGAAACGGCCTAATGAACAAGGCCTATGATCTATAAACCCATGGGCACCGGTGGTTTTCGGCCCAATTCCTTTGTTTGGGTCTTTGAATCATTAGATTTTTTTTCTTTTAAAAAATAATTGAACCGCTAATTACTCGGTCAATACTGCTCCGTTTTGACCTAGGTTTTTGGCAGTAGTTATCTTTTTTATTCTAGTTTTTAGATTTGAGCCTAACTCAAATCTTTCCAGTTTTGGTAATTTTCGCAATTTTCTTTATTTTATGCTTAGTCGGCAAGTGTTACATTTTTCGGTTATTTCCTAGGGTTTAGCCATATATTGATGATGTAAGCCCCCGGGCTAAGCTGTTCATCTTTCCCTATATGTCTCCCTGCCTCAGGCAAGTTCTTGGAGTAGTACTTCCCTAAAAGTAAAGAAGAAATAAGAACATTTTGAAGTATTGGGCTCAGTGCTGACTTATTTGGGATCGGCCCATTTTCTAAAACTATATGACTTGGGATGGGTTTGGATCCACTTGACGAATAAATATGATCTGTATCCTTTTTTATATAGCATGAAGCCATGAACTAAAGTGTCAAAGCTGAACAAATGCAACTCGGTTGATTTGCTTCTAGTCGTCTCTCTCCCTCTCTCTCTCTCTCTCTCTCCTCTCTCAATTGGGTTTCTCAGTATCGGCAGTGATCGCCTTGTGAAAAGTATAGAGGACATATGTAGCAAAATAGAGGCACATCATTATGGAAACCCATCTTAGTTTTAATAAAAGGAAATTTAAACAAAAGAATAATGTTACAAACCCATCTTAGTTTTAATAAAAGTACATGATCATCTCACTGAAGAGTACGTACTAAATTTTCAATAAGAGACAATGACCAATGATGCCTTCAAAAGATTTTATGCACTCCCAATGCACTTCACGCCATGCTCTTCATCAAATACCTGAAAATTGATAGGTTGAGCTACACTAGCCCAGTAGGAGAAATCTCTAACACAAACTCAATATATGTATGTGGTGCACAATGCAAGTGAGTGAACTTACAATGCATAAGATTGATTTTAAAAGTCCTTTCTTTAAATACACGTCTCGTCACACACACACACACAGGTACACAACAACACTAGAAAGTCTCAAACTTATCGGAAGTACTCTATATCGTTTAATTTCCATTTCAACACCACCATTAGGATCACCACGGCTTTGTCCCAATCCTTTCTCCAACAATCAACTCTTTTACTTCTCAACACACACAAACACTCTAGTCTCTCAACATAACCACGCATTTTGATTTCATTGTTAGGCATTTCCTCAACATCGAGATACTTCTCATAAAATGTACAACGATTACCATACAACTCCCAACTCCACGAACACAATCAAATCAACGAAGGAATGTAAGGAACAATATACAACACACAACACATAACAACAACACACAACAAATAACACATAACGACAACACACAACAAACAACACATAACAATAACACACAACAAACAACACATCACACCCAACTCCATGAACATAACAACCGAATTAAGGAGTGTAGGAAATCAAATGATTAGACACATAACAACCCACAACAATCCCACTTATTAAGTACTCAACACATCAAGCATCACCTGAACTCTTTCGATCAAGGAAAATTTTGTAATTTCACTGCGTTTCACATCCGTAAGTATCACCATCAATCCATAACCCATATGCACTTCTAAATATCCCAAATTCATGAGCAAAGGCTAAAAATTTCACAACACATCAATATATCCGAAAATCGAGTTTAGAAATTGGATATTCATGATCTAAACACATAAATATATGGAGAGAGGAGAGAAATCCCTACTTGACTGGGTTTTGTTCAAAACCCAAACTCCCGAAACTCAAGCTCTAAGCAAAACAATGGAGGCCCAACAAGTGGCTGTTAGCACAGTGAAATTTAGTACCACAGTCTGATCAACATTTTTTCATATTTTCTATACTTCAAATTAACCTCTGAAATTTTTACACAACACAGAGAACATCCATGGGTAGCTTCTGTAAACTTTTCATAAATTTACAAGTTCTGGAACTATATCAAAACAATCGGCCAAAACAGAGATCGGTAGGAAAACGGATGAACTGGACAACTTAACTTTGAAAAATCACCATAAATCGAACTCTTAATATTTTTGAGTGATTCTTATGCCAAAAGCTTCGTATTGAAATGACCTTCAAAGTTATAGAAGAGACCCAAATCCAATTCGAACTCAAAATATGAGAAAACGGGAAAATACGCAGGCCACACGAATCTGCCAGAGAGCAGATTTACAGACTACAGACCCGATTTTCAAAACTTCATAACAAATTCATTTCTTGATGGATTGGAGTGATTCCAGCGGCAAATGAAAGGGTTTTGAGTTAAATTTAAATCATAAGAAGGGATTGAAACCTAATTAGCAGTTTATGAAGGAGAAATCGTCCAAAAACCGTGACCCAGTTAGCTGTAACAGACTGTTGTATCCTCCGGTACCAAAAACGCGAATTTGTACAATAAAATAAACAAAAAAACGAAGGAGAGAGAAGATATACTTGTGGAGATGAAGGTTGGGGTGGATATGGTGGTCGTACGTGGCGGTGGAGGTTGCCGGAGGTGGAGGCAGCCGGCCTCTCTCTCTCTCCCTTTCCTCCTCTCTTTCTCCTCCTTTCCTTCTCCTTTTCTTCTTCTCTTCTTCTCTCCTCTGATCTCTTATGCCATCTCTCTTCTCCCGACCACACACACACATATATCTAGATAATTGCACTCACACCCCTCAAGTCACTTGTGTACATTAAAAACACCACATCACATATAAAAAATCTCCAAACTTCACTAATAAACATTTCAAACATTTCCTCACAAAACCCCAACTTCATTTTCAAAATGTTTTGCAAAAATACGGGTCCTTACAAGAATATTCCGCAGGAAAAGGAAAGAAAAGGGGGTGTGGGTGTGGCTTATGAACAACTTCATGTACATATTAGTGCATTAAGTCGTTTAGTGGACATTGTAATATGTTTACTGTAGGAGAATACATGTGCAATCTGTCTAACTCTTAGTTTTGTCTAACAAAGTTCGACAGATTGCACATGTATTCTCCTACAGTAAACATATTACAATGTCCACTAAACGACTTAATGCACTAATATGTACATAGAGTTGTTCATAAGCCACACCCACACCCCCTTTTTCTTTCCTTTTCCTGCGGAATATTCCCATAATGATGTGCCTCTATTTTGCTACATATGTCCTCTATAGTTATTCACATGTTTCATCAGTAGGAATCAATTTATTGATTTTGCTTATAGTGTCGTATCTTTTGAGTATCTTCATATATATCACCTAAAAATTACAACCGAAAGATCCATAAATTGCGGAAGCCATTAATGGAGAAGCTTTTCAAGTTTCCAGATAGAGACAATAAGTACATAACATAGCAAAAGGCACAAAGTTTAGATATACAAAGCTAGAAATTAGTTTGGTTATCAAACCACCCTAAGTACACATTTACACCCATTACATTCAACATCTGTTCGAGATTATACAAGCCAAATAAGTTCTTCCAAGTTCCAAACTAGATATTACCAAAAGACTAGTCTTTCTAAGTTCTAACTTCTAAAGTTCTAATCCAGTAGACTAGTTAGCAAAAAGAAATCCTGAATCATGACTGACCCCTTCAGTCACTCTATTCTTGTTCCAACCCACCATCAAGGACCGCAACATCATCATCCTCGTCAAATCTCACTCCTTCCAACACCGGTTCATCAAGAGATAGCTCCGCAAGCTCTATCACTTCACGCCCTTCAATGTCAAATTGGTCGCCACCTAAAAAACAAAAAACATAAATTTCTTAATGCAATAAACTTTACTGTCCTTGTGTACTTAACTATTGTGATCTTATATTACAAATAAAATTACCTAAGTCTCAATATTTTCTAGGTCCTTCTGTGTAGTCCTTGCTTTTCCTTGACAATAAGCGCAAATTGTAATGAACAAACACTAGGTCTTCAGCTCGGCTCGTTGCTAGTCGGTTTCTTTTGGCGCTTTGAATCACAGAATATGTACTTCAATTCCTCTCACAACAAGAGGAAGAAGCTGGCTGCGAAAGTAGTTTAAAAGCCAATGCTTGTAGTAGGGGTGTTGTAGCCCCATGATTCGCCCACCATGAAATAGGTTCCTCATATTTTCTTGAATCAATCACATGAGGTTGTTCAAAATATCCGGACCCACTACAAAAGGCTCCAAATTCCAAGTAAACTTGGCGCAAGTCGGCAGGATTAGGGAATAACCGTTTGAAGCACTTACCTCTATTTATGGAGACCTCTTGATCCTCATGTGGTGATACCCTTTGAATTCCTTTACCACTTTGCAACCAAGTATCAGAATAGTACTTAAGAACCAATGAGTGAGCCATACAATGCAAAGAGGTATTACTCTTGTTCCATCTACTGAGTAATATATTTCATTCCAATACATAGCTACGAAATAGATACTCAAAGTAAGGTCTTCTTGTTTTTATAACTACAATAGTATCCTATAAAGTTTACAAAACACATAATTGGTCAATCTCGAATAATTTCAAAAATCTTAACCCTGGGTACTGATGGTATTTGTATAAGTTGTGTGAGGCCATCTCAAATTTCACATTTTTAATTTAATAAAAAATAATTTTATAAAATAACTTGGTAAGAAATCAATTCAATCTTACTTTTTGTTCAAGACACATTTAACTCCTACGTGTACACCAAATGCACATCGCGTTGTGTGAGACTTGTTTTGGGATCCCACACAATAATCGAAGTGCTCAACCTATTCAAAATATGTTTTTAAGAATTCTTATAAAAAAATCAGCTCTATCGGATATCGGTAAGAGCTTGATCGATTTTTTGCTCAATTTTAAGCTAAGAATCCTTAAAAAAATATTTATGTGAAACTCTAAACTGAACCGGTTTAAAATATTTATGTGAAACTCTACCAATATCCAATCGAATTGATTTTTTACAAGAATCCTTACAAAAATATTTTAAACAAATTGAACAGTTTCGATCATTTATGTAAAGCTCTAAAATGGCCTCTACAACACGGTGTGTATTTGATGTAATTAAATAGTTTGAAAATTATGTACATTAAATAGTGTACCATATAGTTTTATAAATTGAACGTTTGTTAAAATAAAATAAAAAATTGATTGTAAGTGTAGTAGGAAAAAAGTGACTGTAGGTGTAGTAGGAAAAAAATGATTGTACATGGTGTAGGAAAATGATAAGGGTACACAACATTTTTGAAAAAGAAAACACAAAACAAAACGAGCTGCGACCTAATCTAATGAAAAAGGTCGGTAAAATTAACGGCAGAGATTTGATGTAAAATGAACGGCAGAGATTTGATGTTGCTCATCCCAACAACACTAATCTAACCCTATCCTCTTTCTTCTTCTTCTTCGTCAGTCTGTGACCTTCTCCGATCTTCTTCTCCGGCAGCTGCGACAGGTTAGTGATTCTGTCTCTCTCTCTCTCTCTCATGCTCTCTTCTTCTTCTTCAATCTCACGAACCAAAAACCAGAAGCCCACCAGACCAAGACGTGTCCGTTTTTTTCCTGCCGCACCGGGTGCATATCCCGCACCCGCACCCGCACCCGTATCGTGTCGTATTGACACGGGTGCTTCGCCAGAAAACGAGGATCCGTGTATCCCAGGTAATTACCTACTCCATCTGAGACTTACAACTGGTTCAACGTGATACGTAATACCTTATTTCTGTGGCTATGCAGTTGTAACTTGAAAATGAATCAAATGGATGATTTTATGAAGCAATTCCAAGAAAATTTAATTGAGATTGAAATTGATGCTGAAAATCTTCTACTGGCCAGACACCAGGTAATGAAGTGCAGATATACAATACAACAATGTGAATTCAGTTTCTGTTTAAAAGTAGTACTAAATTGTGACATTAACTCTGAATGCAGTTGGTTGAAAATGATAGAGTTAGGAATGGGAATCGGGAAGCGCTTACAGCTCTAAGGAAGAGGGCTCGGACAACCAAAACCAGTGTCCCTTCACCTTTTGAGTCAATAATGAAGGAGATTGAAGGGTCCACGTCAAGGGCCCTGGTTAAGGAGGTGTGCTCAACATGTGGCAACCATGACTCAATGGAGAAAACATGGATGATGTTCCCTGGAACTGATCTCTTTGCTAGGATTCCATTTCACGCAGCTCATACCATTTTGGATAAAGGTTTCCTTTTGGTCCACTTTTCTCTTGAATTTTTTTCATGCATGAATGTAAAATGATGTGCAAAATACTACTTATCGGCCTGATAGAGGCAGTATATGAATGCTCAATTGAAAGTTTGGGAGAAGCTCTAGCATTGATAGAGTTTAAGATTGGAAGGATCTAAGCTTAAACCGTATGGTATGACTATTACCTTTGCAAAGCTAGAAAGAAAGCTCAAGAGATATCAAAAAATTAGGTGGTTTCAAATTTCTCAGGTCTCGGGTTGATGATTTGTAGGCAGTTAGGTATTGATAACCATTTTCTGTTATAGATAGAGATTGATAAACATGTTTTGTCATTGATTTTAAGCAAAATAGATAATCATGGAAGGTTGCATGGTGTAATTGACACATTTACCGGAATGATTGAAAATTTAGGAGACAATCTGAGGCCAGCAGCTTTGTGAGGCAAAAATCTAGGTAATTATGGAGCTACATGCTTAAAAACTGAGCATCGTATTGGAACTACATGCTCATAAAACTGAGCAGTGTTGAAACAGAAGGATACAACAAGTCTTGGAAATGAATGAATTCTGGAGATTATATAAGTAGCTTTTTGTTGGCAATAAGATCATAGGAAATTGATTGAGGTGGTTTGAGTTTGAGGATGTCCAAGAGCAAAATATCTTCAGTATTAAAGGGAAGATGTCAGTAACCTAGGAATTGATGGTGACCATAATGGCGTGGATTGAGATAGTAAGGAATAAACTTTTCATTAGTTCAATCTATTAGGTTGTTAACCACCAACTCATCTAAAAGCTTAAGCTAGTAGAGAGAGACGGCAACTTTATTATTTATATTCTCAACACGCCCCATCACGTGTAGCTAGACTCTCCTTCATAAGCGAGCTATACACGTGTAAATTTTAATCATTAGGTTGGCAGTGAGGTTCGAACACATGATCTATTGCCTGCTCTAATAGACTGATACCATATTAGGTTGTTAACCACCAACTCATCTAAAGGCTTAAGCTATTAGAGAAAGGTGGCAACCTTATTATTTTTTTCAACACAATCAAACTTTCAGCTGAAATTTCTCTCGTCATGTTGGGCTTGATGTTCATAGTTTAGGCTCAAAGTATGTTAGTACTTCGTAGTTTATGGCATGAAGGCATGAAGGCATGAAGGCATGAAGTGTAGTTTGACTTGACTTTGTCTACTAGTACCCACAACATGATACCAGTACCCAGAACTCATGTAACGAAAACAGGGGCAATGAATCCACCCTTGGGTGGGCGGGGTCAGCTACGCCATGAACATCAACTTGGTGAAATTTTCCACGAGACATAATCTTAAGTCGAAATTTTGTTGGTCAATTACTTGACTACAATTTAAAGGTATTGCCCTCATGTATTGAGCCTCATCCTCATTCCAGATTGACTGTAAGTTATGCTCTTATTGGTAGCTGGCAGAACTCGAAATTTATTAGCTTTTATGCTGTCCTGCTTGCTGTAGTTCATATTAGGTAAGAGGATGGAGAAACTTTGGAAGATGTAGAAGAAAACAAAGTTGGCGTCATGTAGCTGCACTGCAGAATTGTTTTCATTACTCGTAGAAAATAGTAAACGAGGATGTCCAGCAAATGCATAATAGGGTTTATGATACTTCTGAAAGAAATCAAATGGTATCACTTTCTAGTGAGCATGCCTTCACTTCCAAAAGGGTTTTCCATGTGACACTAATGGTGAGAAGAGTAGATTGTTATCACTGCAGAGAAAATATACTAAAGGATTAGTAGCTTACGAATGCTAAGCATCTTTTGATGCCAAGCAATTTCTGATTCCGTTATCTAGATTGCTTAAGTTCGCAGTTTTGTCACGTGAGAAGTTGAACGTTGCTATGTGATTCACTTTTCGATCAGTTTATTACGAACTTCAAGCTTAACTTCAACGTTCTCGAAGTACATTAAATTCTTTCGTTTTTCTTGTATGTTGGGTGCTTAAATATTGATGATTCAGATCAAGAACAACTTGACGTGGATGCGAAGGTTCTACAAAGTTATGTGAAGGAGAAATCCTTTACGATTTCAGAAAAAGGTGCTCTTTCTGACAAGATCAGTCCGGGTGTTCTCAGATCTATTGTGACCTTGACAGACAAACCAAAGTAGGTTGTATATTTTGAGGTAATAGTCAAGGTCTTCAGTTGTCATTGTAAAATTAAACATGTCCTCAAACAGGGTGGATTTTTTTCCTCTTCACTACCCCTTGTGTCTGTCTGTGGATTAATTACTATTCCCATCTGGGAGGACATATGAAACTGTAACTGCTCTCTTTCTCGTGCCATTTCATTTGTAACACATGTTCAAAGTTTGAGAAAAGGAACATCTAATTTATTGTGCAATTTCTTTTCAGAGAATGTCAGCTCTGCAGGCTTTATGTTTTGATCATGATTTTGTGTGAGGAATTTGCCTAGGGAAAGGATTATACTAAGGAAATCAAACTAGTATAGATCCCTTAAAGTAATAATCTTCGTCTATTTACTTTTTACTTCCCGTGGTCCTCCGTAATTGTACAGAAATCCAAAATCCATACGCATGCTGAGGGATCAATTTGCAGCATTTCTACTTGCATCTTGGGATTAACAATAATGCAAACATGAAGCACACATCTCTCTCTCTCTCTCTCACATTTTTATCAATTTTTTTTTTGGGTGGGGGGAAGGATTTCCGGGATTTTGGACTTTCTTTCCTATTAGTGATTAGCATGTACCCTCCGCAAAAATGTTTTCTATACCCGTTCTGAGTGTTACTTGCATATTAACCTTCTTTTGGATTAGCACTTTTAAAAAGTAAAGAAGAATGTGTGCTCTGTGTAGTATTCTTAGGGATCCATTGCAACGTTTGTAATTTCTGAGAATTCAATCCATACTTTTGCAGCCCCATAGTATACGTGTTTTATTGGTTATACGATGGGCTGTATTTTTGTGACTAGAATATCCTAAACATACAGATAATTCCACGGCGACGGGCTGTACTTTTGTGGCTAGAATATCCTAAATGTACATAGAATTCCACTGTGACAGCTACATCGGAACACATGATTTATGAAGTACATTTATTAAACCCCGTCCTTGATAAGCCTTAGGTTTGACAACTGGTTCCGTGACCACAAATGATAAGCCTTAGGTTTGTTGTTCTTCTCCTTTTGCTTTCCTTAATTTTCTTCTTTCCTGCTCAAACATTTTACCAGAAGGATAATCACAAGTTCATGTACCATGTTAGATTCAGACTTCCTTTATGAGTTTTGGAGTTTAGCGGTTGCCAAATGGCGCTATTTAGGATTCAAAGGTTGGAAACCCAAGGTTTTAGAATAGTGTTAGGTCCGTGAAAAAAAAAAAACGTAACTCACCCAGTTCTCTTCGCACAGAGAAACAACTGTAAGTTTAGATCTCGAGTTGCTTATCAGCTTTCTCTCTGTTTTTTCGTTGGTTGTTTACTGTTAGTGTATTGATCTCGAATTATCTATTTTGAACCGGCCACCTTTCCATTCTGATTTACTCCGTAATTGTATTTTGTTGGTTAGATATAGAGTAGATATACTTTTATAATGTCTGTTGGAGAGCTCGCTTGCACTTATGCTTGTTTGGCCCTTCACGATGACGTACGGCATTCTCATCACCGTATCCTTTCCCGGCCATATCATCTTTCATCTCTCTGCATGTACATTCTTGTTTGTACCTAATTGGCTACTTTGATAGTATTTTGGTTGTTAGTCAAAAACCTTTTTTCGTGAGAGAGTTTTCCTATTTCAATGTCAAGAAGGTATTTTTCATACTTATATGTATTCTAATTTCCACGTCAAAAACGGTATGTTGGTTTGGGACCTTTAGGTAGTTCATGAGCTATGCATTCCAGTAATTGTTTGGTGGGAAAAAGGATTTTCTTATTTCAGTGTCAGAAAAGTATTTGGGGATTGGGATTAGTTCATGATCAGCATGTGGTGCTGGTGGGAAAAGGGTTTTCTTTGATTAGTGTAAATCAGCCAGAGAAGATTGCTACCATGGTGAAGGCCGCCAATGTGACCATTGAATCATACTGGCCTAGTCTTTTTGCTAAGCTTGCTTGTGGAGAAGAAGAGGATTGATGATCTCATCATGAACGTTGGTTCTGGCAGGGTGCCGCTCCGGTTGCTGTTGCTGCCCCTGCTGTCGTACCTGCTGCTCAGGAGAAGAAGGTGAAAACCAAAAATACACATTCGTGTCATGCTGAATATTGATTCAAAATGGTCTCTATTTGGGATTCTGCTTGGCACCGTACCAATCCAACAACACTGGAGTATTTTTTTGGCTTTTGAACACTGTAACAAGTCGAAAAAATGGCTTTGGCATAACTATTTTGTGGCACCAACGGATGTACTTGCTCTTAAGGTAGCAAGTAGTAGGCCATGATAAGCATTAATCAATCAACTATGTTGTATGCAAAAGCTTAATGATGTTGGGAGAGTTCCTTGAGTACTCTTTGGCCAACTGATATCATCCCAGAATAATTAAGTCTTGATAACTTCTTGATGCATCGGAAATCCTGATGTATTAACATTCCCTATTATCAGTACGCCACCAGAAGATACACACACACCTAAATTGGGCTACAAATGGGAACCAAAGAGTAGGGTTTAATCACGACGAGAAACAAGAACTACCTTTCAGAATACCCCATACTCCTGATGTATTAACATTCCCTAGTGTAACACATGCACCAATTGAAAACATCATCTGGTATTACTTGCAAGCCGGTAGCCAGAGAAGAAAAGCTCTTAATAAGAAGAGTCTACCAGGCCCAAGACCGAGCCTTAAAATACCACCTACCTTTCAGAATACCCCATACTCCCAAGACCACCAGGCCTTGAATAATTCATTTTTCTCCCAGAAATCACGATGGCGACTAGAGACTGAGAGAATTCAGAACACCCAACTGGTTTTGGTGTTTATCGCAAATAGTTCAATTGTTGCGTCAATTGTTAAGGTCAACCACTAGGAAGTTGCAAAAATGATGCTCAGGGAGTGGCAACATTTTCCTTGGCAAGCGGAGCAATCTCCTCCCCATCGATGCCAGGTTCACTGCCAGCTACGTTCAATCCCAGCAACAACTGTTCCCATTTCTTGGCTGGTCCCTGCATTAAATGGAACACATCATCCATCAATCTCCCTGGATTGTTCAAAGAAAAAGAAAAAGAACAGATACAACAAGTTTCTTTGATCAGCGATCCAAGATATTGATGTTCACTTTTTTCAATGTTACAGTATTTAGTTTGTCTAACAGAAACAATTTCCGTGTTCAGATAATACTAATCACCTTCCACGAGAGATCTTGAGCCATGCAATTTTGGATCATTTCTATTAGTGCAGGGGTACCATAGGTTGTAATTGCCCTCTTCACAGTTGTTGCTATTGCAGCTACATCGACTGGATCAACTGCTTCGCACTGAATCATAACCACACGCATAATTTGTGTATTTCCATGGTTAGTAGTACTCATTACTCAATGAAAGAAATAGATGTTGGAATTCTTAGAATAGTCGTGCCATGTGAGAAAGGCTGTCAAGTACTTACATCAACATTGAAAGCTCCCATCTGAAATCCAGTGTAACCTTCTTTGACAGTGTCAACTAGCCCACCCGTTGAGGCAACAATAGGCACCTAGTCCAATTTAATTGTGTTTAGTGCCATAGAAGAATGATCAATTTGAGCAAACATTTTGCATCGTTCCTCAACTACCAAATCAGCTGCCAAAAAGGGCAAAAGGGCATTACCGTTCCATATCGCATGGCATGCAACTGGATGAGACCACAGGGTTCAAATCTACTTGGGATCATCATAAAATCTGCCCCAGCAATAATCATGTGGGCTAAGGGAACATTGAATTTCGCTACTCCTCTCGCCTTGTCTGGATATAGTGTCTCAAGCATTTCTAACTGCTTCTCCATATTCTTTTTGCCAGTTCCCTGATAGAAAGACCAGATTCATCATCATGATTAGCTCGTCGTTAAATGAGCAACCAAAAAACGAGAAGAGAACTAAAGGGTTTTTTTTTTTGGTTGATTATTATATACCACTTACAAGAACTATAATCTGAACATTCTCTTGGATAAATTCAGGAATGGCTTCTGCAAGGATATCTGAGCCTTTCTGCTCTTCTAGTCTACCAATGAATCCTATCAAAGGGATATTTGCGCCAACAGGCAACCCCACTGCAGCTTGAAGCGCTTCCTTCAAAAGGCGCTTTGCAGCCATGACCTAAAAATAACAACCATGATAAACAAAGCCCTTAATCCACAAAAATACTAGACGAGCAACATAATGTAATCTAGACAAGTGATTTGAAATCTTACAGTGGTGGCATTGTATTTCACGTCAATGTATTTATCTGTTGACGGATTCCACTCTTGGACGTCCATGCCATTCACAATACCAATTATGCCAGTCTTACGTAGGATGAAATCTAATTCCACACCCTTATCAGCGCCAGAAACAAGCTCCTGGGCGTAATGTGGGCTTACCGTTATGACTCTATCTGATTCCAGTATTCCAGCCTGCATCCAATTAATTTTCTTTCCCTTGAAAGGCTTGTCATACCTGCAACATGTGGAGACTTGTAACTCGACAATCTCTGAAACTATAGCATTTGGAAGACTGCATATGGCATTAAGATATATCTATTCTCTAACAACAGCTATTTCACATATTAAG
This sequence comes from Vaccinium myrtillus, assembly GCA_016920895.1. Lineage (NCBI taxonomy): Eukaryota > Viridiplantae > Streptophyta > Magnoliopsida > Ericales > Ericaceae > Vaccinium > Vaccinium myrtillus. The sequence goes on along the minus strand of JADGMU010001271.1, from coordinate 229,739 downwards.
TCAGTCCTACCCATCAATGAAATCAAAAGAGCTCTTAAACTGATCTGGCAGATTGAGAAGTGAGAAATCTGAAGAGGCAAATCTTCCTTGGTAGGAAATGTTGTGGATGCAGAAAACAACCTGCCATCATTTGGCAAACAATCTTACAAATAGCCCTAGTCATTTGTCCAATTTTCTTTCTTTTTTATTTTTTTGATCGGCAATTTTTCTGATTTTCTTAAAGATTTAGTTGAGCAAATCTAACAGAAATCTTACTTTGGCACTCTTGTACAGTCCCCTAGATTTGTACATGGTCTTCAGATAACAAGGAAGAAGAGCAGTGTGCCAATCATTGGCAATGAAGACAACATTATCCCCTGCAATGCCGAAATAGACCTCCTGATCCATTCTTAATAAACTAAAAGAAGGTGTGAAATCTTAAAGTGGGCCAATACCATAAGGTCCAGAGAAATATTCACTGCTATTGAGATCCAAAACCCTTGGTGCCTCCAGAGCAGCCTGACAACATAAACAAATATCAGCTGCCGGTACAGAACTGAGTACCTCATTAGCTGTAGTCTAACGAAATTCCCAAGTAGGTGATAAAAGAATATAAAACACGATACTAAATGGATGATCATTGGACGAAAATATTATACGAAATAAGCCAGTCGATGGTTGGTTCTCATGCAGAAGAAAAACAATGCAACTTTGCAGCACAGGGCCTACTTTTGCCTTGATGACTCATGGACCGGTTCATCAACTGAGTACTTCTCCAATTTATCATATAGAGGGCAATTATAATACACCTACAAGATAATTTTCTGCTATCTAGAGAAGGAAAATCATTCATCGAATAAGCTAAAATTGTAGGCTTTGTTAAATACTTACTTGGCAAAACAAACTGAATCTAAGTTGGTTGTCCAGGTAATCATCCCCTGTCTTAGGCCCGTAGATCTTAGAACCCGTTTTACCCCAAACCTTTGGAAGTTCAGAAATTCAAGCATCAGAACTAGGATCAATCAGACCATTACAGGTTCCATAGATACTTCGAAAGTAGTGCAGTTGGCTTTAAACACAATAACAATTGCCTAAGAACGGAAATAAACCTTTTCCAGGAATATTGGGTGATCCACAAAAACACGATCAACACCCCGTTTGTAACAGTGGAAGTAGCGAACTGTCTCAATTCTATCTCCAACTTTTATCTGCAATGTAGAGACTCTAATTTAGAGAAAATAATCCGAAGAGTCATACCCTTGAGGAAACCCTGCATTGAAAAGACAAAGAATGTACCTCAATAACTACTTCAGTATCCCATGCATCTTTGTACTGGTCATGGCGGGGGGACACTGTCATAACACGGTGCCCATTGGCCTAGACAATGTTTAGGCATGGAAAATGTTTGAGAATTCATCATTCTAAATTACTTAACTGATTTACCATGACAAACGAAGCAGATGATTCAACTACACTTGCAAATAAACCATTACAGTAAAGGAAACATGCATGGGAGCAGGAGGAGATGCATTTGCTTACCGCCATGGCTGGTGGCAATCCTCCAAGTACATCACCAAGTCCTCCGGTTTTGCTCCACGGACCCACCTCAGCTCCCACGAACACGATATTCATCCCACTCTGGCATCTGATGGTGCTTGATGGTCTGTAACTATTTGTTTCCTGTCCAGTTTTCCTCCTGGATTGAAAAGCAATTGCTTTTGCATTGCTTCTCAATTGTAGCATATCCAACTTGTTCAAAGACTTTAACCCATTGTGAGTAATGTTTTGGTTTCTCAAGCCTATTTGTGCAAAGTTAGTTATACTTTCTGATGTAAAAGATCCTCTGGTGTTGACATTCGAGCTTCTTGGTACAAAATGTGAAGCATTCACAGTTGCCATTCCTAACAGTCCTAGTAGCTTGAGCAAGGAATACCTGAAATTTTCAATTCAGACCTTGATCAACTATGTAAAAACAGTTTTCTGAGATTAATGAATTGCTCAATACTCATCTAGCATAGGGACATGAATGACGTTTAAATTGTAATCTTAACAAGATAAGCGATATCGTCAAATCACCGAATATGGTAGGTGATCACAATTGAAAATAAAGCTAGTTACAGGGCTAAAGTGTACAGGAAACAGAGTTTAACTTATTAATGAAAAGAAGTTAAGAGAGATGATTACTAGTAAGCTCTGGTTAAACTGAAGCCAGGAACAACAGAAGGATGAAAGATAAGTGCGAGAATAGAATCAAAGCAACATGATGCAGCAGTATTATGGGATTTGAGATCGAGCAGAATCAGAAAAAAAGGTGGAGAAAATATCTCACTAGCAGTTAATTATTGATTTTCTAGACTGAGGAGATATCGGAGAAGTCGCAACAATATCACAATATTGGGGAGAGGGAGGGGGAGGGAGAGAGAGAGAGAGAGAGAGAGAGCTCACTGAAAAAGGCTGTCTGTTAGTAGTGAATGAAGAAGCTAGCTTTCAAGTGATGGTCTCCATTTGTAGTGGAGGCTGTCTGTTATTCTTTTTACTAGAGCTCCTCCTTCAGTCCACACTGTAATCACGTCTGGGTGGATTCAAAGCCACCGAACTAGTACTCGATTGGGTTTTGGAAACCCAGTTCCCCACTTTTTTTTTCTGGTGGGGCCACTAACCCAAATTAAGCAATCTGTTGAAAGATCATCACCACCTCTCTTGAGTTTTCCGGAGTCTTCCGAACGTCGCCGGAAACTTCTTGGCTATTCCGGAAATACGTAGACTTTTCTAGAATGCTCCGGAATCGTCTAGAATATGCTAGAGTCTTCTGGGCCTTTCCAGAATGTTGTGGAGTATACTAGAACATTCTAGGTTCTACTAGAATGTTCCGGAATATGATGGAATATTATAGATTACACTAGAACTTTCCGGATGGTACAAGAATACTCCGGAATATGATGAAAGCTTATGGGCTTCTCTAGAAGCACATAGAAGTAGTGAGTGGTGTGTGCTTCTAGAATTATCCCATGGTGCCTATAAATAGGGGTGAGGTCCTCATTTGTGGGCAATGCAAGTGAATACAAGAAAGAGAGACTCCAAGCAAGTGAGAGTCCAAGTGTGAGGTGTCCAAGTACTAAAAGAGTTTGTGTCCAAAGTTAAAGTGTCTCCCTAGATTGTGTGTGTACTACCTCTTGTGTGCAAGAGAGTCTTCCATTGTGAGTGATAGTGTGTGTTGTTGTACGCAACTTCAGTGTACAAGTGTTTGTAATCAATAAAATTACTTTTGTTTGTTGTGTTCAAACTCTTCACTTTTGTCATTTTCTCTGTCATCCTTCTTTTGAGAGATGTAATTGTAGTGCACAAATAAGTCAGTTTGGTCCACTTTGGAGTCTCATACACAAATGATCTAAGTTGTTCATCGACTTTAAAATAATTTTTCGATTTGTCTTCAAGAAAATCAACTCAATTTAAAAACTTTAAATATTTGATCTAATCTTTCAATTTTCATTCAAACTTTAAAAGCAGTTTTCTGAGATTAATGAATTGCTCAATACTCTTCTAGCATAGGGACATGAATGAAGTTTAAATTGTTTCTGAGATAGGGATAAGCGATATCGTCAAATCACCGAATATGGTAGGCGATCACAATTGAGATCGAGTAGAATCAGAAAAAAAAAAAAGGTGGAGAAAATATCTCAGTAGCAGTTAATTATTGATTATCTAGACTGAGGAGATATCGGAGAAATCACAATATTGGGGGAGAGAGAGAGAGAGAGAGAGAGAGCGCTCACTGGCCTTGTTCGTTTTGGTTTTTAAGAACCGGTTTTCTCAATTATTATTCAATTATTACCCTTATTTTTAAATATTATTTTTATTTTTCTCTCTATCTCTCTTCAATCATTAATACTTATTTTTTAATTATTATCCCTATTTCTCCCTCTACTCATTACAAAAACCAAAACTCAAAACCCAAACCAAACACAACCTTAGTGACCGGCTTGGAGTTCCCCAACCAAAATTACTACCACCTCAAGATATTATGACCCTGTTCGTTTCCCAGTTTAATTTTAGTTTTAGTTTTGATGACATCATCATTTCTCTCTCCACTCATTACACCTTATGACATCATCAAAAATAAACTAAACTATTTAACCAAACACAGCCTATATATTTTCGCGGTTCCAAAAATTCACGTGAGGTGAGGTGATTGGGGAGCTCGGGATATTCTTTTTACTAGAAGTTTAGAGTGTATTCAGAAGGCATTTTCATGTTTGTAGTCACATGTGCGCATTATGTGACAAGCAAAAGCGGAGGGAAGGAGGAGTTTGTGGGGTCTATTCCATTACCGTATTTAGTGTTTGTTTTACAAATTTGCCTCAATAAAATTGTAATATTGCCCCCCAAGCTTGCTATAAAACTCATAAAATTTGGCAACAAAAGTCACGTAGAATTGGCATGTAAATTTTTTTTTTTATCGGCAGAATCGGCATGTAATTTAACGAGGAATGGACGGATGAATAATAGAGAGATAGATATTGGAAAAAGAAACATATTTGGGACTAATCCTTATAAGGTTACGTGCATTACTTTCAAATATGAAAAGCGATGGGTATCTTTTTAAATCAAATTCATAGTAACCTACACATCAACCAATTACTTAAAATGTTAAATATATTAAAAAAATTACTTTCATGATAATTAACACCTGTTTTTAACCCACCCACTCATTGGTATTTCTGGCTCCGTCCGTGGTGAGAAAGGGCAAGCACGAGGCCACACTGTGTATGTAGGGTCTGTGTGTGGCATCATCATCAAACCTGTATGTGAGGCCGACATGAAATGGGATTTTTGTATCCCAAGTCTCCTCAACCTAATTTCAGGACCACATTCATCTCTAATATTCTATTGCCAGACTAAGATAAATTAATGTAATTATCATTTTGGATTAGCAATACGACGTCTCCGAAGTAGCACTTTTGTATGGTGAATAATGGGATCGTCTAACAAATAAGTATTTAATTGTTTCATCAATTGTTACGTTTCAACAACAACAAATGATTTTCCGTATTATTAAAAATAAAAAAATGTAAATGACCTCCCGCGAGATTTGCAATCTAATCTCATTTTCCCATCTTCCCAATCAAATGGGTTCTAACAGTCCCAGCACTAGTTAGGATGCCAGGCTAATGCTTTTACTACGATTAAAAACAGCCTACAACAAATTGTCTTTTTCTCGTATTTGGTGGATAAGTATTGTATTTATCCCTGATTTTCTTTTCGAAATTTCTCCCCAGCAATAGATCCTATTGAATTGTAGACTTTTGTTAAAGTGAAAGAAATAGAAAGTAAAACTAACTTTGGCTAGTTCTTCTTGGACTTGTGCCTCTTGAGTCTTGCCTGTATAGCAAAATTCGCCCACTTTTGACCTTTAACAGTGGCGGCTCCAGAGATTTTGAACAGAGTGTTCAACATTTACCTTAACTCTACTAGTTTTACTAACTAGTATATACATACAATTTTTTCATATTACTGTGAAATTGTGAATAATGAGGCCAAATGATATGAAAATATATAATATGTCACAATTATTTTTGGCGAATTCTATTTTATTGGACAAATAAAATTAAATCGGAGGATAAATACACAAATTTATATAGGGAGTAGATTATTGCTCAGAAAAAAGTCATAGGACGATACACAAATTTTGGAGTTTTTTTTCTTGATTTTCCTAATTTTTGCCACAAAGAGTGTACACTTTATTTTGAACTGGGGTATTAAAGATTCTATTTCGAATTACCAGGATTCGTGAGTGTTCATGGAACCGGGGACCCTGTAGTGAGTGAGCTCACTACATGCGTGTAGTGAGCTCTCTCGACCGGGAACCGGGGACCCTGTAGTGAGTGAGCTCACTACATGCGTGTAGTGAGCTCTCTCGGCCGTCCGATCCGAGATCAATGGTTCGGATCATCTTACACATTAAAAATCACTTTTACATTAACTTTAACTCCAATTTATCCGAACCGTTGATCTCGGATCGGACGGCTGAGAGAGCTCACTACACGCATGTAGTGAGCTCACTCACTACAGGCCCCCCAACTCCGAGTGTTCATAGTATAAATGTTTAAACAAAATGCAATATAAATTTATCCTATGTACTATAAAATATAAAAGACTTTAAAGTGTACATTGACCATCTACGGATAGACTTTAGACTTTAATTGGTTGTTTACATAAAAATTGATTTGTGGGCTGATTTGTTGAGTTAGGTGTTCAAATATTTTTTAGTAGAGTGTTCAAATATTTGTGAGTAGGGTGTTCAACAATGATTATACTAAACTAAAACTGAAATTTTTACATGTATTTCTAACCAAAATTTTTTCTTGAGGGTGTTCAAGTGACCACCATTATCAAAGGGTGGAGCCGCCTATGCCTTTTCTGGAAAAAGAGCTGGCAACTTTATTTTGTCTGGGAAAATCCTACAGGTACAGAATGTTAGGAATCGAAAATGTATCGAGCTTCTTGTGGGACCCACTTTTGGGTCCCACATGAGCGATCCGAACCGTTCATTATTCTTAGAATATTTTTCCGAGAGGCCTCCCAAAATTTGAGCTCAATTGGACAGCTAGAAGTGCTTAAACCAAAGTCTCACTGTTTCAATCAAATATTTTTGGCGTGAAACGGTGGGACATTGGTTTAATCACTTCTAGCCGTCCGATTGAGCTAAAATTTTGTGGGACTCCTCGGAAAAATGTTCTAAGAATACTGAACGGTTCGGATCGCTCGTGTGGGATCCAAAAGTGAGCCCCCCAAGCAGCTCGATACATTTTCTGGTCCTAACATTATGTACCCTAGTCGGGTCCATTTTGTTTGTTTATGTTACTAGAGTTCCTCCTTAATTCAGTCCACGCTGTAATCACGTCTGGGTGGATTGATTAAAGCCACCGAACTAGTACTGTAACCTTTCCACACCTACCAAAGGAATGCAATTCTCCATCATCCAGCCAACCCAATTGCAGAACAAGGCATGATTTACTATCCCTGTCCACCTACCAGATATTTGAGAGCATCACTGGTAGGTAGTTACTATTTCCAAATTTCCAACCAAAAAAGTCATTAGGAAACTCAATTTAAGGCATGAATGAACCAGTAACATCATGTTAGCACGACAAGTGGTGTCACCATTTCTCAGAATCCTTTCTACCTAAGATCTGGATTCTCTCCGGTCCATGTTTTGGACTGAAGCAGACAGTCCTGATCTGGACCGTCTATCGGTATTTTCAACGGTTCAGATATTCTCATGAACTCTTACTGATAAAAATTACAACTGTTACCAGTAAGGGTTTATACAGAAATCCAAACTATTGGTTCCGGCAAATGAATGGTCGACTGTCTTCTCCAGTTTCAAAGGCTGGACAAAAGATAGACGGGAGAGGATCCATTTCCTTTACATAATAAATGGTCCTCACATAGCATATTACATATGCCATGTTTATGTAACGTGTTTTGGTTGGTTGAAATGGGAACACAGTGTGGAGCAAACCGACAATCTTGTTAACAGGAAAGGGGACTACTAGGGCCAAACAATGGAAAATGTGGGGTAACCAAGAATATTAGTATGAGTCACATACACGCCCTTCCACCAAGATTTTGGTGAATCTCATTGAAATACTACCACAAATAAATTAAGGTAAGAGTTTAGTTGCTTGAAATGGACGAACCAAGAAATTCAAGCACAGATACAGGGATTTTGACAAAATCTAAAAAAGAAAAAAGAAAACGCAACCCTCGTGCCCTTTTGATTAGGACCCAAGCCCACGAAAATGTCCCAAATCAAATCAATAATAGTAACCACTAATAGTATAGATATGTGCACTTCGTTTAGATCTTCGGCGGTGTTTCTCTCTTTCCTCACCGGTGAGCTGTCACCAACGTTTCAATGAACCTCAAACCGTCGAATCTTGGGGCGAATTTCTCTTTGTTTGACGATGACATCTGTAAACTGGCAACGTCATTTTGCGCCACCGATGTTGATGACGACAGGAAACTAGAACAAATACAGCTCTGAAATTGGAGTTCAAGATTATGTGATGAGATTTCCCCCAAAAAAATTGTTCGTGAAAATGGAAGTTCCCAAATAAAACAGAGGATGGGGTAAGATAGATCTAACGAGATATAATCGTCTGGTTAAAAGTTCATCATTTTCTTTCATCTCAACGAGAGATGTGAAAAACAACAAAATAATGGCCAATAACTACGAAAAGAGACGATTTTTTTTGGAATTCTGGTCATGCTTATGTTTTTTCTTATTTCTGTCACCGGGATAGATAAATTGCCCAAAAAAAAAAAACCAACCAAAGTTAAAGATAAAAAATAATCCAATAAAAAAAGTTAGGCATAAAATGCAGAAAGGCAAGAGATAAATACGTACGTTAATGGAAGAGGGGGTGGAAGCATGATCTCGGTGGGCAGTGGTGGAGGATGATGTGAGGGCCACGGTAGATGCGGCGAGCACCGAAGCAACGAGAATGCAGGAGCCCTTCATCTTTCCCCCGTCCGATTAGCCTTGTCTAGCCACAGGTTTAGATGTATGTTTGACAAAGCAACAACAAAAATGGACGAAATCCGACGAGTTTCGCCGGATCCCGACCACCCCTCTCTCTTCTCTCTTCTCTCTCTCTCTCTCTCTCTCTCTCTCTCTCCCCTTTCCTGGGAAAGTCGTTGGATTCCCTTCTGTTGTTGTCTTGTCGTCTGTCGAATGATAATTTGCCAGCTTTTATATAAGCTGGGTAATTGCAAAGATCCCACGCTTCCCCATACTTCAAACTGCGAAGTTTTTGTTAGTTAGGAAAAAGGGTCATCTTAACGGATTTTGTGGCCCATTAAAGGTAAAAAAATACACTTTTGTGGAATTTATACAAAAATACACTTTAAAATTACACTTGCGTTAAAAACTTAAAGTACACTTAAAGATATAAAATTTAAGGTACAAGTGTACTTTTAAATTGTATTTTTAGTACTCTTAACGAGTGCACTACGACACCCGTTAGCATTTTCCTAGGAAAAATTATATTAAAACCCCCACAACTATAATTTATTTGCAGTTGAACTCTCTAAAGGTTAAAACTCGACACTTAATCTCCTTCAAATTTATGGATCTCGTATACTATCAAAGATGGCTTCATTCAGGTATCTTCTTACCCGTCAATCATCAACCCATCATTTTTTTTTTCACGTTAAAATTTACCGATAACCTCCCTAAAATCACCACATTGAAAAATAAAACCAAACACTAGAGTCCAACGAAATCAATTCTAACCCTAATCACCTCATGTTCCCCACAATTGGCCCCAATCTCTCTTGTAATTTTAGAAAATTACCATTAGATGAAGATAAAAGGGCGATTTGGCCATAAAATCTTATTATCATGTCAAGTCTTGCTCACACGACGAATTTCGCCGAAAATCTAATTGTTTTTCTAGCGGAATGAGCATATTGTCATTAGATAAATATTGAGGGGGTCAGTATTGCATTTTAAACATTAGGGATATTAAAGTGAAAATTAATCATAATTCATGGCAGTTTAATGTAATTAACCCTTTATTTTACTTTTAGTTCTGAGTCTTTCGACAACGGGGTGTTTGGGAGCCTACTTTCAGCTTTTCATTTTCAACTTTTTGATTTTTTGGCTTTGTGGATTATGGTCAGAATGTGTTTTCAATTTGGAAAGAGTGTTTGAGAGAAATATGCAGAATGCATTTTGCAAGTGGAGAGGATGTGAAAAATAGCTCAGCGCCTCTTTTTAACTTCTCTTCTCTAAAGTAAAAAACAGAGAACTTATTCTCCGAGCATGTGTTATGGGAGACAACCCCAAACACTCAAAAAGTGATAAGTGGAATTGGAAAATCCAAAAAAGGACGGCCAAACATCCTCTACATATGTAGTCCTTGCTCACATTTGTATTACAAAAAAGTTATGTGGTCTTTGGAGTCTGGGCATCCAGTGGTGGTGTTCTAACATCATTGTCAATACACATTGTTGTGAAGTTCAAGGCAATTTTCTCAAAAAATTGAGACAGATAATTCTCTCATGATACATCATGTAAAAATAGTGAAAAATCAATTTATTTAAGTGGAACACTCCTTAAAGTCTTATGGAATCCATAAACATGTGTGCTAACAAAGGAAGTTGGAGTACTGTGTGATGGTCCCGTGAACACTGAATAGTTACTTGTATTATGGCGTAACAGATGTACCCGTTCAATAAGATAGCGCCACGCGTCCTTTGCGGAACCACCATTGGCGGGCCACCGCTTGAGAATCTTGAACGTGCAAGCAAACCAAAGGCGTAAATTCAGCAAGTTACGTCAATTCATAACAAAATTGTATACAACTAATAAAGCATTTCATTTCAAAAGCAATATTTATCTAACCATTTATCTATTGGTGGCTTGTCGTTGGTGGCGTCACTACTTAGGGATAACCATTCACCCGCCCCGACCCGATCGAGGAGGGGCTTTGTCGAATTTTTGTGCATCGGCAAGTTTAGGAGAAAATTAAAAAAAATCCGATTAAGGTGTGAGTAAGGTTCATATTGGTTTTTACCCTGCCCCAAAATATCTTTACATGCAACACTATGGTTTCACCTAATTGGTTTTACCTAGCCCAAATTATTTTACATGCAACACTACGGTTTCTTTTAATATTTTTATCATTATAAAAAAAAATTCTATCCCAATATTTATATTATTATACCAAAAAATAGATTTTTACTCTTCTATTTTCATCGTTAATTGAACTACGACTTTACACTCGAATTACTCGGTCTAGTTGGGGTGGTGGCGGGGCCACGTGATGCAGAATGGCGATATTATACAATTTAAGAAATGGTACTTTTAATTTTCCTTATTGTGGTTTGAGTTATTTTATTAGAAAGTCTTGCAAATGTAGGAATATTTTTGTTTTAGTATAAATTGCCAAAATATTAGCTTGACTCATTTAGGTTGATTATATATTTTTTTCCATTATTTTCTTGTTCTCCAATATTTAGATTTAGCTTTCCTTTACTTTATTTCCTTTTCAGTATTTCTAGGTTATCACTATAAATAGTAAGAATGTAAGCCTTAGGGCTACTTTGTTGTTTATGATTGATTAACGAAAATTTGAGAAGTTTCCTCAATATCTTTTGTTCCTACAGAGAGTATCTCCAATTCAAACTTATTCGTGATTCTAATTGTTGTGCGTTCTTCTATTTCAACGATATTGAAAAAAAAAAAAAAACTTCTCAAATTTTCATTAATCAATCATAAATAACCAACTAGCCCTACTTTTGGGTCGGGGTACGACCCCGTTTCCATTCCTATCACTAGTATCCTATAACAAATCCATAAATCTCAACCCTATATTTCATTAGTATCCAATAACAAATCCATAAATCTCAACCCTATATTTCATTATCTAATGGTCCAGGTTGACTTCGATGAGCATAACCCTAGGCCACTCATGTGTTTGGGTGAATATTAGGGGTGTAAATTTAGCCCGGCCCGGCCCGGCCCATAGAAAATCGGGCTCGGGCTCGGGCTAGCCCTGCCCAAGCCCATCGGGCTCCCGCAAAAAAGGCGGGCCGGGCCAAGCCCGCCCAGTTAAAAAAATCTAAGCCCAGGCCCAGCCCGGAGCCCTAACATATCCGGGCTAAGGGCTCGGGCTTGGGCTTGGGCCTTCACAAAAACTAATGACAATAATGTAGATGAGAGGCAATCTCTTGGGGGGCCTATTTTCAATTTTTGTTCGTGTTGGTGGAGGAAAAAAAAACATGAATAAGAATACTTCTTTCTATTAATTAATCTGTCAATAGTCGTACATTACAAATTTTTTATATTGAGTGGAGAAATTGCATCACTACAGGTCAAGTACATCCCAACTAGATTGGCACCTACAAGCCTGACAATCATTTGCGTACTCCATCTAAAAAAACTATATAATCTACTTGCAATGAAAAAAAAGAAGTTTTAATTACTTCTAGTGTTTTCTGTATCAATCAAGCATCGGAGTCGGACAATTCTATTGGATCGCCCATAAACATGGCTTCCCGATCACTTTGAATCTTCATTTGCTCATCATTATTTTGCACTCTCTTTTCAGCATACAAGGCATCTCTTGTCATCATAAGTGCTTCAACCATTTCACTTGTAAGTCTGCTACGGTAATCACTAATTACACGTCCACCTGCACTAAAAGTTGTTTCTGAAGCCACTGTGGAAACAGGAATAGTTAGTATATCACGAGCCATACGTGTAAGCACGGGCCAAGTCTGCTCATGTTGCTTCCACCAATCCAAAATATCAAAACCTTCTTCATTTTCATCGACACATGGCTGATCCAAATAACGTTGTAATTCGGAAGTAGCACCACCAGTGGATTGAGATAGCCTTCTATTTTTTATTTGCGACCAAATATTTAATTCTCCACTTCGAGATGGGTTGGATGTACTAGTAGTTGGAGCTCTAACGGGCCCTACATTTTCTTTGTACTCCTCAAATAATTTTTCAGTGTTTCAATGATAGGCTCGAATTGATCTTCATTACCAAAAATAAGAGATAAAAGTGTTTGTAAACCACTATCTTTACATCTTGGATCCATTACAGTGGCTATACCGAAAACGTGAGGTAAAGGATCAAAATATTTGTCAAACTTGTCCTTCATAGCAGTAACAATGTCATTATATTTTTCTTGGGGAAGGTACTTTTCAAAAACAAACATTATTTTTGCCAATTGATGCAAAACAAATGTACAAGTAGGAGTATATATATATGAAAACAACTTAGTTGACTGATCAAAAAATTTAAAAAAATCTTTATATAATGTAACATGATTCCAATCATCATCTATAGGTATAATAACTCCGGAATATTGTGATTGTTTAAAAAATAAATCTATGGCTTTTCTTTGTTTCAAGGCTACGTTTAACATATTATATATGGCGTTCCATCTAATTTCTATATCCAAAGGTAGTAGTCTTACTTTTATTTGTTCTTGTCGGCATAACTTTTTATAAACGTCTTTTCGTTTAGAGGAACTATTAATGTGCCTAATTGCACTCCTTATTATAGCTACGGAATTATCATACATACGCAAACCATCTTGTACAATCAAATTTAAAACATGAGCACAACAACGAATATGAAATAAATCCCCACTAAGAGGCAATGACAGTGTTGATTTAAGATGGGCTACCGTGCTATTATGACAGTTAGCATTATCCAAGGAAATCGTAAATATCTTATGATGTATAGACCACTCAGACATGCAATCTCTTAGTGATACTCCAAGTGAATGACCGGTGTATGGAAGTTCAATTGGACTAAATGCAATAATTCTTTTATTCAATTTCCAATCATTATCAATAAAATGACCAGTGATGCATTGATATTCCAACCCTTGTTTTGAATTCCATAAATCAGATGTTAAACAAATTTTTCCATTCAAATTACTAAAAATTTCCAACAGTTCTTTTTTCATGTCACTATGCTTCTTTATTATTTTGTTTCTAGTAGTGTTTCTTGAAAAACTTTTATGTTGTGGTTGAAAAGCACCTTGAATAAAATAAGTAAAATCAGGACATTCACTCATAGTAAAAGGTCGTTCTTTTTTAACAATATAATCGACCATCATATCTTGTGCACGACCAGGCTCATACGAAAAAGATGCCATATTACCTGTTGGCCCTCTACCTAATAGCATTTGATTTCGAATATCCGGTTGAGCTTGATCTCTCAAATGTTTATCAAGATGCCTACGTAAATGACTTGTACCACCATGTGATGATGCAGTAAGAGACTTTTTGCAGTCTTTACATATTGCTATATGTTGAATCGTGCCATCTGGAAGTGTTTTTTTCTTCCGATCAAAATGCTCCCAAACAGTAGAAGACCTTTTTTTAGATGATTCCGGTGCACTAGGTGACTCATGCAAATCATGTTCTTGCTCTTCCTCTATATTAATAAAATCATTAACAGTATTTGCACTAGGATCCATAATAGAAAAAAAATCGTTACTCCTTAGTAAACAAAATTAATAGATAAATGTTACCGAAGGGCCACGTGGACCGAAAGTTGGCTCTTGCACTACTGCGCCACGCTCTTGTGAGAGGAATTTGAAGTTTAGGGGATGAACTGAACTTGAAAAATAAAGAAGAGTTGTGAAGAGAATATGTGAAAAAAGAATTGATAATTGTAGTGTTTAAATACTAATGTATCATGAAAGGAAATATCAAAACTAGCCGTTGGAATTAAATCTCAAAACTAGCCGTTAAAATACAATTGAGGAATTGTCCCTAGATTGAGTACAATTATAGGAATGTAATCCATAAAAGAAAATCAGCCAAAGAAAATAATATAATCAATCAAGGGTCAATCAAAGATTACCCAAATTAGTCCAAGATATAAAATGGGAAAAAAAAATATATTCCATAAGTCATGGGATTTTCTTTCAGTGTATAGAAGTCGAAAAGTGTGTAACTAAAAATTGTTACGTTCACTGTTTCATCTTTAATTTCAACCTTGTATAAAATTTTTAATTATGGGCTTGGATCGGGCTAAAAGCTTCGGGCTTAGGGCCGGGCTAATCGGGTAGCCCAACGGGTCGGGCTTCGGGTAGGGCCGGGCCGGGCTTCAAAACCTCTAGCCCAGGCCCTCTACCTATAAGGAGCGGGTGGGCCTAGGGCCGGGCTAAAACAGGGCTCGGGCCGGGCTAAATTTGAACGGGCTCGGGCGGGCTTCGGGCGGGTATCGGGCCGGTGGGCCAAATTTACACCCCTAGTGAATATATTCAATGGCTCCCATCCAGCGACTAAAATAGGAATCCTGCATTAATAACGATGCTCAATCATAATCCCACCAATCACGCAATCTCCTCTCTCTCTCTCTCTCTCTCACACACACACACACACACACACGGATTCCCACAATCTCATTCGGTTCTCTTTTCCTCTCAATTGGATATGTAATTTCATAGGCTTAATTATGTTTTTTTGAATTGTGACTAAGCATTGTCGATGGAGTTGTTGGATCCTAGATTATTTGAACTGGTTAACAATAACAACGGGTTAAGGACAATGCTCAAAGCTATGATGAAATCATATTGGGCAATCCATGCATGCGCTAATACTCCAATAAAAATTCATCTAGCTGTATAAACAATAAAAAACACGATTAAAATTTGAAAAATGCTACAATTTTACCTCCTTTATGGTGTATCCCAATCGTAACATGTTATGCCTTGTAATGGTTTATGTTATGTTATGCTTATAATGGTTTATGTTATGCCTTTAATAGTTTATGTTATGCCTTCTAATGGTTTATGTTATGATGGGGGACAACACAAACAAAGTGAGTCATAACATTTTATGACATTTTGAAGAATGTAATGCCTTATAATGGTTTTTTGTCATGTCTTCTAATGGTTTTGTTGCTCCGTGTAACATGTTATGCCTTCTAATTGTTTTTGTTATGTCTTTTAATAAAAAATTTGGGTAACATTTGTACCATCTTCCGTAAAATTTTGAAAAATCACTTGTTTCCATAGGGTAGCAACAATGGTGAAGAAAACAGTCACTGAGAAAAAAGAATTTTAAAATACAAGATAAGATTTATGAAGAAGAGATGCTACATAAACAACTATTCAACCACAATTCAATTTACAACCCCTCACATATACGTTGGAAATGGTTTTGGAAGATGAAACTTCTCCAAAAATTCAAAACTTTTATTTGGCTTATCTTCCAAAATAAACTTCCTACTAACCTTCTTCGTGCTAGGAAAGGTATTACTGATTTACAGGAGATGTAATAATTCCCCTGAAAATCTTGGCCATCTTTTTAGGGAGTGCCCCAAAGCCTCTGCGCTTTGAGAAACCATTCCCTCGGGTCGGTTAATGAGAGATGAAATTGCTAATTCCACTATGGATTGGATCTCGGCATATTTAAAAAAGAAAAAAATTCTAAACATAGGAATCGAGGTACCTTGGACACATTTTGTTTTGTACTACTCTCTGGCAAAATTGGAAAGATCAAAACAGGAAGAGTTTTGACAATGTTGATTCAAATCTGGAAATCAGTTCCAAAGTACTATGGTCCTATACTACCGAGATAGTGGAAGCTTTCAAGTCACCTCTTGTTACTGGCCCTACTAAACCCAAACTAACTCGTTGGTTTCCTCCCTTAACAGGTAATCTCAAGCTTAATACGAGCGAATGTTGGTATGAAAGTACCAAGAAAGCAGGATTTGGAGGCCTCTTTAGGAAAGATCAAGGTGCTTGGATGCTGGGCTATCACCGGAGAATGGTGGCTGGTTCATGCTTGGAAACCGAAATATGGAGCATCTATAGGAGTCTAACTATCATCTTGGAGAAAGGACTAACAAATGTTCAAATCGAATCAGATTCACAAACGGCAGTTCTTCTCTTTAATGAAGGAGCAAACACCAACCATCCCCAAAGCAATATCTTGAATGATGGAAAATACCTCCTAAATCGAACTGGAAGTACACTCTATCCTATTTACCGTGGTGCTAATCAATGTGCAGATTTTCTAGCATGCTTGGGAGGGACGCGGGGGGCCTGTGGTGACCAAGTCACTACAGGCCGTGTAGTGAGCCAAAACGACGTAGTTTTGGCTCCTACAAAAACGACGTCGTTTCATCCTTTTTGCAGAAAACAAAAAACAAAACCAAAAATTTGAGCAAACATCAGACATTCATTCAGACGCTTCTTATTCTTCTTCTAGGGCAAAACGACAAAGCCATTCATGGCTTCCACACCTACTGCCGCACTACCAGTGGCATCACCATATGTTGATCCATTGCCGCCGGTGGCTCCCATGGCTTCATCTCTACCAATGTCATCGAGAACTGCGACCAACTCATCCCCGGCTTCTCCAAACAAGTAAGAATGGCCTCTCTCTCTCTCTCTCTCTCTCTCTCTCTCCCCCTGATCCGAGGTGTCGATGTCCTTGGGTCAGTGTATATCGAAAATGGTAACAACCCACCAGATGCTCGAGAAAATGCTCAACCCAAGAAAATGCGTAACCCAATAACCCCAATAAAAAGGCCCGAGATCTTAAACAAACTAAAAAAATACGGTATTTCAGGAGTAATGTCCTATGGTCTGCTAAACATTGCTTACTATCTTACTGCTTACATTGTTTAATCATTGTGTGTATTATAGCATTGTTTATGTTAGAGCACAAGCATTGTTAAACATTAAACATTGTTTATATTTAGACTCCCTATGCATAATGTTTGGAACTGTTGTATTCATCCTTGTGTGAAGAAAGTCAGAATTTACTGTTTTTTATTAACCTCAATGTTCATAATATTATATTAGAATGGAAGATAGTAGACTTGAAGAGCCTATGGGAGACATTGATTCGTCCAAAGATTATTCTCTTCGCCTTGAAATGGAGTTTGACTCGGAGAAAGCGGCATATGATTTTTACAATGAGCACGGAAGGGTTACGGGTTTTAGCATTAGGAAAGGTTATTCCAACAAAAGCCAGAAAGATGGTATTGTAGTGAATCGAAAGTTTGTTTGTAGTAAAGAAGGTGAAAAGGAAAAAGATAAACGGTCCCTAGTTGTAGAACATTCTCGAAAAGATACAAGAACCAAGTGCAATGCATTCATGTATATAGCATTCAATCGAGACAAGGCAAAATGGATTGTTACAAAATTTGAAGAGAAGCACAATCATCCTTTGCATCTTCCTCAATGTGTGTATAAAATGCGATCTCAAAGATCGATACATGAGGCACAAGGTTTAAGTATCGAAGTAGCAGTTGATAGTGGTTTATCGTTGAAGGCTTCACATGATCTTATTAGTGCCCAATCGGGGGGGAGGCGATCCATAGGATTCACACGTGAGGACCACAAAACTTATTTGCGTGTAAGAAGACAAAGGAGCTTAGAATATGGTGAAGCGGGGGCTTTATTGGGATATTTTCAAACAAAGGCTGCAGAAAGTCCTTATTTTTACTCTCGCACCCAATTGGATGTTGATCAACAGATTACAAATATTTTCTGGGCTGACTATGAAATGATTACTGATTATGGACTTTTCGGGGATTCTCTATCTTTTGACACGACATTTCGAACAAATAAAGATTGTCGACCACTTGCTCTTTTTACTGGCTTTAATCATTATAGAACAACGGCAATTTTTGGTGCGGCTTTATTGTATGACGAAACAGCAGAATCATTTGAATGGTTATTTAATACATTCCTAGATGCAATGGGTGGGAAAAGGCCTGTCTCTATATTCACAGACCAGGATGCCGCAATAGCAAAGGCAATTTCGATTGTCTTGCCTGATGTTACTCATGGATTGTGTACTTTTCACCTCATGCAAAATTGTTTGAAGCACTTAGGCCACTTGTGGAAGGGTGATTCCAAATTTCCTAAGGAGTTCAAAACTTGCATTTATCATTGTATGGATGAAGATGGGTTATTTAAATGTTGGAATACTTTGATCAAGACATATGACTTGCATGAGAATACTTGGATGAAGAAAACTTGGGAACTTCGAGAAAAGTGGGCACATACGTATTTGAAATGGTCATTCACTGCAGGAATGCGTAGCACTCAACTTAGTGAGAGCTTGAATAACAAAGTAAAGAGATTTGTGAGATTTGATCATGACATTGTTCAATTTTTTACGCATTTCGATAGAATGGTCATCGAGAACCGGGACGACGAATCAGATTTGATTTATGATTCAAGAGAAAAGTTGCCAAGACAAAAGTTGAAACAGTCCCCTATTTTGAATCAAGCTGCAAAATTTTATACTCCTCCTTTATTTGACTTGTTCCACGATGAGGTTGACACCACACTTGCTTGTAGAGTGAAACAACACGAGGAGTTGGGAGGAGAATTCAAATGTCTGATACGCTTGCATAAATGGGCTATTGAGTTTGTTGTATTGGGGAATGTAAAGTTGGATGACTTTGGAAATAATGTTTGTCTAAATGGTAGATGTGCTTGTCGAAAATTTGAGAATTTTGGAATTCTATGTGGTCATGCAATTAAAGCTCTTGATAGAATGGGTATTTTGGAAATTCCTGAAAGTTATTTTCTAGGTCGATGGAGATTAGATGCAAAGGATTGTGCATCTAAGGCTAGCAACATTCGCGTGGAGGAGAAGGATCCAAAATTGGTAAAAGCTGCACGTTACAGGAATCTGTGTCCAAAAATGGTAAAATTAGGAGCTCGGGCATGTCAATTGGAAGTTGCATATGAATTTGTAGACACCGTGATGGACTATTTGTGTGTCAAAGTAGACAAAATGTTCATTGAGGAGGGAGACTCTATTGAAGAGATAGTCAAAGAGGTAGATAGTTTGGCTTCTAGCTTGCTACAAGTGAAGGGTTTGAAGAAAAAAATTCCTTTACGCACACGTAAAAGGTTGAAACCTTGGCATGAGAATATTGGAAAGAGGAGAACGGTTGCATCAAAACCTACTCGCCTTAGTCAGGTATTGAGATTACTTAATTTATTTTTTCAATTTCATTTGTTTTTACTATAATTGTGTAAACATATCTTCTTCTTTTTTGTGTGTGGCTAGGATATTCCAACTCCCTACATACCAGAAATGTTCGATAGTGGGTCTACTTCTCAATCAACACCTTTGCCATCCGACGTATGTAATGTAGTTGAATTTGTAGAACATTTTGTCCATGCATGATGTTTTTTTGTGGGTCTACATTACCTTCTCTGTTTTTTTGTTCTTTTTAGGTAATCGGAACCGAGGTATTGCCACTGCCAGATGATGTTTTTTTCGCTTTGTTGAGGAATCCTCTGTTTTCGGAACCAAGTTGAAGTGTGTGATAGGCTTGCATGGAAGGGATACTAAGATTCTTGAGAAGTTTTTGACAATCTTACAGAAATTGATGATGATGTACTTTCAAATTTGTGCCAATTCTTACGGAATTGTGAATGTTTTAGTGTAACGGGCTGTGTTTTGTTGAACGGAACCATTGCGGATTTGATTTGTTTAATGTTAGATTTTTGCCAATTCTTATGAAATTTGTGAATAGAATTTTTTATACCCAGGTTTTATGCAATCTGTATTGCCCATGTTATTCACACAATATGATTCTTGAGAAGTTTTTGCATGGATTGGAATGGATAGTCAACCAAGTCCTGTAATCTGTAATGTATCGCCCAGGAGAATTTTTTTTAGATCTGTTGGTTTATGCAATCTGTTAGTTGGTTTGCTTTTATTTTTTAAGAAGAGATGTACCAAAACGACGTAGTTTTATAGGAGATTCATTAAGCAAAACGACGTAGTTTTGTGGGAGAAGTTGTTGGGGTGTGTAGGAGCCAAAACTACGTCGTTTTGGCTCACTACACGGTCTGTAGTGACTTGGTCACCACAGGCCCCCCGCGTCCGCTTGGGAGCTTAACAGGAGGAAGAACTTGTGGTGTCAACAAGGTCCTGAATCTCGTACCGGTCAGGGTACCGATTTTCCTACTGGTACGGTACGATACTGGTACCGAGCCAGTACCGATACCGTTTCAGATTTAGCGGTAATTACATTATATATAAGTATAACTACCCAAAATTACATTAAAAAATACTCTCATAAAATTATCTCTATTTTCTATTTAAAATTATCATGTAATTCCCATAACTCCACCAAAAGTTGTTCCTAAAAAAAAATAATAAAGAAATAAAAACTACATAAAGTTAAGTTTACAGACTTCATACCTCAACTTCACAGGGTAAAAAAAACTCCTCAGTCAACCATTTTCAAAGGGAGATAAAGAGGGGTTATTAGTCATTTGGAGAATGTAGGGTTCTCCTATATGTACATCCTATTCTTAAAAGTTAGTAAAACAAACACTTTTTTTTTTGTGCTCATCCAGATCTTGACCCCTTGCCCCCCCAAAATCTCTCCCCAAAATCTTCTACTACCATAATATTTCACGCAGCAGAAGCATCTTCCCACCTTCTCACCATGGCGCTACCTCCACTCTCTCTCCTCCTCAAATTCTCACGCAGCAGGCCACGCAGTATGGTTTACGGGTGAATAGGAAGAGGGAAAGTGGGTTGGATTTCACAAAAATTACAGATCTCCCACTCTGCAATTTTCCGGACGAAATTTCTGGTAAGTGTATCTCGGCCGGTATTGTCCGGATCTACTGGTATCGAATGGTAAGGGCCGGAATCGGAGACGACACGGAATTAAAGGTGGATGGTACCATTTATAGCCAAATTTGGTACCGGCCAGTATAGTACGGGATTGACAACCTTGAGTGTCAACCTCCCCCTCTGGCCATCCGGGAGTTTCTGCTAAGGGATAGTCTTAATATTCATCAGTACTTAGATTTAATATTCATCAGTACTTAGATTTAGTATTTGGCTATTGTCTTTATGTTAGCTCTTATCAAACTTTGGCCTTGTAACCGCCTAACTGCACTTATGTTGCAGCTTGCTACTCTTGCTTAAGGTCTAGTAATATATTTCCGAAGTACCCAAAGAAAAAGAAAAAGTAGGTGTGAGGGACAATGTGCGTAGCAACCAGTAAACATAAGGATTTCCATTCCAATTTAGGTTGAGTTTTCCAATTGATTATAGGAGATAAAATCTAGGATACTCAAATGATTTTATCAAAACTAGATTTTATCTAATAAAAATCATTTAGAAAACACCCTTTGATGGAGATGTGGAGTAGATTTTATCATTTCGGACTATAATTTTATCACACCTCAAAATAAAACTAGATTTTCTCATAAAATCGATTGAAAAATTCAACGTTAACGAGGAATGTTCGACATAGGGTCTTGTTGTGAGAGGTACGTAGCCACAGCCTGAGATCATGAGCAATCCGACACCATAGCCGGACCAAGACGATATGATCTCTACACGATAAATAACTCAGGAGAACTACTGCTGTAAACAGATTCCAATTGTATGTTAATATAACGAATCCATAAACCACGAAAACTTGACGCAGAACTAACAAATGCAATTTTTTTTTGAATAAAGACAAAACGAAAAAACCAAAAAACATTTTTCTCCTTTTTTGCCAAAGGAGCCCATAGATGTATAAATACATTTCAACTTAGCTACCATCCCACTTGCATGCTAATATGCATATGTTCACTCCATGCAAACAAGTTGTAGGATTGAAATAATGAAAAAGACAAAAGACTGATGGTTATTTTTCATTACTTTTTTTATACTCCCTCCGTCCCTTTTTAAGTGTTTAACTTTTCATTTTGGGCTGTCCCTAAATAAGTGTGTGGTTTGAAAAGTTAATGGGTAAAAGTTTGTACAATTATCATTTTGCCCTTTTGAAAAGTTAGTGGGTAAAGAGTTAATGGGTAAAAGTGGAGGATAATTTTGGAAAGTAGAGATAAAAGTTGATGTGAATAGTGTAAAGTGGAGGAAAAAGTTGATGTGAAAGGTGCAATGATGACGTTTCTTTAATAAATTGGATTTACGAAGCAACACATTTAAAAAGGGACGGAGGGAATAATAATTTTTAGACTATAAATTGTTAAATTAGTTAATGTGCTATGGAGAATATCTATTTGATTTGACAAATTATATTCTAAGAGTACCGACCCAGTGTAAAACTCATATTAATAATGACTGGTTCACACTTCACAAGGTGGCCGATCCTATCCGCCGACCCTATCTACCGATCGAGTTTGACGTCATTCTGTTGGCAGATTTTTAAAGGGAAAATGCTATGATAAGCTTGACGCCTAGTTTCTCAAAAGATTTTATCAAATCAACTATTATGAGGAATCTGGGAGCGTAGTTTTGCCGCATAATACGGCGCATAACATCCACCATGAATTCCATTATGAGGAAGAAATTTAACAAAATCTTAACTTTTTTTGCATTAAAAAAGTTGAAATTTTATCAAATCTCTTTCTCATTTAATAAAATCAAGGGTTGATTTTATCAAATCTTAATTTTATCTTTGATAAAATCGTTTGGAAAAAAATGAAGGCTTGAAGCATTGAATATTGCCAGCCAAGTTTGACGTTATTCTGTTGCCCCCGGAAAAAAACTTGGGTTTTGGTTGGGCACAACGTGACAGTACGTAATGTGCATTTTGGCCGTCCAAAATAGTTTAAGGCGGTCTGGATTTTAAAGAGAAAAGAGGAGAAAAAGCAAAGAGAGAGAGCGAGAAATTTGGCCATCCAAAAATATAATTGACAGTCGGAGATGCGCTCGGACACCACACATTGTTGTACCCTATTTGTACCTGAATTTACTCGTTGATTTTAGTCTTCAACGGGAAATATGCATGACCTCATACCCTTGATTCAACATAAGATGGATTTTCCATCCTCACCAAAGTGAACAGAGATGATTAAATTTCGTAATGTTTTTTTCCAAATTTATAATTCAAATGGTTTTAGGAAACATACCATCCCGTAATTTTAACAGGTGTATGAACTTCAAAGAAAAGATACAATCTAGCTTAGCTGTCATGTGCAGAAAAGAGATGTGTTAGGATGATTTTCTAGTGAGAGAGCAGAATCATAATCAGATTTTTTCTTTTTGGTCGGCATATACATTACAGGTCATATACTCGAAATTACTTTACAAGCTCATGCATGTGGCCCTTATTTTATCATATTGAAAAACAATACAAAAAAAAACGGTGACGCGGTGGAGGAAAGTTATTTGTGGACCATCATGTGTATATTTGTTTTTGTATTCAATTTTTAAATGCTCCAGCACGCATCTTTCTAATTTTTAAAAACAAAGAAGAGAAGAACGGTAAACGGTTGCCAAAATTATGGGGGGTAATAAAAAATGAGGAGTTTTGACAGGCAGATCAGATTCATCCCTCCTGGCTCCTGCCCGTCCGTGGCCCCCAGGAGTCGTAATTTCCTCATGTATGTATCTAAATTCCAAGTTCCCAAGACGCTACCTTCTCCTTACCCTCCTTCCAAAGATCCATTCAACAGCCGAAATGTTAATCTGGTTGGTTGGCTAATTTATTTCTACATAATTGAACATGTTTTTATTTCTACATAATTGAACATGTTTTTAAAGCCTCAAAATGAATGACGATGACCTAGTTTTACCGGATTATAGAGAAAATTAGACGAAGTGCACGAAAGTGACTTTGGCACACTTAACCGTCTAAAAGAAAGAAAAGATCAGTTCAACGTATGGAGCCCTCCATCCATTAAGATTTTTTCGTAAACTAAAATCCAACTTGGCATATGTGGATGGATGTGCGGCTGAAAATGGTAGTGGCTCATTTATTTTAATGGAGATGGGAAATCACGCATGCGTGAAGAAACTCCACCGTTGGTTTTTAAAATTAAAAGTATAAGATGGATCCAAATGAGCGGTAAAAGAAAGGTTGTTGACCAAGAAGTTGTGATTTGGGCGGCTATGGTTTGGTCAAAACTTTAGTCACACGCTTTTCCCATTAGCAATAGGAATAGGAAACAGCTAAGAATCCAACTCCTTTCCAAATTCCAACTTCTCTTCATCCTCATTATATATACTGACTTCTTCCTATGACTAAATTCTAAAATCAAACTTCACTTTTCCCACATAAATCTCATTCCCTCTCTCTCTCTCTCTCGCTCTCTGATCTGTAACAGTATTCACCAGGGGAGAATTCGATTTGAATCTTTCTGGTTAATCAATCAGAGCTCTGAAGAAGGAAGGAAGGAAGGATATATTTAAAATCAATCATGAATTCGATATTCAGTTCGTTCGATGCCGTTTGTGCTGAATTATTGGGGCAGAGGGTAAAGGCTTCTTTGCCATCTAGTTGGAACAAGTGCGAGGGGGGCGTAAAATCTCATCAATCAAGTACGGAGATTCAACTTAATAATAGTAGCATAACAGAAGGGAAATCGTCTTCACCAGCAGCCGCGTATACTAAGAGTACCGGGAAACAGCAGCAGCAGAAAAGGGCAGCACGATTTGCGCCGGAGTTAGATGGGTTGAACTGCTTCGAGACCTTTGTCTCTTACTAAACAAAGATATACTAAAAGATGAAGAAGGCCGGACACGGACACAAAGATGCGTGTCAACTAGCCCTACATCTTGAATTATTAAAAAGTTAAAACGAGGAACATGGATGCCTGTAATGATTTTTCTCCATTCTTTTATTAATTGAAGTTTTTTTTTGGGTAATCTTTATTAATTGAAGTTGTAATAGTTTCAGTTGGACAACAGCTTTTCATGCTCAATCAATTTATGACTATCAGAAAAAGATTCCTATACAATATTGCTTTGTGTTTGTTTTTTGTAGATAGAAATCAGTCTCAGATGAGGCTGTAGAGTCCCATCTTGTATTAGTTCAGCGCCGGCCCGGCCCAGTTACCCACCAAACCACCTCTTAGGGCCTCTTATTTTAGGCTTTTTTTTCTTCTTATTATTATTAATCGGATAGGCTCCCGAATAATAAGATTAGGGGTCTCTTTGAAAGGGTTCTTTGAAGTCAAAATCAAAGTTACATTTACAAGAAGAAGTTTTTTGCTTTCCTTCTATGGTGTTCCCAATAAGAGAGTGGAGTTCCAGCCATGGAAAGAAAAAGTTAAAAATTGGAGTGTTTAATGGGCTTTCCTTCTAATGGGCTTTTCTTGGTTGATAACAACAATGTTTTTTAGTCTTTCAATCCCACTAAAATACCAACCACTCTCAAAAAATGTATTTTTCTCAATTGAAAACACACAAAATTATTCACTGAAAATACTTCTAATTCGAACTAGTTAAATGTGAAGTACTCTCTCCGTCCATTTTTGTTGGTCCAAAAACATACTTTGTGTTATATAATTTTTTATTCTTTATGATAATCTTTTTTTAAAAATAGTTTCATTATTTTGAATTTCTTAAAAGAAAATGTAAAGGACCCTATTTTCTGAAATATCGCTTGAGCCCCGAAAATCTCAAGACCGGCCCTAGATCAGTTCATGCAGAGGCGCCTCCACAGCCAACTTTGGTGTTTAATTGAACATCCCTAAGAAAAATTTCAACTTTTGTTTGAACACTTACCCTTATATAATGAACACTTACTAGGAACATTTACTCTAGGAGAGATTATGTTGTGCTCGAGCGGGATGACACGTGCCACCCTTGGTTTCAACAAATATTTTATTTTACATTAATAGATTAGACACTTAGTAGTATCCAAACAACTTGATTTATCAAGAAACAATGCAAAAACACTATTTCAAAAATATGAATGATTGGGGACATGAAAAAAATATCTCAAATACTTTCATTTAAAAACCATAAGAGAATTGGATCAAGTCTTTATTTTTATTTTTATTTTTACAAAAAAATCAAGCTAAGAACAAAGCCTCACTTTGCAAATAATCTATCTCTTCATATTTTTACTGAAACTAAACAACAATGCCACGAGCTCCAATGAAACAATGTTACCTCCCAACTTAAATCATGTCTCCGCCACTGTATTCATGGTGGTTGCCTTTTTATTCTTTACGAAATACTCTTACGAAGGTAAGGTCACATTGTCACACCAAGAGGCATCGGCAAAGCTGATATCTAGTCGTTAAGGAGCATGGTCAAATTTGGTAGTCCTAGAGTGAGGGAATCAAACATCTATCACCCAAAGGCTTTATTCAGGCAACCAGTAGTTACGGTTCAAGTGAAAGCTTTATTCAGACAACCAGTTCCTTGTTTCAAGGGGATAACCACCTGGTTCTAAATCAAGAGGGAAACTATTTGAAGTTCAAATTCAAAAGGAGGAAGAAGAAACCTATAAATACCAGTTATCTACAACAATTTGAAACCTGATCAATCACCCAAAGGCTTTTCTTTTATCAGTTTTTACTTTTTTGTACTTTACAACATTTTCTAGGAGTAGGAGTAACATAGTATCCTTATTGATTATATCCTTGAGTTCTTTCGATTGTACCCCTGTTGAAGTTTAATAAAGTTCTACTTTGTTAGTTTTCAATCTTCAGTTTGCTTCCAAAGACGTCCTTAAATACGGCAAGTAACCAAACTCTACTTACACCACATTTCAGCATCTATCCACCACTAAAAGCTCTTATCGATAAGAACTGACACAATTTGGTAAACAAGCATCAACTTGTTAGAGAGCCCGACTTGGAAAAGCGGAGGGACCGTATATGAAGATCATTTGAAGACAGGATTGAGTTGTAATACTCAAGATAGAGAGTGCTTAGTCCCATATTGGTAGGGAGCTAAAGCCTCATATGTTATATTAATACCCACCTAGGGTTACATGGTACCTTTTCAGGTATACCTTTTAAGGACAAGTATTGAGCTGAAAAAAGGTCCATGCTTGGTTAGCCAGGTCAGGTCATTACAAATGGTATTAGAGCGTCGTCCTGGTCCTTTAAATGCTTCTTCAAACCTTTAACTTCCACAAGAAGTTTCTGATGTCCATAACTCAACTCCTGGTACCTCTCCTCTGCATATTCTAGCTAGCTCTTGATAATTAACATCCTAAACCACTAATTTCAATATTTTCTATGAACGTAGGAGTATGATCGGGTCCAAACTTTCCAGTTGAGTAAATAGCTGGTGGAAACTTTATTTTTTCTAGGATCTCGCTAAGAACCAACTTGAACGAAATCATCACTTCAATTTGATATTGATGCTCCATAGTCACCTTGAAAAAAAAACACAAACAATCAATCATAAACTTTTAATTGTTGTCGAAATACACTCTCTGTGTTTTCTTTCCTTCAATTTCTCAACAATCAACCCTCTCGGATTCAGGTTGTCTAACCCTTTAGGTTTCTCACTTATCTAAACACTCATGTCTTTGATTTCCGAGCCCTTATGAAAATCTCTCTTTCGACAAGCAGTCCTCTCAACGGATAAACAACTTTGACCTAGGGACACATGCAGGATGAGAGCATCACAAAAACATTCCACCACTTTTCCCAGCTTGCACATGAGTCTCTTTTCAACTATTCATGGTGGACACACAATTATCAGAGGGAGGAGGAGGAGGTTCGCGTCCTTAACTCTACTCAAACTCAACCTCAATTCAACTCACTCAATGGACCACAGAAAACTCAACGACACAACACTATTGACCCTTTATAACCCCATCAGGATGGCTCTTAAATATCCCATCCGGTGGAATCACTCCAGCTCTGATGCCACTTTGTTGTAGGCAAGAGAACATATAAACTCATAACTATATGTGGGTGGAAGATACAAAATAACATTATGGAGTTGTACGACCTTCGGGTCGTACATAGCTCCTAAGAACTCAAAGTACCATCAAACTCACAATATGAGAAGATAATATAGGAGAAGACTTTGAATCTTATTTCACTTATAATCAAAAGACTAGATTACATGGAAATTTATAGGAATAACAATATGTAACCTACTACCTCTAATTAACAAGATTTATTCTCATAACCTCCACTATTCAATTAGTGGCGACCTTTCACAATCCTAACTCCAATAAATTAATTATCAAGACTCTTCATTTCTAAAACTCCCACTAACAAATATGAAAAGTCCTAACCAACTAATAACTGGAGTACAAAATAAAACAACTTTGTTTCTTTTTAAGTAATTAGGGAGTTATGTCATTTCATATGTTGGAGAAAAATAATAAAGTTGTTACGAGGCACATCTTCCGTTAATTGTTGTCATCATTAATAGCAAATAGTGTTCCAAAGGTATCTAATTGGTGTTAGTGGATGTTCATCGCTTGGTATGACTCTGAAACTATGTTAGTCAAAAGACGTGTGGTATAGGCTGTATCCAAAAAGTCACATATTTTTAGTCTCATTTTTTATGTAGACCCAATTAGTATAGGTTCGAATATATTGACAGGTTCAACCAGTATACCTCTTTCTGAGGCGTTATTTTTATACAACGGTTCGAAAAATAGTATGCAAATCTTTTTGTTAAACTTCCGAGTCCCGTGCATAGCACGGGTTTGTTGCTAGTTATCTAATATAAAATTGTAGAATAGGTTTTCGTGAGAAGGCTTATGGTTGCGACAAGTGGCACTTATTGATTGGATTGTCCTAAGTATTTTTAGTAACACATGTGAACTTATTCTTATTACCACTCTTAAAATTTATCCATGCAAGGTTATGTAATTTAAAATTTTACCTTAATTTCTTCTTTGCATACTTGAAATAGGAAATTGGGATTACCATAATTGGATACTTGAATTCATTGCTCATAATAGAATTCGGTTCAAAATTGAAAATTTAACTAAACAACTATAAAGTCTTACCCGTGGGTTTCACTCATAAAGATTTGACTGCTTTACACCATACCAGGGTTTTCATGGTAGAAAAAAAAATTGTCAACAAACAAGATTGTGGTATCGTGCATGGATCAGGTACATGTGGATTTTGTGGTGCTTAATTGAATTTTTTTTTGTGTGCTTTGACAGATTAAGTGTTCTACATGTAGATTTTAACAGAGAAGAGGAAAAAGGTTGATAATGAAATATGGTGTGTTGCGGAGAATTAGTACCAAGACTTTGTTAAACTTTACCAATTCAGTAAATTTATATCGATTTTTACTTTTTCCTTTTGTTTAATGGAAACAAGAGATATGTTGGCCCTATTATATATTGTTGCTATGTTTTTCCCTATATTTTTTGTGTTCTATATGTGATGATATAAGTTCGAAATTTTGGTATGGTTGCACTAGTTAAACTATATGGTTTATGAATGTGACAAAGTACCCGATTGTGGAAAAGGTGGGTTTCTTTTCTATCATGTGGTATTTATAATTTCATCTTAAGGAAGATTCATAGGATAAACTCACAACAGAGGTTTAAGTAACAAACACAAATTGCAAACAAATTTAAAGTGTATTAATTTGTAAAATTCACAAATTTTTGTTACCACACTTTTTAGCCCAAAAGTTGTGTATTCAATATCTAACTTTACTCTTACTCATAGGCAGTGTTTTAAAAACCGGACCGGACTGACCGGTTCAACCGGACCCTTGTCCGGTTCAGTCCAGCCTAATAACCGCTATGTTTAGAAAACCGGCCTCAAAAGTGGGAACCGTTCCAGATTAGCGGTTGATCCGCCAACCCACAAAAACGGGTACTGGGTTGATCAACCCGGACCGTTAAATTTGAACTAGCTTTTCACGCACTAATGCCACAGTGAATTGTTAGAAACTCACCTTTGTACTGGGCCCACAATCAGCCCCTGCCTAGTGGCTATTGGCAGCTGCGTTTTGTAGGTGTCTTTACGTTTTATAAAGGAAAAATAAAGGAAGGGAGTTGGATTCCCAGTCGATGTGGGATTGGAGAAACGCTTTACAACGAGAAATGAAGTACCACTCCTCTTATTTCTTCCAACTTCGTGTACATATATTTTTTTGTAGGCTTATATTTGTAAATTATAAATTTCTAATATATTTTTAATATAATTATGACGTCACGGTTCGAAAGCGGTTCAACCGCGGTTCGACTGGTGACCCATCCACCCAGTCCCTTTTTCGGTTCGTCCTCCAATCCGGGTTTCAAAACATTGCTCATAGGTAGATACGTTCAATAAAAGTTTTAATTTATATATACACTAAAGGTCGATCTTTTCAGTTAAGAAGCTTATTATATGGGCATGTGTTGATAGTGTGTTGATTGCTATTTCATGCCCAAATATCACTTATCTTGAGAAAATACTTAGCGTTTAAGCAGAGCTCGAAGCCTGTGATTATTCGGTTTGCTACACATTTTTAAACTTTTAACAAATTTTCACCATATATAGGTGACGAAGAAAAGAACATGTCCTCGGTTGCGTATGCTCGATTATTAGACAATTATGGGAAGATTGGGAAAGACATTGAGGACTTGAAATAGATAACTCGGTTTCTGAGACAAACTGTATACTTTGGTTTGGTATTTGACAAAGGCAACGATAACTCTCTATGAGCACTTTGTGGCATAGTTTGTTTGGATTGTCATTGGAGTTTTTCCCTGATCCATAATTACGTGACTTTCTCATAATGAAAGATTGATTATGTATTGCCATATTTAATCTACTATGGTAAGTTCAATACTTTTTGTTATCATAGTGATTTACTAGATCATGAATACTTAAAATATTACGACATAATAAGGTAACAACAGATAACAAAAGAGAACTAAATTTTTTGTTACCAAAAAACATTTTACCTGTATCTACAATAACCTAAGAAGGAAAAGAAAAAGTTGTGACCAAAAGTAAAACTAAAGAATGAAGGTTTATCACACTTTCCAAAATAAATAACGAAATTTCTTTTTCCTTACTCTCATACATACGTTTGATTGAAGTCATTTTCATATTATTTCTCATGTGATTGTTTGAAGTATAGAGGCAAAAAGAGAGAGGTAAGACACCATATAAGTTTTTTTTGGTAGTGAATTATCTTTAATTGATTATTTTGTGGGTTTTTTCCTCTTTTTTTTGTGCGTGTGTGCGTGTGTGCATGCTTTGACAGATTTAGTGTTCTACATGTAGATGAAAAGAGGCAAAAGGTTGATAATGATAGATGGTGTGTTGCGGAGAAACAAAACTTTGTTAAACTTTACAAATTCGGTAAATTTATATAGAGTTCTGATTTTTCCTTTTGTTTAATGGAAGCAAGAGATATGTTGGCCCTTTTATATATCGTTACTATGTTTTTCCTTGTATTTTTAGGGTTCTACAGGTGATGATGTAAATTCAAATTTTGGTACGATTGCGCCAGTTAAACTTTACGAGTGGTGAAAGTAATTAGTACAGTATAAAAAAAGGTATAAGTGTTCTAAGATTAATCAATTCCAATACCCAAAATATACATTTTCATATGTCAATCAACCATCAACATGCTTAATATGCCCAATAGCAGAAATAATACACGCATATTGAAGAATTACACTACTCTTGCAATACAAAAATAATTTTTCCCTTAAGACCAAGGGGTGCTAAGTGCCCCCCGAGCTCTTGAGCTCTGTCACTGGTAACACCATCACTTCACCCCATACATAACACGGTTTTTTTTTGGCTAGTTTTATTGAATGAAAGATGGTATGTGCCCATGAGTTACATCTTATATATTATTGCAGGATGACGTTTGGTGAAGAGTAACGTGGATGCGACAAGTGTCCCATATTCTTTGCACTTCTAATTTTATTTTATGAGATCTAAGAAAAATTCGTAATGATATTATTTTCTAAATGGAAAGGTTTTCCATGGAATTGTTACATTCTCTAATACCAATATAACCATGAGAAGGAATGTTTTAGTATATTTCCATTCCAGGCTTGCATACCAGCATAACAAAGAAAACAAATATTTTAAATGTCTGATTTATATGGAATCAATGGAGCAATATAAAATCTAATTGAGTTTTTTTCTATTGTTACGGAATGATTTGTTTACAATCAACAAGGAAGGATTTTTTCATATTCTCTTCCATACATAAACCCTAAAAGTTTTTCTATAAAATTTTATTATCACACCAACTCTCTATACGTTGGGAACAAGGAAATATGTAGCTCACGTTTCTAGCTCCGTATGAAGGTTAAACTTATATCCTGATAGTAATAGAAACATGCCAATGTCAAGTGACACAAATTAAAGTTTATTATACTTGCTAAAATAAAATTATTTTAAATTAAAATCCTTTGCAACTTTGCTTGCGTCATTATACTTTTGTCTGTTTAACGGTATACATCTAGCAGAATCTTGAAATATTAAGTTTTGAAAGATACTTTGGCAACCAATTTAATAACACTCTTCAAATATATCTGTCACCCTCCCATCAAGTTTGACATATGAACATTACTCTTTACAACTCAAATCATCTTAAAATATATGTAACAAAGATATCAAAAAAATAGCTAAAAGTATCTATTGGAGTACACAATAAAATACTACTAGTGTTCTTACCTGCCAAATATGAAATAAAGTATCAAAGTAATTTTTTTTGAACACAATAAAATACTACTAGTATTATAACCTGTCCTGCATGTCTATGTCCTCATGTAAGCCAATCTTCAAAAGGAAGATAGACAAATACAAATGGAGGAGAGAGGAGAGAGGTAAATAAAGATCCTCCCATATGGTTTCTTATGATATGACCGATTGCGGATTTGTACGAGGATGCAGGTGTTCATGAAAAAGCACGCACCAATGACGGGTTTACTACCAGTAAGAAGAATAATAGTATGAATCATCATCCCCATTATTGCGTGTGCGTGGCATTCTTGACTCTCCCTCTCATTACACAATTTACACTACACCTGCAAACTACCAAAACTCCCACTCTTGCTTTCTCCGCCCCGCTTTAAATTCCCTCTCTCTCATCACAAGAACTTCGTTCCTTCCAAAGTCCAAACAAACCAAGCCTCTCTCTTTCTCTCTCTCTTTCTCTTTCTCTCTCAGACCCACAATCAAACACATTGTGACACACAGATTCATTTCACTTCCGTTTCCAAATTCCGACGGAATGGCTTCGGCTTTCTATTCAATCAATACTATTCAACCCGGCCATCGCACTGCAAATAAAACTTTCAATTATCCCAACTCACCTTTCCTCGGATCTTCTCGTAAACTCCGCTTGGTTCCTTTTTCTAACACAATTCAGTCAGCTGCTTCGGTTCGCCGTCAATCCACCATCGTTGCTGTCTCCTCCTCCGATGTTGTCAAGAAAAAAAAGACGAATTCCAGCTTCTCCCACTCCGATCTGGTAAGCATTTCAGTCATAAACAACTAATTCAATCCAATCTGGTGCACGATTTCCCTTCTGTTTCGTGTTTCAAGTTGTATTATTATTGTTCAACCTTTGTGATTTTACCTGAACGACAGTATCCAACTTTTATTTATCCATAATTGGATTAGTTTGTTCTTGAATTACAAACCTCCGTCGCAAATTGTTCAATTTTGAAATTCTTAGTTTTTTAGGGAACACAATTGATTACCCCTAGAAGGACTCAACTTTCAATAATCGACCCTTCAAATTTTGTGAAAGTTTCTAACTTTATTTCAATATAGAAAGGGCAAAAGGAAATTTAGTTCATTCAAAAATTAAATTCATCCGGACATGTCGTGTAAGGCCTTACCTAGCTTGGTGACAAGCCAGAGAGGGTGAGAGCCCATCGTGCTCAGACCCTGTCGCACCATGGGGGCTGTAGGTGAGTCGGGTTGTTGCTCGTTGCCAGGGACGAGATAAGTTTTCAAGAACCCCACTACGGACCCCATATAAATACACAATAGGTCATTAAATCTCATAAATTTATGCAATTGGCCCCCCATAATTTTACAACTTATCTTAAGCCTTAATACAATAGATTTTCATTTTTTTTATTGCGGTTCATAGATCATAATCCTTCTATCAATAGTCGTGCATAGTTGAATTAAAAGTAGTGGAGATTTAATGTCTAACAAATCACAATAAGCTTCAAATAAAAGCATACAAATTGTTAATTTAAATTTAATAGACCAATATGTTTTTATTGGATGACATACATACATACCAACATCGATATGTTATTTAAAAAACTATTCGCATGAAAACTTTAAAAACAACACATTTGTATCAATGTGTAAAGTTTTGTATCAAATTCGCCCACACACACAGACACACACACACACACACACACACACAAAACACAAAAAAAAAAATCAATTTCCTGGCTCTGTCCCTGCTCGTTGCCAATGGTATCACCGTGTCATGAGATTGTGTTGTCGCTCTTTTTGCGACAAGCACATGCCTTTTTAGGAGTATTCCGGTAATTGTTTCGGCCATTACCCATAGGATGTGCTACCACGCGACATTGAAGCCACCACCGGGAGTGGAACTTGCGATTTAATTCGACTCAACATGGGAAAACTTACCAAGTCCAGACATAGTAAGGAAGGCAATGGCACGACTTGTGCTTGTCCTACATTGGGAGATCACTTAATATAATGTTGAAACCTCCCCACCAAATAACTTAAGCTTTTGGGTTCCATATAAAGTTCCTGCACTTTAATTGTTCATGTATTATGCTGGTCAATTTTGGACTCCATATTCCTTTGGAAGTCAGTGGTCTCAAATTTGTTTTTAATTGTTTGGCACGAAAAGCCGTTTTGCTTTTCTATTTACCATGTGACACATTACGGCTCTTCAATATCACAATTATATGTGAAATTGTGAGAACCAT
This sequence comes from Vaccinium myrtillus, assembly GCA_016920895.1. Lineage (NCBI taxonomy): Eukaryota > Viridiplantae > Streptophyta > Magnoliopsida > Ericales > Ericaceae > Vaccinium > Vaccinium myrtillus. The sequence goes on along the minus strand of JADGMU010001271.1, from coordinate 194,638 downwards.
TGAATCAATGGGAATACAATTTGAATCAAGGCGGGTGGTTGAGGACCAAAACCAAGTGTTGAGATGAGAGGAATAGAAAAGAGCTTCTTTGGGGCCTCAAAGTTGACACTCTTCTACTAATGAAGCAGGTGATTTGATTGAATCATGCTTAAGGTGGTAAATAAAATTGAATGGCCAATATAAGATTCCTTAATATGTTTTGTCTTTCTTGTTTTAATAAAGCAGTCTGTAGCGCTTATAGTACAATAAGCACATTACGTGGCTGACTCTGTTTTTCAAGTTACTGGTAGGAGCAGAATATTGGGTTTTCTTTCGTTTTTTTTGGGGGGAAGAGTATATGGCTACTTCAGCTGCACGCATAAAAGTTGCCTTGGCAATGTAATTCTCCCATTCTCTAGACAATTACTGAGAATGCATGAAATTTTTCTGATACAAACATGTGTTAGAATTCAAATCTTTTAACATTGCGTGATTTATGTAAGCTCAAATCCAGCTCCTCCTCCTTTGGTCAATAGTCAAACATACTGTTTGATCTTTAACCTTGGCAACCTCTTTATTAGCACTCTTTACTTGATTTGAAGTTGTAATTTGTGCTATTGTAGCTGATCACAAGAGAGGAAGGCTTGGAGTTATTCGAGGACATGGTACTGGGCAGGGGTTTTGAAGATATGTGTGCTCAGATGTATTACAGAGGCAAAATGTTCGGCTTCGTTCATCTCTACAATGGCCAAGAAGCCGTATCCACAGGCTTCATCAAGCTCTTAACCAAGGAAGACTCTGTTGTTAGCACCTACCGGGATCATGTTCATGCCCTCAGTAAAGGTGTGCCCGCACGCCAAGTCATGAGCGAGCTCTTTGGCAAGACCACTGGCTGTTGCCGCGGCCAGGGTGGGTCCATGCACATGTTCTCAAAAGAGTTTAATGTACTCGGTGGTTTCGCTTTTATCGGTGAGGGAATTCCAGTGGCCACCGGTGCTGCATTCACCTCTAAGTACAGGAGGGAGGTGCTGAAAGAGGCAGATTCTGATCATGTGACGTTGGCTTTCTTTGGGGATGGTACTTGTAATAATGGGCAGTTTTTTGAGTGCTTGAACATGGCAGCACTGTGGAAACTGCCTATTGTGTTTGTGGTGGAGAACAATTTGTGGGCAATTGGGATGTCCCATTTGAGGGCGACTTCCGACCCTGAGATTTGGAAGAAGGGCCCTGCATTTGGGATGCCGGGAGTGCATGTCGATGGGATGGATGTGTTAAAAGTGAGAGAGGTGGCTAAGGAGGCCATTGGCAGGGCCAGGAGAGGGGAGGGACCAACCTTGATTGAATGCGAGACATACAGGTTTAGGGGACACTCGTTGGCTGATCCTGATGAGCTTCGTGACCCTGGTAAGCATGAATTGAATCTATAGTCAGCTTGAATCTGTCTCTTCTTCAGTTGTTCAATTTATTTTTTGGCATTTTGTTTGTCGAATATTGTAGTTGATAAATTTGCATGCACCTTTTTTCCCCGTCGTTTGAGTAGTATTTCACTTCTTAGTTCTTATTGTCGTTCTGAAACCTTTGTGGTTTCAAATTCAGGAATTCATCCAAAACGAACGTACTTATCTTGTTGACATAGTGGAATTATTTGCTTCCTTAACTATCATGGAAGAATTTGAACTTCAAATAGATTGAGCTCCGAAACTTTCTGATCAGATCCAGTAGGAAAATCCAATTGTTTTTATGATGAAGTATTTTTCAATTAACGCATTTTCATGCAATTGAAAAATTTCATGCATTTATGTACTAATTTTTCGGAAAAGTAGTCTCGGTTTTAGGTTCAGACTTCCTAAATACTTGGATTCTTACAAGATTTTGAATAGCTTTACACTGCTTGATTGAGATGATATGTACTTTATTGTAGACAATTTCGGGTACATACCGTATGCTGTTCAAGTCATATGCAAGTTGAGTTTTTACTTGATATTCCTCGTGACTAATATCCTTGTAAGGTCTTTGAGTCGGTCTTAGTTTTTCAATGAAAAGAATCTGTAGAACTTGTACGAGATTTTTCCCATGACATGGCTGACTCGTTTTCAAACTAGGGATAGGTGTTGTTTCTGCCGTCTTTGTTAGTAAATACACTATTATGGTCGCTTGAGGTGGACCCAAAAAAAGTTGACTTGGCTTCGTCATTCTCATTCCATAGTCGATGCTCACGCATTAGATTCTAATCTGTTAATCCTAATGCCCTTAATGAGAATGAGTATTTAGTAGATTGCTCGTCTTTGTGATTTTGAAATACTTGTTTACTTCCCCATGCCGTAAACTTAACTATCCAAAATTTAAATTATATTCACGGGCATAGTCAACTGTATTGGCAACATTCGATGTTGACGAAAGTAGATTCTGAAGATGGTTGGGAAATTTAGATAATAGTATACTTTCTTTTGTTTTCAGTATCATAGACTTGTAGGAATAACAGCGATTGGTTTCCATTTTGACTTTCGATTTTCATTCCCACAAATAGGTTGGAGTAGCGGACATAGATGGCTTCTTGTTCTCCCACTTGGCTTACGGATATTGAATCCCCAATACATGCTTGCTCATTGTATGACACGGATACATCAATGGATTCTGCATGTAATGTTACATTGCTCTGATTGCGAGTCCTTGATTCCCTTGCATTTATCATTGGTTTATCAAATTTTCCCTCATTTTAGCAAGCTCTTCAGGCTGTCACCTGGAACAGAACATTAGTTGTGCAAGTTGGAGAAACAATTTTGCTTGCTCCTTTAATTAAAATTATAGTAGCAAGTTGTTACTGGATTATATTAATTACGCGTTTGTCATGTTTTCCCGTTGTGAATGTCTATGCTCAACTTGTGGTTAATTTTTTGGGACAACCTTCCCCTCTTGCCAGCTGAGAAGTCTCACTATGCAACAAGAGATCCCATCACGGCCTTGAAGAAATACATGTTTGAGCACAATCTTGCAAAGGAAGATGAGTTTAAAGCCATAGAAAAAAAGATTGAGGAGATGATGGAAGATGCTGTGGAATTTGCAGATGCAAGCCCACTTCCACCCAGGCCTCAGCTATTAGAGAATGTCTTTGCAGATCCTAAAGGCTTTGGGATTGGCCCCGATGGGCGGTATAGATGCGAAGATCCCAAATTCACTCAAGGCACTGCTCATGTCTAATCTCTCAATGTCAGATTTTTCTAGTTATCTGCTCAATAATGAAAAGCTGTTACCAGATATTTCTCCCCCACTCCCCTTTTTCAAACTCGTTTGTATCGCAATTACTTTCGTGGTAGTATATGTATTCACTGTTGTTTATTGTTTGAGATTCAGCCGCGGCAAAGTGCTTATTCAAGTTCGCTATTGTCTTCTTCTTTCCAATATTTATGTGGACTCTTAATTCTGGTTAGATTTGTGTGGTTAACTGTCTGCTTCTCCAACTGCATGCAAGTGTTAGTTGGCCAGTGGGCTTTGGTCTGCAAACATCTTCTTTCCAATCTTACTTTGTACTCGTCCAATGCTTCGTGTGAAGGTAAAATGCGAGTATCATCGTGTTCTCCAAACAAATAAAATCCCAGACACTCGTTCAGGTAATCGGCTCCACCGGAGGCAAACAAGGTAAACCGACAAAATTCGCCAAAATTTTGTCGGGAAACTGGTAAACCTCCAAAATCAAGTTAGCATTCACCCAGCTGGGGGCGGTCGAAGGGGTACAAGAAGGGGCCCCCAATCACAAGCCGTGTCTTAATTCTTGAAGGAAAAATCCCTTTGAGAAGACATACCATAAATTTTCTTCCAAAATGTAATCCACTTTGGTCTTTTGTGTTGTATGCAAACTAAAAATGTACTTAACGATATTCATTTTTGTTACTTTAAGGATGGGATTATGTTGTTAATTTATTAATACATATATGATGTAGTCCTCCATATTAAGAATCCTGCCTGCGTCCGGCACTAAACCCTGCAATCCCCTTAAACTACATCTCAGTTTTGAGACACTGTTTTTTTCGATCCGGTGATCGAAGAAAACATACCAAGTGCTGTTATTTGTTTCCCCAAGTAATGAACCAAGACAGGAAAAGTAATGATGGCAAAAAAAAAAAAAAAAAGAGTAAATAAAAGCTATGAGAGAAATGAAACTAAATATGCCTGTTATTTCTGCAGCACGAGATCCCTCAAGGGCATCAACATTTAGCTGAACAAAACTATACAATTATACTTCTTCCTACATTTAGCTGCTTTCTGGGTCAGAGAACAAAAAAGAAAAAAAAAATATCGAAACCTCTTCTATCTTATTCAGGAGGTAGAGGAGATCTAGAATCACAAAATTCCTAACCCGCTGTGAAAGCAAAGATTTCCGGCAGGGCATCTGTGGATCAGATGCAAATTAAGGCATACCAATCACAACTTCTTCCCAATATTTGCAAACCTTCTAGCCACTCCAAATATAACAGCCTTCGTCAAAAGTCCTCGGTCAAGAGTACAAGCAAGCGTTATGGCTCCACCAACAAGTAGAAGCTTCGGTATGTTCCTCCTCGGCTTCTCTTCGGACGAATTCATGGCTTCAATCTCTGATGATCTGCTTCTTGTGCTTTCCAAAGAATCCAGATAGTCTGCGCTAATTTTAGTGTTGATTTGACCCATGAAGGCACACCGTGAGAGAGCAGCACCAGATTCTCTCTCTTTCTGGTATGCTCGTAACCCAGGTTCTATCTTCTTGACAGCTCCCCACATGCCCTGCCGAATTCCAAGCTTTGCAATTTCCCAAGGTATTCCCATCTCTTCGTGATGGAAGAGTAAAACCTCACACGCGGTCAGCTGGCCATCCCCTCTCTTTGATTCAACTGAGAAATGTACAAATACGAACATCTTAGTTATTGAAAAGTGAAAAAATTAGAAAGATTTGGGACTTCTTTTTTTGATACATCGGAAATTTACTGTGTCCCAAAAGATTTGGGACTTCTGCGGCAGAGCAAGTGTTTTGTTTTGGAGGTGGTGAAAATTTAAAATTTCGGAATTCAGCATAGTTCAATTCCAAAGGGACAAGGATTATATGACAAACAAACAAGCCCTTGAACTAATTAGAAATTTCTTCCAATCAACCAATTTGTATAGCAGCCAAAGCAACAAAATAGGTTGTGCACTAAAGCAAGCTTTGATCCCTATTACAAGCTCAAACACATCTTGAGGAAAAAATTACCTGCTCGTATGTGCCAACTTGAATAATACAAATCAACACGCCTAGGTTTGTTGCGCCGGGGTACAGAGGGACGCGGTACTCCCTAAAAATGCCCAAAAAAGAAATCGTCAATCAGTCAACTTCCTGTACACAGTTTAATGTAATAAAGACGCGTGAAACAAGTTAATAAAAAACTAGCAGGAATTACTATATCCTTGTTTCCATTTTCCAAAAGAAAAACTTGCACCATTTGAAGCAAAGACCAGCCTACCTATAAATTCTACACATACAACTTAAACGATCCCTAAGATACAATCTGGTGTTTTCCCTGGATATCAGCAACGCATATGTCGCTCCAGGAAAAACCACAACCTGTAAATTCTCCGTTTTGTTGTGTAAGTTTAACATGACTTCATATATATCCATCAAATTTAATGGTTATATAGCTTCTAGCCTTCTACACATGATCCTGATCAACATGGTTTCCGTGTGTGTGCTTGTCCGTGCACCTATGCCTGTGTTGTTTTGGGTAGGAGTGGAGTTGTAGATAGTTACATGGGCATTACAATTTTGGACTCCTACGTGGTACACTTGGAACTTTAAGATCAGCGTGCATGATTCTATCCCTATTGCTATATAGAACACTAATCAAGACAAGTGACGCGTCTGAAATTCTTAAGTAACAATTTCTTCGCCCCCGAGACTACAATTTATCCAACAACAGCACTTACCATGAAAAATTAAATCAATCAAATAAACGTTTCTCATCAATTACTCAAAGAAACAAGCAGCATTAAAAATAAAGAATCATGCACCAGGGGGGAAAATCAGAACTAAACAATGTAAAAGGACCATTGTTTGGTCAAAGAAACCTACCTTTGTAACACAGTAATATGATTGTCCTGATTTCCAAATTCGACGGCCGATAATGTATTCTCTATCGCTACAAAAGAAGGGAAACTGCGGGACACAAAAAGAAAAAAGCAACATTAGAACACGTAAGCCGATGTGATCAAGATAAACAAGGCATGAGAAGATCCAAGGGAAATGGAAACGCTCTCCCTACATACCTTGCGCACCCACTGAACAACTAGGGATCCTGTGGTGGGGCACTCTTCTAGAGTCTCAGCATGAACAAGCATGTCATCCCACTTCGATCGAAATTCGTCATCCCAAAAGAAATCCCTCACTATCTCAGGAGTGGCATCCTCAAAGATTGTGCTGCTACGGTATTGCGGGGGCCCATTCTGGAACAAACCACGAAATCCATTAGCTATAAGGTCTCAGTTATATGCATATAAATCATAAGCAGCAATCGAACAGAGTTTCCAAGTGCATCCAGCAGGTATGGAAACTAGAACTACGATTCCCCATCTCGATTCTCGATTAATACAGAAAGTGGGGGCAATATAACCATCTTGACAGGGTGATAGGGATTGCATGGGATGCATTACTACGGATTCATTCCCAAAGGACCAATGAATTTTATTCCGCAAGAACCAAACTGTGACTTAAATCCCACTCAGTTGGGGATTGAGCGGTCAGCTACATGAATCCATTGTCACTTCTGTCAAGGTCAAAATCATAATCGGATTCATGTCAAAAGGATCTAAAGGAGGCTTTTACATGCTGGCTCTTAGTTACCTAACACACAATTCTCCTCCTCATTTATCCAGTCTTGGGACTGGCTAATTTATTCACTAATCTAGAAGTCAAATTGAAACATCTTGAAATCAAGAAAACATACCTCAGGATCTCTCCGCCAAGCTCTATAACTCATAGCGGGTGCGGATCGATCCATCATCTGAATCCAAGCAGGGCCGCCGTCTTTCTCCTCTACAATTCGGCATAAATGCTCCAAGTCATCTTTTCCCACCTCGGCCTGTTCTGCTTTTTCTGGCTGTGATAAACTGACCAAGTACAAGTCAACCGTCAGAAATTTCTAGAAATTGAGAAAGATAGTAATTTTTGAAATGGAAATCCATATTCTGACAATCAATGGATAGATTAAGAGCATCTTTGGATTGTGAGAAGGATGTGATGAGAAAGGGGAAGAGCCCATGAAAAAAATCTTCTTTTGTTTTTTTCTCTATTTCTCACCAAATTACTCAATCCAAATGAGCGATTAGGAAAAAACTCTAATTCATGTTTTCTTTTCTTATCAAATGCCTCAATCCGAAGGGGCTAAAAATTTCCCAAGTTTTGAACATTTGACCAAGAAAAATCTATTTTAAGCAAAATTTTCAACGCAGTCCACGAAAGTGCCATAGTTGGAAACTATCAACTAACCTGCAGTCGAAGTTTTCGGTTGTAGATATAGACGAATTCCCCATTTCTAACCCATTAATGGGAATCCAAGAAATGCAGCTGGTCAATTGCAATTTCAGTGAATTCAAGCTTGGAATAGACGAAAACGACGGAATCAAACCAAAAAAGGACGACAAAGAAGAACATTTCGAACAATCAAAAGAATCTGCACTTAGATTTACCCATTTGGGTTTCCATGCCCAACCAACCATAACCCCTATGAGAATTGCAATCCAGAGAGGGGCCATAAACGCCACAAGTTCAGTCAATACATCAAAAATTGTGGGCCGTTGTAAGATCTCGAACAAAGCAGAAAGCAAAGCCATATCATACACAGGAATTTTGAGAGGAATATCAACGGAGCTTGCTAATAAAGAAGAAGTAAAATAAGACAACACAAAAAAGAGAGGAAACCCTCGAAAGAGGAATAAGATCCGTACAGATAAGAGGAAAATCTAAAGAGATAAAAGAGAGAGAAAGAAGAAAAATACAAAGAAGGGATGAAGAAAAGATGGAAGTTAGGATATGGGTTTGCAGAGAGAGGTGGAGAAGAAGTAGACAAAAGTGGTAAGACACAGAGTTTTAGAGGAGGGAGAGAGAAAATACGGATAAGGATGTTTTGTGAGAGATGAGAGATAAGCGGTAGATATACGAGTTGTTCGGATTGCCGTAGGCCCTTTATAAATTTCTCTTCCGAAGCTCTCTCGTAATTTGACAGCTACTTATTATTATGTCTGCATACAACTTCCCTTCCCACCCCTAATCTTATAATCCTTGACCAAAAAGATACATAGAGATTTTTCACATGTACATCTTTTGTTTTTATATGCTGCTATTTACTCCATTATTATTATATATGTAGATCATTAATTGAACGAGTCTGCTTGAAATGACTGGTTAACCTTCATAAATTTTAAATCTTATCCCTGGAATTAATTGGTAATTGTTGATGAGAAGCCTGAAATGACTGCTTAACCTTTTATCCCTTGAATTAATTGGTAATTGTTGATGAGAATATTAAATATAACAAGTTTTTTTTTTTTGGACGGCAGAATATATACACAAATTGCAAGTGGTTGTGATTGCAAGACAAAATATATCTGGAAACTTCTTGGCCATTGCTTTTCTTTGAAATTTATTTTTGATTAAATCACGCGTAAAAGGTTTATTTAAATTATCCATAGTCATATATATATCATATACCTCAATAAATTCTAGCTCGGATTGTTTTACATACAGATTTTTGATTGAATGAGACTGCCTCAAAAAATCCTGTGTAATTACCAAGATCTCAAATTATTATCTTTTGAAATGAATGGCAATTGTTGAGGAGAATATATACAAGATTGAAAATGGTTTTCGGAGAATATGAGGGTGTTTGGCTGGTTAGTTTTCCCCTTTTCACATTCTCTTTTTCTCTTTTTAGGTGTTTGGGAGATAATACCCAAAACACATACCCTTAAAACTCATTTTCCATTTTGCACATTCTAGGCTAGAACCCAAAAAGAGCTCCTGAGCTCCTTTTCAACTTCTACTTCTGCATTCTTCTGATTTTCCCTAAAAATTCCACTCCCATTTTACCCCTCTCCATTCTTCTTCAGGTCAGACATTTTTTTCCCAGTACGAACCCAGACCATGAATTTTGATTTGAGTACGAACCCAGGTCACCTAAATTCCAAGAAGAGGTTTGAGTACGAACCCCAATCAGTGATTTGGGCTTGAAATGGGATTTTTTATGTGATTTGGGTGTAGATTGGTCAAGGAATTCAAACGTTTTGGAGTTTAATTGAGAGGGATTTAGAGAGATATATAGAATGGTAAGTTTTGGAGTTTTCTGCGGACTGTGACAAAGAAGGAAAAAGACGGGTTTTGGGTTACAAATGGTGGGAGGAGAGAGAGCAGATATGTAACATTTGAGATTTTTCGGGAAAAAAAAAAGGACTATTGAATTTCTAGCCAAAGGTGTTGATACCAAGTGGGAAAAGAAAAAAGAAAAAAAGGTAGGAGTATGTGATTACATGAGAAATTAAACGTACAAATAAAATCATAATACAGTATATTTTTAATTGCTAAAAATATTTTTCAATGTGACTTTAAAAATTTGCTAAAAAGGATATTCACACACATTTTTAATACCATGATAAAGAAACAAGGGCAAAATGGTAAACAATTAATCTATAATTCATTTTCATCATTATTCTCCCAAACACTACTCATGTTACAAAATGCATTCTGCACATTTCTCCCAAACACTCCTACCACATTCAAAATACATTCTGACCATAATCCAAAAAGTCAAAAAGCCAAAAAGTTGAAAATGAAAAGCAGAAAATGAAGCTCTCAAACACCCCCTATATACAAGATTGAAAATGGTTTTCAAAACATCTTACGGAGTACAAGTAGTATAGTTTAGATGGAGATTAGGATTGGTAAGTGAGAATAAACAATATGGAAAATTCTTGGCCAATACTATTTTTTTAAACTTATTCTTGTTTAGGTCACGCGTAAGAAGATAATTGGAACAAAATATAGTGATGTATATAGATCACCTATCCAATTAAATTCTAATTGAGATTCTTATACATACAAATATTTGGTGAACAGAATAAGTGTACTTGAAAAGATTCTTTGTAGAATTACCAAGAACTTTAATTCTCATCGTCCGAATTGAATGATAATTGTTGAAAAGAATATAGACCGATTGCAAGGGGTTTTCAAAGAAACTTAGGAGTATGAGTGCTATACTTGGATGAACATAAGGATAGTGTAAATAAATACGCGTAAAAATTCTTTATTAGCGACATTGACTTATTGTACTAATCTAACTATATTAACATATTGTCCCCAACAAAGATTAACAAGTCCTGCCACATCAACCTATCATCATACATTTAATTGGACACTATGATAATTTTGACGCGTGAGTGGGAAGGATACCCCAAAAACTTAGCACAAGTATGAACTCTTGAGGCGTGACCGGTTCCTAAAAATAGATCTAATAGCAATGGAGACTTTTCGGCTGGTATTTGGGGAGTACATATTAGCATGCAGCATTGGGTCTATCGGGCCGCGTTCTTGTTTTTCACGTCCAACGCTGACTTTTAGACGGTCCTTTTCTATTCCTTTGACTCAATATTTTAGTTTCCACGTACCTAATTCCATACCAATTCTCTAAACATCTTTTTGGAATATGGACTTTGTTTTTGAACGGGAATATGGACTTTGTTGCAACTGGTTTTCAAACCAACTTAAAAGTAGTACTACTTACAAAAGTACTACTACTCCAACTCCATAGTTGAACGGGAGATTAGAATTGGAATAGAGATGTGAGTTGGGAGATACTCCTATTTTGTACACCCCCACCCCCCTCTTTTCTCATTATATATACATTCACACAAAAAAAATCTTAAGAAGACTCGTGGAGCTTATTACCTTGTACCCACTTTAATTATTCATACCGTCTATTTTGTACAAAATACTCAAATAATCAAGTTAGTAGGATATTGGTTTGTGTTTGATTTGTCTTGAAAGTAGTAGATGGTTTAAAAACTCAACCGTTTCTTGTTTTCAATAGAAATGAGGAACTTAACAATATCCGATCGACTTGATTTTTTGCAAGAATGATTCATACATTATTCTTTGCAAAATAGACGGTTTGGATGATTATGATGGGGCTCACACACCTTCGTAAGATTTCTGAGGTATAGGTATTGAGAAAAGATGGCGCGGATAGAATTTCCCGTGAGTTCGTTTTGGTAGCCGTGTTCTTGTTTTTCACATTGTCCGACTTTTAAAAGGGCCTTTTTATGACTCCTTTGTTTTTAAGCTCTGCCGTCCAGCTCTTTTTAGACCGGACTTACATTTTGTGCGACACGCCGTTTTTAATTCAAGACAGTTTAAGCGCACCTCAACCAATAATTTTGAGATTAATTCCACTATCTAATATCTCCTATCAGGAGGAGTTTATCTGTTACCTAAAAATTTAAATTGATCGAATGGTGTAAGTTATGTGAATCATGAAACACAGTCATTAATTCTGATCCGTCTTTTTTTCATTGACGATCAAATAAATCAATAAATTTGATCGATTCAACGTGTTTAGACTTTAGAGTGAGTCCCGTTTGACCTCAGGAGGTGGGTGGTTGTGCACCCTCCGATCCTCTGCCTACTATATTGAGAAACTATCACGAATCTTATTATCTATATTTGTAATATATTTATATGTAAACGCATATTTTTTTTCTCATTCATTCCATTTTCATGATTACCATGGTTACCATTAAATAACTTTTCCTCAATATTTCATAGTTATTGCTTGTGATTGTAGAATTCGTAAATTGGTCTGAACACTTCAAATTATTGCGGTGCGTGTAAATTGGCTCTGAGAACATTGTTATGGGTTGGGATAGTAGAATCCGTCAAGGCTGTTGGATTTAGAAAAACAGCATGGTTTTGGTACGTAGTTTAAACATGTGCATCACACCAATACAATGGACGCGGTAACTGCTTAAGCAATTTTTTAGTCATTTCGGTCAGACTTTCCATTTCTTTGAGGAGTAACAATAAATAAATAAATAAAAAATACTCCATCCACTAGCTAGGCTCAGGGGACCAATTAACATTGAAACTTACTTAGCAACTCGAAGAATATACTTAATTTTACCCCTTCATATTCATTGAAAACTCGCAAGTTGTTGGAGACCAATTCGAATATTTGCAGTTAATTGGAAAGCAAAGATGTCTAGCAATTGACTGAGAATAGTTGGGGTTCGACGAAATTTCTTTATTTAAGGTTTTGTTTAGCTTTAAGGGGTTGACTATGCAAGCTTGGTGTGCATGGTCACTTGTCCCTCTAGCCTAACCAGGGGCCGTTTTATTAGGCTTTCAGGGATTGGAGTGACCCTTTAGGTTTAATAAATGAACTAAAACATACAATTTCATACTTATCTAACTATATAATTTTTATTTTTTTTTAGAGGTTTCGTTAAGGTTTAAAGTGACGGAATACCCTTTTGAGTATCCAAGTTTGGTGACTGGTGTACATAGTCAGTTGTCCCTTAAGTCTAACTAGGAACGGCTTTACAAGTAAATTAAAATATACATCAAATATTTTTTTTGTTGGCAAATATATTCACATCCTTAATCTACTTAAGTTATAGTCCAACTAAATTTATTTCTAGTAATAGAGTTCTATTTAGCTTTGTGGTGACAGTGCCATTCTGACTATGCACGCTTGGTTTGAATGACCAGTTGTATCTTAACTCTTAAGCATAACCAGGCAACTTCATTACGCTTACCCTTTGGGCTTAAGAAATGCACAAAAATATCCAGTCATATACTTATCTACTTTGTTAGGAGCCTGATCCGCTTGAGGTTCTTTCATGTGCGCGCATGCCCAATCCGTTGGGGAGTATCTACAGAGTCCACCACATCACATGAACCCAATATACATTGAATGACCCATATCCACTTAAAAGGCTAAGCCTTGTAAGTGGTGAGTCATCCAATTGTATATTAAGGTCCAACTCTTTTTCTATTTATCCGATGTGGGACTCATCTTTCACACATGTTCCTAACAATCTCCCCCTCATGTGTGAACCATACATTGGGCCTAGCTCCCCCTCGATCTGATCATCTTGACTCCCCCTTAATTCTTGATCTATCTCTCCAACACCGTGTCCAAACCCGGGCTTATTTACTGCACCCACTCCATCATGAGCCACCATACTTCACGAGAGCCACCTTTGCTTGCCAGCCAGGTGCCGCACGCACCAGGAATTTTCTTGCTCCATCAAGAGTACCCACTCCACCGAGAGCCACCTTGCTGCCAGCCACCTGCTGCACGCACCAGGAATTTTCTTGCTTCATCGAGAGTTACAATGGATTTTTCCTGCTCCTCTGAGAGTCTATGTGCAAGCCCACAACCACCGATGCTTTTAGGAGAATCCGTCCATAGATCGTCAGCCATCGGCTCTGATACCACTTGTTAGGAGCCTGATCCGCTTGAGGTTCTTTCATGTGCGCGCAGGCCCAATCCGTTGGGGAGTATCTACAGAGTCCACCACATCACATGAACCCAATATACATTGAATGACCCATATCCACTTAAAAGGCTAAGCCTTGTAAGTGGTGAGTCATCCAATTGTATATTAAGGTCCAACTCTTTTTCTATTTATCCGATGTGGGACTCATCTTTCACACATGTTCCTAACAACTTAAATTATTGTTTGACTAAATTTATTTCTTTTCACAAGATTCTCTTTAGCTTTGAGGTGACAAACACGCTTTTGGCTGTGGCAAGTTTGGTGTACATGGCTAGTTGTCCCTTATTCATAATCAGGGCGGCTTTACTAGGCGTTGAGGGGTTTAAGTTTACCCTCTGATTTTAAAAAGATACCCTAAAACATCCAGTTACATACTTATCAGCTTAAATTTATTGTTTGACTAAATTTATTTATTTCAATAATGTGGTTTTGACTATGCAAGCTTGGTGTACAAGACCAATTGTTCCTTCTCCCATGAATCATGTTCATATAGTGTCATTGTCTTTACTTTGTTAGTTTGTTTTGTGACTTTTGTCAATGTTGTAATGCAAATTGCTCATCAAAATCATAGCAGATTGACATTTGCTAGAGTATGTGTTGAAGTGGATGCAACGAAGGAAATTCCTAAGTCCTTCGTAGTGAATTTGGGTTATGGAGAGCCATACGAAATTAGAGTAGAGGTTCCTTGGAAACCTCAAGCCTGCAATGTCTGTAAGATCTTTGGCCATTCTACTAGCTCTTGCACTATTAAGCCCATAGTTTCACCTTCTCAAGTGTGGAAAGCCAAGGAGAGTGTAGGTCAAATTGTTCAGGAGCTAGGTACCAAGGAGAAAGTAGGACAAGGTGTCCCGGTTGTTCATGAGAGGAATGCGAAAGTGGGAAAAGTTAGTGAAAATAAGGGTGCCTGGATAGAGGTGGTGAAGAGGAAAATTCAAACTCCGGGCTTACCTTTGGTCAACTCCTCGTCTAGCCGTGTTTCTTCTACTTCTAACGCATTTGGCGTTCTTGAAAAATGTGAGGATTCGGGAGCCTCCTCCGTTGAGGTGGTGACACAGATAGATGTTTCCGGGGATGTATCTTGTGATACTACCCCGGTTCTCCTTGGTCAGGATAGTCCTCAACAAGAGCTTCCCCTCGAGGCTCTCCGTCGGCTACACGGTTTCGAGAGCCTCCAAGAATTCCTTTGGAAGGCGATTTCATTGGACCGAGGCATAAGTTGAACCCGGTGTTGGGTGATTCTTCAACTCCTTCATCCACTAGAGATCAGAACAAGAAGAAGCTTAAGGAGAAACTCAAGGTGTTAAAGGCTTCAAGAGTTTAGTTCTTGAGGTTCGCATGACATTCTTTTGTTTTGGTGTTTTTATGTTATTTCGTTGTAGTGTGCTTTGAGCTTTGTTGGATATCTTTTATTGTGGTTTGGTTTTTCCTTTTCTCTTTCCTTTTTTTCCTTTTTCTTTTCCTTCTGGGGTATGCCCCTTGTAGGCTGTATATTCGGTTAGCCTCTTTTCTATTTCAAGCTAATTTACCCAAAAAAAAAAAAAAAATTGCTCATCAATGAAACACTTTCTTGTTGGACCATTTTGCTCTTGCTCTTGTTGTTAGTTATATACATTGTTATTGTTACTTGCTTGTTCGACCATTTCGCTCTTGCTCTTGTTGTTAGCTATATAGTATATTGTTACTTGCTTGTTGACATAGAATGCTTGCTACTTGATTCAGAATTGTTTGGAGCTTGGTGTGCGTACGAGCTGGGGTGTCTTGGTATGGAGCCACACATGGTGTCTTTTGGGCATAACTTTGCGTCAAGTACCGCCTCGTGGCAGTTGGTATCAGCCTAACCATGGGCGGCTTACTAGGCCTTTGAGGGGTTTAAGTACATGTATCCTCTGAGTTTAAAAAATGCACTAAAATGTATTTTCCCATACTAATCTACTTATTTATCAGCCGGCAAAGTTTTATTTTCTATTAATAAGAATCTTTTTAACTTTGAGGAGACCGAATGCGCTTTTGACTATGCAAGCTTGGTGTATATGGCCATTTGTCCCTTACGGGTTGATTGGATACTAGATTAGTTTTGGGTGGATAGTGAGGGTGGATTAGTTATGGAGGGTGGACCCACAATGAAGTGATTTTTATGAAGGGTAGATAAATTAGTACTGTACTACTTAGTTTTGGATAATTTTGTAAGAAGGGGAATTAAGTTGGGGTGGATGATGTAAAAAAACTGTCAAAAGAGTACTTTATTTCCCTTTGTGCATATCCATATTACTTATACATTTTTTAAATTTGATAAATCTAATAATTAATTAATTAATTTGAAATGAAAATTCAATAATTAATTAAGCTATAAGATTTAATTGCATATAATTTTTTGTATATAATATATTAATTGGCAACAAGCCAAAAATGTAAAATACAAAAGTATATAATTTTCAAATTTTTTTGTATCGAATTAAAGATCTCTATTAGTAGTTTAATTTGGTGCAAAATCTTTTTTTTTTGACGATTTTGACGACTCTTAACTAAAATACTGGAGCCGACCTGAACCTAACCCACTTCCAACTTCAACATTCACAAACAGTGTCCAATGGTCGGTTAATCTACTAGTATGGACGCATGGTACGTGCACGTGTATGGCACACCAACCGACCCCGATGAAATATTAGTTGCATGCATGTTTTACTCATGTACATGATCGATCGAATGCGATCCTCTTTTATATACTATTCAGTAATCAAAAACACGTTTTTGGGTCACAAGGCCCCAATAATTCCTTCTTGTTCTTTTTCTCGAACATTGCCTCCGACCACTCGGTGCAAAACTCCACCATATATATATATATATATATCACTTTCACACAATATTAGACCATTCAGGGCAGCTTCAGTGAGTGGAAGAAATTTCGCCAGAATCCTTTAGATGTGAGCGATGTTCTTTTGTCCATAATTAACTTGGTCCTACCAAGCACTTCCCACGACTATCACGCCTTCAGCGCACCTTCAGTACTATACCAATGAGTGGACTTACAATGTACGTACTACCTACAAAAGTTCACCTAAAATTTTCACAAGAAACCAACAGTGCGCGCGCACTAGACTCTATATACGGAGATATGATCAGTAACGTACGGAGGAGACCAGTAACATAAACTACGAAATAAATAACATACACGGGTAAATAAATGATCAGGGGATCGAGTTTGAACAACGCAATTAGCAATCATTTCTATTCAACTATTCCTTCTTTTTTGTCGGCTACAAAGTCGGGTGCACAGTGAGCCCCATCGTCACCGTCTTCTAACTTCATAATTAATGAGCCGTAGTCGTCATGGATGATGTCATTTCGTCCATAATTGATTTGATGATGTTATGGATGACGTTATTTCATCCATAATTGAATTGATGACGTCATGTCTATTGCAATTTTGTTTTGCCTCTGTTGATTTGATCTAGCAGTGTTTGAGTGATTTCATCCCAATAATCTGTCAGGGTAGCTTCATTGCCTTCATCCTCGTATATACGGATCCTGGGATTCTCTGGAGAGACATGAGAATTTTTAATTTAGCATGACATAATAGTGATTATTTTAAAGGGAGAATTGCTATAAGGTCCACTATAGCTATTTCCTAACACGTCTAGTCCACCTAATATTATCCTAACACATCTAGTCCACTCACATGTACCAATTACAAAAATACCCCTCGCTTCTTAGGATACCCTAAGATTCTAGGGTACCCTAAAATCCTAGGATACCCTACCCTAAAAACCAAGGGCACCCTACCCTATATCCTAGGGTACCCTAAAACCCTAGGGTACCCTACCCTAAATCCTAGGGTATCCTATGAAAGTGCATAAACCTAAACCATAGGGTACCCTATGAAAGTGCCTAAACCACTAAAAACCCTATAATAGGAAAGTGCCCCCTAAACCTAAACCCTAGGGTACCCTATGAAAGTGCCTAAACCTAAATCCTAGGGTACCCTATGAAAGTATATTATGTATTAAATTTAATGTGAGGGTATATTTGTCTATTAAAAATGGAGAGTGGACCTTACACCTTAAAAATTGCAAAAAGGTGGATTAGAGGAGTTATGGAACTAAGAGGTGGACTAGATATGTTACAAAAAGCTATAATGGACCTTAGAGTAATTCTTTATATTTTAAAAGATGCGAGTCCCACGCATAGCATGGATTGCGTGTATAAGTTGAAAACTCGTTATTCGTTGGAGATCAATTTGTATATTCAATCATATGGTCAAGTAATTAGAAAGCAAAGACATCTAGCATTGCTAAGAATGTTCGCAAGCAAAGTATAAAATAGAACGAAGTGTTTCAAATCCTATTAAATTTATTATTATTTTAAAATAAGGCTTTGTTTGGTTTTGAAGTGACACAATGCGATTGTTTACGTGAGCTTTGTGACTTTGTGTACATGGCCAAAGTCTATGGAGGCCTTAGGCAAATCTCTTTGGAGATCAATTCCACTGAATGCTATTGGAAAGCAAAGACAGCAGCTGTAACAAAGAATGCTCCCTAGCAATTATAAAAGAAGTGTCTGAGATTCGGTTAAATTTTTTATATTTTCAATGTGGATTCGTTGGCTAAGAGGAAACATAATGCGGTTGACTACGCAAGCTTTGTGTACATGACCACAGAGACAACCCAAACTTCTTGGAGGTCTAAAGGCAAAATCTCGTTGGAGATCAATTCAAATGTACAAGTGCTATTGGAAATCAATTCAGACATCTATCCTTGACTAACAATGTACGTACATTAGCCAATAAGATAGAAGCGTATGAGCTCCGGTTAAATTACGTACTTATTTTTAATGAGGCTCTGTTTGGTTTTGAGGTAACAGATTGCACATGACTACGCAAGCTTTGTGTACATAGTCAGAGGGGCAGCCCAAGCTTTTTGGAGGATAAGGCAAAATCTTGTAAGAGATCAATTCAAAGGTATGCTATTGGAAAGCAAAGGCAGCAGCTTTGACTAAGAATGTTCATATATAAGCAAATATTATAAAATAGAAGGATTTGAGATCGGATTAAATTCAATTATTTTTACTACGACTCTGCCTAGTCTTGAGTTGGAAAAATGCGCTTGAGTATGCAAGTATACGTGGTCGCAGTAAGGAGCGGCCCAAACTTCTTGGGGGGCCTAAGGCAAAATCTCGTTGGAATATATTGTATTGGAAAACAAAGACATCTAAGCTTTGACTTGACTACTAAGGATGTTCACAAGCAAATATAGAAAGAAGTGTTTGATATCTAAATTAAAATTTATTTATTTTTGATTGAATATCGGTTTAGGTATGGCCAGTGGTCCCTTCAGCCTAACCCACTTCCAATTTCAACGTTCACAAACACAGTTCAATATGGTCGTTGACCATGGGTCGGCTCTCTCTCTCTCATATCTCTGTTTCATCCTAGCAAAACAAGGTGTTGTGTCTTTGTTTGGCTACCCGATGAGCTTGAAATGGATGTATCGACATTTGACACCACTCACAATTACATTCAGTTTAATCTTGTCCATTCATAATTATTTCAATCAACCTAAACAATTGGAAAAAAAAAAAATAGTCACATAGTTGTAGAGACGTTCAATCTTGTCCATTCATAATTATTTCGAAAGACGAAATATTTAACGTAGTGTCAAGATATTTTTTACAAACCCACATAAACTAGCAGGACAATTATTGAATTTGTCTAAAAAATCTTGGATTGGAGGGCGAACTTATATTATATTATCTAGATGTTTTGATCAGGAAAAAACTTACAATGATACAAAAAAGTAAATTATAAACCTCAAAAGGGCAGTAGATGGAGCTCATCGACTGGGGGTACATAATCGGGGGAGGGCGGATTAGGGCTAGGCTAGGCTTGTGCTAGATAATAAATGGACTCACTCAGTTTTTTCAAAACTCAACCCTATTAAACGTTTTATTTCTCAAACCAATCTAATTAATCCATTTAATTTTTAGAACATAATTCTCCAAAAACATAAACAAGTCACAAATCACAGTTCACAACTATTATTAGAGTAGCACGTTGTTGTTTATGCGTTAATCTGTATATGGAAATGGATCGCACACAAACCCAGGGATATGAAATGTCAGTCAAACTTAGCTTACTACTAGTTTTCCTCGTGCACTTAATTTTAAATATGCTCTTCAAAAATAAAAAAGCACGTTAAGTTTTTGGGTCACATGGCCTCCAATAATTATGCACAAAACTAACTCTACACCATAAAAATACACGACGTACCCCTTCCCCAGAGTCCCCACCTTGAAAAAAGCAAAACAAAATAGTACTATGTTTGGCACCAATACATCGAAAGTCAGTGTCAAATTTTTGTTAAACCAAGGGATGTGGAAAATGAAGTTCGATTCCCACCAGCGTGCAATCCATTCATGTGGTCTGGACCGTTTCCTACCACACTTTTGTTCTGCCTATAATTGAACCTCTACCATTAGATTAGTCTCTCAAATTAGTCGGTCCACTAAAAGTTGATAGTGAATAGTAAAAAAAAAACTGAACTGAAAGCAAACCGGAGGAATATGGCCCAGCCACCGTCTGCTTCATCCTTTTCAGTTTTCACACAATACAGTACTAGTGATACATCTTTACGGCTTCAACGATTGCCACAAGTTTCACTTGAATCGTTCCGATAGTGATGGTTATTAATATTAGGCCATAACCTTGCCCTACCAAGCACCGCCGATTTTTTTTTTTCAGAACCATAACCTATTTTTTCCCTGGGCTATGGTTGAGACGGAGAGATAACACAGCAAAAATGCAAAAGTCCAGCTAAATTTTGCATGACTTCCATTGTACAAAAGTCCACCAACCTAAAATTTGAAAAACCAATGGTAACAGGCTACTATGGAGATATCAGTAACATAGTTCAAGATTGAAATATCAGAATGGCTCTAATTCGGATTGAAGAAAATGCCGAGAATGGCTGTACAAAATGCCTGATTGAAGGAAATGCCGTTTAAACAACCAGTACTGGAATGCCTGCATGAAGTTTACAAACAACCAGAAACAAGTTCTTTAAGATTGAATGACGAAACAAGTTCGAAGCTGAATGAAGACCAGTAACATAAACTGTGCAAGAAATAACAGGAATGGGTAAATGATAAGGGGAGTTGAACAACACAAGCAATCATTTCTATTCCTTCTTTTTCCTACAACCTACAAGATTTCAATGTTTCCTCGTCAATGAGTTAAATTAAATATAAGCCAACTGTCCCGAGATATCGATAAGCAAAAATCGGGCAGATGATGTTGTATGAACCTTTCAATTCACTACTACACATGGACAGATTTTATACAAGTCATTGAGGAGAGGAAATGTTTCAGAAACTGGTGTGCCAGATGGCTCCGTCACCTTCCCCACAACGCTGGTGAACCTCCTCCATTCTTTCCACCGATTTACACACACCACTGCAACTCCAATCGAAAGATGCAGCACAAGGATTTCCAGCTTGAGCTTTCCATTCACAATCTATCAACAGAAAATAAATATTGTTATAGATTTAATAACATCTCATGCTGCATTTAGATTCATTAGGATCATAAATTCATAGAAATCAGAACCGGGTAATATCTGAAACATTGATTAAATGAAATTAAGTGCCGAAGACTGTAAAACATGCAGGTTGGGTTCTTGGGTTGGGTTTAAGGCCAAAGTTGCCAAAAAGTCAAAACTACAGTGGGACAAAAACCACAACAATTTTCTGGTGTGGTCAAGTCAACCTTTGCCACGTCCCCATAAGAGTCCCACTAGTATCCCAAGTGTCCCCTACTTCAATAAAGTTAATATGACGCCGCCTACCTATCACACAGATACGGCAACCACTTTAGCATGTCGGTGATTCATAGGGTAAAATTCAGGTCATTGGACTTCTTTATACCATGATCTACTAAGATTTTGGACACTCAGCTTAACACCACCAATCTTGATGATAAGGACAAACTGAACAATAGTTATAGCATTGACAATAATAAGTAAGGCTCACAAGGAATTGACATCTACAGGCCCAGTATTTGCTGTCAATGCAAGTATTACTGATTCTCATTCGTCCACATGAGCAAATATACATCACTAGTAAAAATGAGATGATAACTTCTAGAACTTATTACATAATGGCGAATCATACCAGGGGGAGTACCACAGCAGAGGCTTCGGTCATCAATATGCTCAACATCAAGACCAATAAACCAAGAACCAAGAGAAACATCTTCGTTTGCAAACCTATGAAGTATGGGTCTATAGAGGATAATGTCATAAGCAGACAGTTTCACATGACATTCAATTTCGAAGAAAACGATGCTTTGAAGCAAAGGGCTTACCTATTTACGGAAATATAGGTGGCCAAATTTTTGGAAATTGCATAAATTTGCCCAGTTGCATGCCTAAAATACTTATTTCCCTCCTCACCAAATTTCCAGTATTCTGGTTCATGGTACTTCACTCCTCTGCATACATTTATTTACATACTGAATCATTTGCATTACCAATTAGCAGAAATAGTTGGAAAAAATTGACTGTCGTACTTCTGTGCAAGGACGGGTCCAGACTTCATGCAGCCAATATAAACTCGAGGTTTTGACCGATGGCGGGCTAAAGTAGAACCAACCATGCCTGCCAGAGGATTAAATAAATCAGTGCTCCATAAAGGATCATCATGAATAGTGCTTTTTTGAGACTGATGGTGCTCTGATAAGAAACTACGCTAACCTAGATTGACATGCACATCATCGTCTACTTTGACATAAAAGTCAGCATCCCACTTTGCAGCAGCTGTTGAAAAATAGATTTGCGTTTTCGAGGACAGTTCATGATATCCTTCTACGTGGTTCTGCAACAACAGTGAATGTTTACGGCACACGAGCTTTCACAAATTGGTCTGGAAAACAAGATAAATAAAATTTTCTGGCCAGTACGGAAGCCCACCAAAATGTTTTCAAAATTTATTTGGTTCTCCCAACCCATTGAACCGTATGACCAGCTTCACTATTGAGAAACAGGACACTAAAAAGCATTACATTATATAGTAGTACCTTTTAGTCTCCACTTATTAAAATACAAATACAAAAAGGTAATAATACCATAACCAACAGAGCACCATGAAGGGTACCTTGTGTCATGCCTTTGCATTCCAATAAATAATCAAAATGGCTGGTGACATAAGCCAAACATTTTTAAGAGGTAGTAAAACAGGTCAACCTCACAAGTATAAATAAGTGTATCCGTAGCATACCAGCCGCAGAAAGTCCTTATGTTGCTCCACTTCGGCCTCAATGGCACGATCCAAAACACCACCGGGGGTTGCACTGAAAGCATTAAATCCGTCACATTTTAGCAAGGCATGACCTGAAGTAAACTGAATACTTAGATGCCAATCGCTTTAACCTACCTGTGTCCAATGACAAATCGAATTATGATCCCCTTCTCTTTCTCCAGCTTCTTTAAATCCTCTCCTAAGATAAACCATGAAAGTGATAAGAGAACAAAAAGAGATACAATTGGTCTATACAAGAAATTAAAAAAGAAATTCCATATGGAACCTTGAGGCATCCAAGTATCTCTGATAGAATCTCTGCGTTTTCTGCTACTGAATGCAGTAATAATTCCCATAACAAAGAAAACCTTTGGTCGGTTGCTCGACTGCCCAATTCCTGTTTCCATAATCACTGGAGATCTGTCCTCGTTGGCTTTGGAAGTTCTAGCCGCAGAAAGCCGCATCTCCAAAGAAGAGATTGATTTGTCTAAAGTCCTGAAAACTTTTGCCATCAGTTGGAGCTTCTTGTATCGGCGTTTGTTTTATCAGAAATACAGAGAAATTACGAAATCAACTGCAAAGTTTGATACAGAAAGTTACATGATTACGTCATGTGTTTGCGAAACTTGAGAAAGGATGTCACTGTTCTCGACTGTAGCCTCCTGCAACAAACATAACGAATTACCTAGAGATACTAGTTGAGCCAATAAGGCTTGTCATATATCATGCTTGTAACTTGCCTTATCCTCACACTTCACAACAGGCTGAACTTTTCTTGATTGCTGTTTCTCACGAGATAAAGTCTCATTTATTTCGACAGGATCTGAAATAGCCCATAACCTAGGAAAAATGGATAAACAAACAGATGCGGACTCAAGACAAAATCATTAAATTAGATGTGGAAACATTTTATGAAATCCAATGTGAAGCGGGCATCTATTTCGGGGAGCTGGTGTGATAAGCAGAAAATGTGTGGTGGGTGTAAGAATGTATGAGGAGATGTAAAGCTCTAGGAGCCAGTACAAAGCTCTGACATGAACTCCAGAATAATTCCTGTAATATTGCTCTTCGTCCTATATACCTATCGGCCTATGATGTCCTCTCCGATGGGACAACAAGATGATTCTATTTGAATGTATCAAACTTTCAGAAAACACCTTGCACATACCCTATACAAACCTATAAAGTAGTCATGCATTGTCCATGAACCACCCAGCTTAATCATACTTGAGAGAAACATCAATCACTTCTCCACGGTGGAATGCAAAAATAGACTCTTGCAACCCAACTCTGTCTTCTAACTATTCTCTCATCTGTATCTTTTGAGAAAAGTGAAATGACACCATTAGGTACTGGTTAAGCCAAGGTATTCCACGACAGCATGAGACTTAGCAATTTGCTATCTTGTGCGCCAGCATATTTTCTTCTATAAGCTACCACCTACCAACATATAGACTTCGCACAGGAATATGGATTACGTAACCAGATCAAGGTCCTTGAGTTTGGGCTCCGGTGGTTGTAGCCTTGCAGCGAATGTCTAGAGGCTCATGTTCTGTGCCTCATCTAACACAACGGGTAAGGATTGGATTTCAGACTTTCAGTCATAGTTAAAGCCATCACTGCCTTAGCATTTGTATCATTGTTGCAGTCACCAATCAACTATAGGTTTGGGAATGACAACTAAGCTTACCCCTTTTCAGACAAACCCTTAATTGCACAATGTACTCTCATAAAAGTGCACAAAAATGTTTCTATATTGGTTTTTCTAATGTATTAGCTACTCTTAGGCCTCCCAATGGCAAGAGATCAGAAAGTTCAAACAGTTCTTTGTTACGGTGAAGGCATCAAATGTGTGCAACTTTCATTGAAGTATACAAGCAATTATGAGAAAATAAACTGTCGCAAGTATTGCAGTGGAGTGAAGTCACAGGATTAGGCTGCCATGAATGTACAAAACCCCATGAATTTTCATTGTAAAAAACCATAACCTAACTTTACCAAAAACTCAGCAATACAAAGTGGCAAGGACTTACAGAGTAAACATCAGCCATCCCAACTACCAAAATCATAGAAAAATGTTCTCTTACATTTTACTTGTTCATCAAATTTTGGGTCTCATAGTAAAGTGGTGGTTGAACCAATAAGCACCAGCTAAAAACCCAGTCAAGGAAATTATGGTAGTGTCCAATACACAAGTGAAAAAAGAAAACTTGAATCCAGGAATCAGCTATTCAGATTGATTAACTCACAATCCTAAAAAATACGTCAGTTTGCATCTGGTTAATCTGAAGAAAGGGAAAAAAAATTGAATTTTCCAGACCAGAAAAAAAGTTCCTAAAAAAGAAAGAAAACAATATCACCAAATCTAGAATAAAGCAAGATTTTTGGGGAATTTGTATCTGTAGCAGTTAAACCCACGTGATAGAATATACCTGTTGACGACAAGGACTCCTAAGAAGAAGCTCCCAATGCAGAAGCAACAAACCCACCGAGTAGAAAGACCAGAGGCCGCAGCCTTGTGATATGGAGGTAATGGTCTGGTCCCAAGCATCCGACCCATTTTGAATCAATAAAAACAAACCCCAACCCACCCAAACAAAAAGCTTCTTCTTCAACTTCAAAGCAAAAGCTCTCTCTCTACCCTTTCGAGGAATCATGTGCCTCCATGTCAAGGTTGAGGGAGAACTGTAAGAGAGAGGAAGAGAGAGAATACAATGACGGTACAATTGCAGTGTACACTCAATTGTACTCTTTTTAAAATGGTTTGTAGCATAAAATCGGAATTGCCCCTCTACAACCCAATGGCCTCTACCAAATTGGGAGGGGGAAATGGGCGAGGATGTAATTACGGATGATATCACGGACTCCGGGAAATTTTTTTAAAACGATGGGATAGACAAAAGTAGGAGTAGCAAATTCTTTTCAAAAATTCTTTTCACACCCCCCGTTTTTCTCAGTGCCCATATTCTTCTTTACTGTTCCCAAACTACCCCATATTTTTATTTTTCCCTCTGCGAAAGTCCACTATTGTTTGATGATAACTTCTTGTTTGGTCTTGTAAATCCAAACGAATTGAAACTATTTAGCAAATAAATTCTAACAATAAAAAATAATTCGGATGCTGAGTTCATAACAATCAGAGATTTTTTTGACGCAGAGGTTCGGACAAAATTTTGGACAGTGACATTCAAACAAAACTGAAATGGTTCGGACATCAATTGTGGGGGAGAAAGCAAAGGATACATATATAAAGGAAAAAATTTGGGCGGCGATTTGGTGAGGGAGGTGGTGGAGGAATCAAATAGGGCAGTGGTGGAACCTTGGAAGAGAGAGGCAACGATGGTGGTTTGAAGGTAAATGTGGGGTGGAGGAGGACGGGCAAAATGGAGTGTGTACTGAGTGAAGAAGAAAATGGTAAATTGTATGTTATGTGGGTACTAAGAAAAAAGGAGTGCAAATAAAAAAAAATACAGAACTTCTGAGAAAGTCGCTACAAACCATTTTGGAGCTTACCCAAATTACTGAAACTTCCATAAATGGAAATGTTTGGATCCTCTAATTTATGTTCCATTTATGTGATGTAAAATGAGACTCGCTATAATTTTATTTGACAATCCAAGCAGTTCATTTGTAGATTTTATTGTGTCTACTAGGGAAAAAAAAAAAAGATACTAACAATCACAAGAAAAATAGATGAAGCTTTTATTGATATTCAATCAACATTGCTTTTTTTTTATAAATGATAAGTACTTCTAAATTTTGCAAGATAATCAAATGCAATTAGCAAGTGAGACCATTTTCAGTCTCATTTTTAAGGTGGACTGTATTAGGTGAGATGATATGTGATTCTAAGTGGGAAGGTTCAACTAAAAATCCCACCTCGAGTAACCTCACTCACAACGCCCGAAACCCAAAACAAATTACGTAATTAACGGAAAGAAAGAATGGGTCTTCTTGCTACTTTTTCGCAAGGATGCCTCGTGTAAAGAACAAAATGAACTTCCCATTTAATTGCAGTTGCACGAAAATGATGAGAAATAATGAGAAAATCAATTTTTTTCGCAATTTTTTGTGTGTTTAGTTTCTAAGAAAGTTGTGAAACCTCTAACTTCAACTTTCCTGCAAAAAAAGATCATGCCAAAAGGAAGGAATTTTTTCCGTTCAATTATCGGGAATATTGTGTGGAAAATGTAATCCCAAGAAAAGTGAAGAGGATCAAAGGAAAATGAAAGTAGTTTTCCAAGTATTTTGTTAGAATACTTTTCACACAAATTTCCCACAAATTACTTTTCACACAAATTTCCCGATAACTGAACAGAGCATGAGGGTGAAACAATTGGATGAGACGGGGCGAAATTTGTCTCAACTCTTTCTTAACGGGCTGAATTCATGTTTTGTTTAACCCATTAAGGAAAATAAATTAATTGAGGGGAGGGATATCCGACCATTTCCAAGTCGCTATCCCTTCGGATAAAATGGAATAGGCCATTTAGAGGGTGTTTGGGAGGTTAGTTTTTGCATTTTCAATTTCTAGTTTTTAGTTTTTGGGTGTTTGGGATCCCTCCATCAAAACACATTATAGGAGAATGAGTTTTTAATTTTTCACAATGGAGAGGAGAAGTGAAAAAGAGCCCAAGAGGAGCTTTTCCAATTCTCATTCTACTTCTTATTTTTCCCACACATGTTAAATGACTATTCTACCCTCCTACATATATGTTTATGTTATCTGATTCATATTGACATTGTCATTAAGGACCGTTACAAATGGTTTTTTTTTTTCTTCTTCTAATAGGAAAACATGCACGGGAAGTGGTGCTTTGCTAATTGGAAATTATTTCAACTTTTTCCAGTGGTAGCATGATAATTCTGTAATGGTCTTGTTCAAACCGGAAAAAAAAAAAAAAAAAAACCTGTACATGAATCTGGTATTGTCGAAATTTGTTTTCTTGTTATTTAAATTTGTAGCCTTGATATGAGTAATGTTTAAATTGTCTGTTCCTTGTTCCCTTTTTTTTTAGTTCGTACGTTGTTTTTTTCTTTTTTTGTATTAATGGTGGTTGAAGTCCTTTTGTATATGAACAATTAGTTCCATTTTACTTAATCTTTATCAAGCACAAAAAAAAGACAACATACTTGGAGACTTTCAATTACCAAAAATATAGGAAGAACAAAAAAAAATTGGCAACAAAGACACGTTAATCAGCATTACAAAATAAATAAACAAGGGCAAAATGGTAAAAAATCAATCCACAATTCATTTTCATCATTTGTCTACCAAACACTACTCTTGTTGCACAATACATTCTGCACATTTCTCCCAAACATTCTAACCAACTTCAAAACACATTCTGATCATAATCCAAAAAGTCTAAAAACCAAAAAGTTAATTGGAACTCTCTTTTCGGGTATAGTTACATATAATTATTGTGGTTCCATTAAGGTTGTGTTTGGTTTGGGTTTTGAGTTTTGGTTTTTGTAATGATTAGAGGGATAAATAGGGATAATAATTAAAAAATAAGTATTAATGATTGGAGAGAGATAGAGAGAAATATAAAAATAATATTTAAAAATAGGGGTAATAATTGAATAATAATTGAGAAAACCGGTTCTTGAAAACCAAAACGAACAAGGCCTAAGAATTGTAGGATGTCTAAATTCATTTTAATAATTTATTGTAATTTTCGAGGTGAGCAGTACTTATCATCAGACTAGCTTAAACAAACAATGTACGTTACATTTCAAATACTTGAAGAATTGGCCATCAATATTGTTATCATAATAACTAGAAAACGTCACATTTGCGCATTTAAAAACTCAGATGAACAAAGCTGAATATTCAATACTTCCATAAATAATTCAATCTTGCCTCGTCGTTGATATTTCAAGACTCAAGTTGACATTTTATTCTTCTTGAACGGAATGTCCATTTGAATATGGGGCGGGTATGATTTTAAAACATCACACTATCTTTTCAATTAAGATCTTTAGGAACTAGAAGCATCCGTGATTGGATAATTGGGTATGTAGAGATTTTAGGTGGGTGAAAACTTGTAGTGTATCATGTATGTGTGTAAAAAGAAACTTTAATTTATTTATTTGTTTATTGTGGTGGTCCTCTTTCCCTTACACTTTTAAATTGGTTAGCTAAAGTCTCTCATGTTGTTCCCATTTCACCATCATTAAGCTCATTAAACTCTTATTATATAGCATACGACAATGACAAAAACAGAAATTTTGTTTAGAGGTGACCAAAATAAATGTAAAAAAAAAAAAGGAAGAAAAACTTACTACAGTAATTAACAATTTTATTCAATTTGGCATCACTATACGCCTTGACATTTTTTAGGCACATTGTTGGTTTAGACAAAGGTAATGCCCTCTCGCCCTCACTCTTTGAAAGTAGTCCTTGTTGCCTGCTCCTCTATCTGGCTTCAGTGCTTGCAGACAAACTATGGCCTGAACTGCAGTTCAAAAAAAAAAAAAGGGAGGGATGGCAATTTCCCCCAAACCCGATGGGTACCCGCCCCGTCCCGCCTATTTGAAGGCGGATATTACTCGATTTTTTATTTAATAAGAGCGGGTACCGTATGGTAGAACTTAAGAAATCTTCATTTGAATATGGGGCGGGTATGATTTTATTTTACCCACCCCCAAATACCCGTACACACCCTATTCCAAATTGTATATATTTTTATGTGTATGTATGTACGTATATGTGCGTGTTTATAGTTTACAAATGTATATGTGTGTATATAAGTATGCATACATGTATAATTTGTGTATTTTATATATTTAACCATTCGATTCATATTCATAAATATATATGCTGAAGTGTTAAAAAACAGTTTATGATGGTATTTGTTAAAATATTAGCAAATGATACAATTCTTTCATGGACTAAAATTATTAGCATTAGCAGACCGTAGAGAAAAATATTCTTATAAAAATCATCTTGATTAAACGTCAATACTATATGTACAATTTTCTTTGTTTCACAAAATGAATCGTCTGTATTTAAAATTATAATTGTCATCTATTTTGTAAAGCTAAATCTTTTTTATCATGCACCTATCAATGTTTAGAGTCTTCATGCTGAGTTTCTCTAAATAATTCATTTCCTTAAACTCCTAAACATAGATTTCGAGGGACAGAGGGTGCTGCGCGCTGCGCAGCGTGCTATGCGGCGGCTTTAGGCGCCGTGCAGGTATCGTTTCGACGATCGGCAATGTCCACCGCGTAAAGCTCGTCGAGTACTACAACTCCACAAAAAATCAACTCGATAGAATATCGTTAAGTCTCCCATCGGAACTAAAATTACTTGAAAAAAATGAGTTCAATAGTTTTCATCCAGTGTTTCAAGTTTTATATGTTCTGATTTTTTTTCAAGTCATATGCGTTCCGATAATGCACTTAACGATATCCGATCGAATTGATTTTCGGTGGAGTTGTAGTACTTGACGAGTTCTACGCGGTGGACGTTTGCGATCGTCGGAACGATGCCGGCACGACGCCTAAAGCCGCCCAACAGCACGCTGCGCAGCACCCCCCTCTGTCCGATTTGAAGACGGGACATTCTCCTCACATACATAAACTACTTTTAAGAGTTTTAATACTTTTAACTAAAAACGAAAAACTCAATCGTGTTAATTTTTAGTGCTATTTGGGACCAAAAATTTAGGACATATGGAGTATATCTTTAGTTTTATTGATCGAAATGGAAAATGATACACCTCTTACCTTAAAAAATATTTTGGCCACTCTACTTTATTAGTCAATCACTTTGATTATATTTTTTTGTAAAAATAATAATTTTTAATATATTAGGGAGATATTCTATTAAAAAAAATGTAAAATGATACACTTCTTACCTTAAAAAATGTTTTAGCCACTCTACTTTACTAGTCAATCACTTTGATTCCAATTTGTTTTTCAATAATAATAATTTTTAATATATTCTGGAGATATTCTATCTTCAAATATTTCACACGTCCCACCACAACTTTCCATGTATTTGATCCCATCAAGTTGATAAAAGAAAAAGACAAGTCGATAAGATTGTGTTTTGTTGTGAAAATGAGTTAAATATTTATAGGCAAGTTAATCTATACTTTCTCTATTATAAAAGGCTGATTCTATTCGCAACCGAGGATTGGCTAAATTCAGCCCACTAAAAACTCATTTTGGAAATTGCTACCCTATAACCCATTTTTGGCTAAATACAAACAACAAATTTCAAAAAAATTCCCAATCTACCCCTCTCCTTCCTAACATTTATTTACTACTCAAACTACCCTCTTATTAAATCTAAACCCTAATCTACCCCCCTCCTTCCTAGCCCAGAATTCTAAGCCCTAAAGAACCAGATCTCCAGATCTCCATCGTGTTCTTCCTCTTCTTCCTGTTACATGCCCTAAAAAATCTTCATCTTCTCTTCTCCCACATCTCCATCTCCCACCTCAAACCCTAAAGAACTTTCACTCCCCTCCTCATTCCTCACCTCTCCATGAATGGAGAAATCCAATGGAGGCTTCCATGGAAGGTTCTTCACCTTCCATTGACCCACGACTCTCGTGTTTTGAAATGGAAAAACACAAATGAGGCTCGAATTTTCGATTTCAAACGGCACGGAGGTCGACAAGGAAATTTATGGGAAGGAAATGATGTTATGGGAGGCAAAAGCACCACAGAGATAAAGACTCAGATTTCAATTTTTTCGTTTTTGGTCGTCCGTTATTCGGATACCCAGTATTGAATTTTAACAATTTGTTCGGATTTTAAAGTTTGAAAGATGTACCTTAATTCGGATTTTAAAACATGTGTTCAACAATTTATGTCCGGAACGTAGTAAAGAATTCAAATTTTAAAATTTGAATTTGTAACATGTGTTCAACTATTAAAACTTGAATTTTTAATGTTAGTTGGTGTTTCCCACTGATGATGCCTTAAAAAGAGTGGATAAAAAGTACCGGTGAACAACACGGTTATGTCATTATCCTCGAAGCAGGAGTCCTTGTTGGTGGATATGTTAACAACTCTTGCTTAACCTAGACAAATCCTAAGTTCCATTAAACATGAAGATCCTAGCAATGCACCATATCATTCATGTTTTAAACTGAAACTTTTTTGGCACACAGCGGGGCGCATTGCCTAGCAATTTTCTAAAACTTGGATTGGATGGTTTGGTTTGGGGAGATGAGAAGAGAATGGTCTCTCTCCCCCCAATCAACTGTTTGAATGACTTGACAGGAGAGAAATGTGGAGAGAGGAGAAACCTTGATCCCTTATAGAGAACTTCATCCCTACAAAAGTGTGGTTGAACAAAAGTGGATGAGAATTTGATTTGAATCTTAATCCCCTGCACTTCGTTAGTTGGAGCACTATAGCTATGATCAGGAAACTAATCTTTTGTTTCGTCACTTTTTGCAAAGATGGAGAATTGTAGATTATGATCTTGCTACTACCACTTGTTGGAACTTAGTTGAACCATTTTCCTTGTCACTTCCTTTTCTTATTTTGTGGTTTGAAGACATGTAGGCTACTTAAGGGATATTTATATGTTTATATAGTCTCTTTTTGCATTTTGTTTAGACATGTAGGCTTGGTTTTCAATTCTAAAGAGAAGATCGATGTTTTAATGGGATCTTTCTAAAGAGAGATGCACTCAAAAGTTAGACATCTTTCTTATCAAATTTGATGCCAAAGCTTGAAATTCCATTATTAACAATTGAAGTTTTATAAGTTCAATGATCAAAACATCAAGATTTAACAATTGAAAACATGTCATAATTTTAAATATTAAAAGATGAAATATTTACTACTATTCGGACATAAACAATTAATTTAAATCTTCATATCCTATTAGGCGTGTTCAGATTTTATAAGTTGAAGTAATGTCTTAATTCATATTCTAACATTTGAATAGGTGTATAGAATTCGGTTTCAAACAAATTAATCAATTGGAGGGAATTTAAACTTAGTTGTTTCAAACTTTTTGCCATGTTTTTAAATTCGAAATAAGTTACGTAGTTCAAATTTTAAAGAATGAAAACCACGTGCAACTTCAACACTGGGAATCCGAATTTCAAATGACGAAAACGCGAAATTGAAATCTGGGTCTTATCTCTTTGCTCGTTTTTGGCTCCCAAACCACCATTTTCTTCCCATCAACTTCCTTGTCGACCTCCTTGCAGCTTGTAATCGAAAAATTTACCCCCATTTTCGTTTCTTCCATTTCAAAAAAGGAGTATTGTGGTTCAAATGTAGGTGAAGAACATTCCATGGAAACCTCCATTGGATTCTTCATTAAGGGAGAGGTGAGGAATGAGGAGGAGAGTGAAAGTTCTTTAGGGTTTGAGGTGGGAGATGGAGATGTGGGAGAAGAGAAGAGGAGGTTTTTTAGGGCATGTAATAGGAAGAAGAAGAAAGAACACGATCTGTGTTCTTGAGTTTCTTTTTTTTTTTTTTTTGGCAAATGATTGTGTGGGTTGGAGATAAGATGGAGAGGGGGTTGTAGATTTTTTGTGGTTGTTTTTAATTGCTTTGTGCTATTTGCATCCCACTTATTAAGGACAAAAAAGTCTTTTTATGCAAGGACATTTTTGTCTATCATTGATTAAATGTTTGTGGGTTGAATTTAGCCGTTCCTCGGTTGCGAATAGAATCAGCCATTATAAAAGTCTGTGTCGACTTTTTGTTTCCAATACTGCCCTTCCCTTTTAATAATACCGTCTCGCTCGTGTCAGACGACACACCCTTCCCCAAACCACAAATTAAACTGAAATTTCAATTTTTTTGTCATTCAACACACCCTTCAATCTCGAGATACAGTGCTGGGTATCTAAGAAGTCTACTACGTGAGCTAGTCAACCCATGCGAAATTTCAATTTCAAAACGTGAGATGAGACGCACCCTTCCCCAACCCAAATTAAACCGAAATTTCAAAACGGCGTTGAGGAACACCAACGCCGAACGCGATGATGTGATCCTTGTGGAAGTTTGAAGCGGCGACATCCCAAACAATGAGTCTCTAATACCACCCTCCAGTTCTATAAAGACAACTTGCCATTCGAGTTTCCTTCGACCCCTGATTTCTACTCCGTCAACATGCAGAGCCATCGAAGAGCCCACAAAATCCCAAGAAGTTCGACAACTAGACTGCCCACGAACATTTTTGAGGTATTTTAAAGTCGTTGTTTAGATATGAATGAGATATGGAAGTGAACCATGTTAGAACCGAAATTCATACAATCTATGTCCAGTTTTTTCCAACAAACAAAAAAACATACATAGATTTTGAGAACTCTGTTTAATTTGGTAAAAAACCTATTACAAAGAGGTTTAATTTAGACTGTTGAGATCAGTATATAATAGGTGCATGAACTATGTTTGACGAAATGCTCCAAAGGGCCAAAAAGTGTTACTCCATCAGATGATTATATCCTATTAATTTTTTATTTTCGCGTGCAAAACTCTTATGCAAAATGCACCTCTTAGATTGAGGGACATACTGCTGCAAGGTAGGTGCTTGAAATATCGCTTGCTTGATGGTTGGATACAAACTTGCAGTTTAGTGGTTTATTTTCGTGTATTCTTTCCATATAATTTTTTCCTTCCGATTCAAGGGCAAACATAAAACTTCAGACTTCTTCTCTGTTGACTACAATAGAATTATAGGTGTAATAGAATTTTTTTTTCCTTCACAAAGTAGTATTTTAGGTGTAATAGAATTACAAAAAACACTAACAAACCATTAACATAGTGTTCCTTCTTTAAGCCTACCAGGCAGCAGGCGAAGCACTCAATATTAACTTGCGAATTTTTAAAGCCTTTTTCTTGGTCCTATTGAAAATTATATTGCTTACTTACATTTATTTGAGCATTATACATGCACTCTAACTTGGAGGGTGCCGGTCATGGTCTCGGGAATGGTGATTAATTCTATCAAGCAACTGGCGTGCATTATACAATGCAAGAAACAGCCATATGCAACATCAACAGCCATATGCATCAAACTTGTCTACTTGCCAGCAAAAAATAGAATTCCAAGACCTTTCTTGTTAACATAACCTTAGTGTCTCTTTACTCTTACTTTGTATAGGACTTGGGGGGCATGCTGTGCACAGCCGTGCTGTGCACCCCTCGGCCGTTGGATTGAGTTTTGGACGGCTCGGATGCGTTCGGCAATTATCCTTTAATTTTGATTTTTTTTTACGGTAAAAAATCAAAACACATCCGAGCCGTCCAAAACACGATCCAACGGCCGAGGGGGTGCACAGCACCATGCACAGCATGGCTGTGCACAGCATGCCCCCCATTTCCCTTTGTATATGTCTTTGAAAAGATTACTTGATACATTATCTATGGGATGCCACAAATGAGTGCCCCTTGCAGATTTTACCTTTCTGTTTTGGTGTCATACTACGATGACCCTTTGCCTTGGATTTTGATGATCCAAGAAAACAAAAAAGAGAGAGAATGTCTTCCCTTTTCAAAGAATAATGAAGTTTAGGCAGTACGATCTATGAAGGGGAATACATCAGCTAGCCAATAGGTATTCTGATTTCCTTTTAAAAATAAATCATTTTGAATTGCAACTCCATTCCCTCTTGTCATTTCAAAACCAAGTTTGGTATTCTTTGTTTATTGATGGTGGTTGGCTTGAGGATGGAGACTTCTGCAAGGAATACGGAGAAATGCATATACATTAAATGCATGTACATCTGTCTTGTGTTTAACGTAGAATACGGAGTTTTATGTGTTAATTCCACTGAATTTTCATTCTTGAGTTTGTTAAAAGAAAGAAAGAAGAAGAATCTTGCCCAGCGTCATTTGTATCTTTACTCTAGCACTAAAGTTGGGCTCACTGAACACTTTCTCCAGCATAAAAACTGTTTACGTGTTTTGCCTTTGTCCTATAGAAATGTCTTATTCCTCCCACTGCGGAGATAATACTACCTTTAGGGATTTGATAAGCTTTGAAGGCTTAGTGGGGAAAGCACTCCAAAACGTTTACTATGCAGTAGGCTACATTGTTCCCTAAGTTTTACACTACTGGATATGATCATTTTTGTCGGGTAAATTCAAGATTTATAAGTCCTAAGGAACTGATTAAGAAAAATGGAGATAGGTTATGTGGAGCAAATTAAGTTGAAGATATGAAAGGCTTTTTTTGTTGTAATTTTTTTTGAAAAGTACTCAACAATTACCCATTTACTTTTTGTTGTATACAAAAGGATGGAGTTTCTCCATATGAAATACCTCAAAATTTGAATGGGGTATGATAGTCCAACAATCGAAGACTACTTGCTTAGCCTGAACATGCAGCTCCGGCTAAATACTAAGCATGAGGAGAAATTTATGTATAGAGGTAAATCCTACTTCCTCTAATGAGATTATTATGATGATCGTCATGCAATAAATTGTTAAGGTCGGGTATGAAAATTTGGGGAAGAGCAAAAGGAAGTCAACACATATGATGCGTTGAGCTCTTGAATTTGTGGGCTTTTGTGGAGAGAAAGTAAAGCAATGATTTTTTTTTTTTTTGAAGCTTCCTTACCATGTTTCTTTGACTAACAACTCCATCCATAGATCCATGGCCTAAACACCATCTTTGTGCTCAATGACATTGAAGAGGCTCAAATCAATCAGATTTTTTCGAGTTGACAATATTTTCATTATAGAGGTTAAGCGTTAGACTTTTTAAATGCTGACGAAGTTAAGAAAGAAGATACTGAATTCTTGGGAAAGAAGTATATGTTCGTGGTCAAAAGTAGGATTACTTAGTAAATTGACTCTCTACAATATCTTGATCATTCACATGCCATCATTCAGCTACCAATCAAATGTTAAAATTGCTACTTATCCTGAGGTGTTTGGTGATGACACTTTGGTATTCAGCAGCATTAGACTACACGTACATTCTAATCAAATCGGGTCCATCTGCAGAAAACTGTAGCCTAACACTGATGGATGTGCTCAAGGAAGTCTTGGTGCTGCTGGTATGAAGGATGATATAGGGAACTGGATTGTAGGCTATAAAGGGAATTCGAGGAAGTAACAAGCCTCTAGGCTGAACTTAGAAGCATTCTTCCAGGCCTAAAGCTATGAGAGAACCGAGGATCAAAGGAGTGATTACCCAAAAAGGAAAAACAATGATTCAAAGGAGTAGAAGTGGAATCAAACTCAGCAATACAGTCAAGCCAATCACAAAGGATGGATAGCGTGATGCAACTCTCAAGTTTGATAGATAACTGTGAAGCTAGTAGATGTGTTGACAACCTACCTAAACTCGAACCACAAGCCTTGTAGAAATCAGAGTTCTGGTAGAGCCACCAAATGAAGTTGTGGCTATGTGAGAAGGTGACCCAAGTACATAACTCTGCGCTGCCTCTTAGGGGCTGTATTATTTGTTGTCCTTACTGTTCTATTCCATACAAGAAAATTGGTGACTTGAGCACCTCCTACTATTTTGGTTTTGTGATCTTTCATTATATGAAGTTGGGAATTTATTTTTTACTAGATACATCCATAAGAATATATAATTTCCATAAGCGATTAAGATCTCTATTTGGTTGCTTGCTTAAAACAGAGATCATACCAGTACTAACTCAAATGGATTTGTAGTTTATAATCCTTAATACATGTTTCTTTTATCTCGATACATGTTGCATATTACATCTCTGTGTAGGTTGCAAATTAGGCCTCACAATGGCCTGTACTTCACGTTATTTTCATTCAGATGAGACATGTTGTATGCCTTTCCTTAATTCTGATAGGTTACTATATACACAAGGCAAAAGTTTATATGACAATGGCGTGATCACATGCTTGTGCACATGCCCAAGTGAAATGTCGTTGCTCTAGTTGGTAAAGCCTTGTATGATAAGAAATTAAGAATTGTATCTGCAGGGGATAATGTTATTCATAAGCCATCAAACCCCACTGGAAGGTCTTTTGCAGAAAAATAACTTTGTAATAATACTTCATTTTTGTTTGAGTGTAGAAAATGCATATTCAGTTCATATACTTATCAAATATATATATGTAATTACTACTACGCGATCAGTTTTTACTACAACTTCATTATCCTAAACTATTTGTATAATGATTTTTTTTCAGTTTTTTTTTTTACTTTTTTTATTTTTTAGCTTTTCACAGTTTTTTTTTTAAATTAATAATTCGTATTGATGAGATAAATCAGAAAAGTATAAAAATCTGGTCGAAGTTTAGAATACTCCCTCCGTCCCAATTTGTTTGCTCATTACGGTTTTGGCCTTTTTAAAATTCTTATAATTTTCAATCTATAATGTATTTCATATGCAATATGAGTCTTATTTGATTGATCTTAATTAGTTCTATAAGACAAATTTTTCAAAAACTTTAAAAACACTACAAATAAAAAGTTATAAATGTTTAAAAATGGCACGGATATTCGTAGTAAACAAAAAAATTAGGACAGAGGGAGTAAAAGACATACTTTAGAAAATAAAAATAGCTGTTTGATAGTACTATTTTTTCTAGTAAACATTTTTTTTTTTTTTTGCTTTTGGCCATAATTGTTTACTTTTAAACTCCTTTCGTTTTGACAAATTAATCCAGAAAATATAAAGTGAAACCAACAAAATTTTTGAAACGACAAAGAAAACAAGAAAATAAAAAAGACCCCCAAAATATCATATATATATACCTATATGGATCAACTTCTAATGAGGGATCCCTCATTTTATTTAAAATGAGGACCTCATGCTTCCCGACCAAATTTTGACGATCCGAACCGTTAGATGTGTTTAAAATGTGTTTTTAAGGTCCACCGCGAGGATTCGTCCAAAAAAAATACCCGTAAGGGCTTCATCCGATCAGTTTTTGTTAAAAACGCTATATATAACATTTTTAACAAAAACTAATCGGATGAAGCCCTTACGGGTAGTTTTTTTGGACGAATCCTCGCGTTGGACTTTAAAAACACATTTTAAACACATCTAACGGTTCGGATCATCAAAATTCAGTTCGGAAAGTGGAAAAATTGCTTGGTCCTCATTTTATTTTAAATGAGGGATCCCTCATTAGAAGTTGATCATATATATATATATATATATATAGGTTCCACTTCTAGTCCGGACTTCTGGACCTCCGTGATCCGAGCATTTTTTTGACGATCCGATCCGTCCAATGTGTTCAGAAGGTGTTTTCAAGGGTCCACGCGGAAAATCTTCAAAAAAAAATACCGGGAAGGGCTTGATCCAAGCAGTTTTCGCAAAAAATATATATTTACAGTTTTTGCGAAAAATGCTTGGATCAAGCCCTTCCCGGTATTTTTTTTTGAAGATTTCCCGCCTGGACCCTTGAAAACACCTTTTGAACACATTGGACGGCTCGGATTTTCCAAAAATAATTTGCAACACAAAAAAATCACTTTTTTCTTATTAACGGGAGGGTTTGGACTAGAAAATTTCCCTATATATATATATATATATAGGAGATTGATTTTCACACCCCCCTTTTCTCCATCTACACTCCTTTTTTGTCTCCATTAGGGTGAAGTTACTAAATTACCCCTTTATTTTACAATTTCACTTTTCCTCTTATTTTTCAGATGACTGAACTAACCCTATGTGTATTT
Source organism: Vaccinium myrtillus (assembly GCA_016920895.1). NCBI lineage: Eukaryota > Viridiplantae > Streptophyta > Magnoliopsida > Ericales > Ericaceae > Vaccinium > Vaccinium myrtillus. The sequence continues at coordinate 155,208 of JADGMU010001271.1, read as the reverse complement.
GCCCGGGAAAATCCCAAAACTCAATTCCAGATCTTTCTTTGTAAAGGAGGGGGAGAGAGAGAGAGTTCTACCAGCCCTTTCTTTTGCATATGGCGACTACGTGCTTGCATCTCTCCCAACCTTTCTTCTTCATCTCCTCCCATTTTTATTGTTAATTATTTCCAAAACACTCTCTGATTTACAAGATCACCAATGGATGATGATGGTGGAGATGATAACTTACAACAAACAATGGAATTTACAAGTGAAGATTTCTCAGAGCTGAATGATATAATCAATCTCACAACCACAAGCAGCATTGAGGAAATTTCAGAGCTATACAAGTCATTCAACTCTACAAATGATTATGGTAATTTTTCTTCATTTATGCTTGGGATTCTAAATCTAGGGTTTTTTTGTTTCTAACTTACTGCACCCTGGAACGTGGAACAACGAACAAAGTGTTATCGTCTTGCTAAACCTTATTACTAATTGGCTATTGTCTCTAGAATAAGCTAACATTAAACAAAGGGGATAAACCCCACGTTGAATTGCTTGTTAACATCACCCTGGGAAATCAATTTCCTTGGTAGTGCTTGCCCTCCCTTGTACCTAGAAAAAAAAAAAATAACAAAAAAAAAAAAAAAAAGACACAAGCAGCAAGATAATGGTCACGCTTTGCCTATTTGAATACATTGATATTAGCTGGATTTTAGTCGATTTTGCACATTGATAATTTACTTGTTGGTGGCTGGCTTCTTTACATTGAAATTGCATGACTTCTTTTTTTTGTGCTAAGCAAAATGACATACATTATAGACCCCAGTAGCTAGAATTCTGGGCTGATGCAAAAATTCAATTGATTGAGCTCTGTGTTATGCGATGAATAACTTAGAGACTGAGCTTAATTGAAACATATTTGAGGCAACAGAGCTTAATTGGTCATTTTACGGATTTATAATTTTATTGGATTATGTTGGTTTAATAGAGTCTGGGAATGATTTTTTTTTTTTTCGGTGGTGGAGTTGGCAGTTTGCAAATCTGGAATTGGAAAGGATTTGGAATTTTCCCAGGTAAGAAGCATGAGGGTTAGTCCAGTCATTTGAAAAATAAGAGGAAAAGTGAAATTGTAAAATAAAGGGGTAATTTAGTAACTTCACCCTAATGGAGACAAAAAGGGAGTGTAGATGGAGAAAAGGGGGGTGTGAAAATTTGGTCCGGAAACACAAAAAAAGGGCAGGTCCGCACGGTTTTCTTCAATAAGGGACCCTTATTGGAAGTTAATCCTATATATATATATATATATATACACGGAAATGTTCACATCCACACCCTCCCGGAAATAAGAAAAGCATGACATTTTTTGTGTTGCAAATTTTTTTTGGAAAATCCGATCCGTCCAATGTGTTCACAAGGGGTTTTCAAGGGTCCACGCGGAAAATCTTCAAAAAAAATACCGGGAAGGGCTTGATCCAAGCAGTTTTCGCAAAAAATGTATATATATTTTTTTGCGAAAAATGCTTGGATCAAGCCCTTCCCGGTATTGTTTTTTGAAGATTTTCCGCAAGGACCCTTGAAAACACCTTCTAAACACATTGGACGGATCGGATCGTCAAAAATTTTTTTGGATAAAAAGTCCGGAAATGAAAAGTCCGGATGTGATCCTTTCCTTATATATATACAGTCCGGTTCCAATCCGGGATAGCCACGGTCCGGGAATGTCCGGACAAGGCATTTCCCGATCAAATTTTGATGATCGGATCCGTCCAATGTGTTTAAAACGTGTTTTTAAGGGTCCCCACGAGAAATCATCAAAAAAAAAATACCGGGAAGGGCTTCATCAGGGCAGTTTTCGATTAAATACAGTTTTATCGAAAACTGCCCGGATGAAGCCCTTCCCGGTATTTTTTTTTGATGATTTCTCGTGGGGACCCTTAAAAACACGTTTCAAACACATTGGACGGTTCGGATCATCAAAATTTGATCGGGAAATGAAAAGTGTGGATGGTGTGGATGGTAAGAGTAGTGGATGGGAACATTGGTGTATATATACACAACAAACTTCCAATCCAAACTACCTTAACTTAATAAGTTACGGACCTAGGTATTTTTTCGACTTTCCGGACCAAATTTCGACGATCCGAACCGTTAGATGTGTTTAAAAGGTGTTTTCAAGGTCCAATGCGAAGATTTGGCAAAAAAAAAATACCCGGAAGGGCTTGATCGGGGCAGTTTTTCACAAAAACTATATATAGCGTTTTTGTGAAAAACTGCCCCGATCAAGCCCTTCCGGGTATTTTTTTTTGCCAAATCTTCGCGTTGGACCTTGAAAACACCTTTTAAACACATCTAACGGTTCGGATCGTCGAAATTTGGTCCGGAAAGTGGAGTCCGGACGGTAGGTCCGTAACTTAAGGTTTGGATAGGAAGTTTACTCAATCACTCCTCATTTCTCTAATTGACTGACTTTCCTTTCACATATCAAGTGTTGATGCTTCATTTGGAAGAATACTGTATTATGTTGAACAATTTCGCCCAGTTCATCTTCATTAGGATGGACTGAAACTGTTTTCCTGACTGCAGTTTCATTTGTCAAATGCCATTCTTTGCTGTAGGATATTTTTCAATAGCTGTAAAAGAATTTGAAAGAACTAATTATAACTTGCCAATTGGCTTACACAATAAACATGTTGATTTCCTCAAAGGGCCCTTTTGTTTGACCGAATATGAATATCGGATTGGACTATATATCCTACTAGGTTAAAACATTTATGACCCAAATAAAAACATGTCCCGGATTACAATATCACGAAGTGTTGGCCCATGGAGGTGTGATATTGTTAATCTGATCAGTGATCACTATTAGTCAGGTGGGATTGTATATCTGGTGAATTTTATATCTCTTCACTATTGGTCGCATGAAACAATCCCGTACTATCTAACTAGCCTTGCCAAAGTAAGTGATGAGGGGATACCAAAGGGGTAAAATCAAGATTTTCATATAACCATATTCTTTGTTTAAATACCATGGCCAAAAAGGATTGGTTGACATGGTCAATTCATACTATGAAAGCCAAACAACAGCCTGTTGGTCGTTATAATCAATCTAAGACAGGAGGGAATTGGATCTTGGAGGGAGATGGTATAATTGCAGCAAAAACATTCAAATCAGTTCAATTCTGTTCCCAACAGTGGATCTGACACTCTTCACTAGTTAATAGACTAATGGAGTCGTGTGTGATCGTTATTGTTCTTAGGTCACGTAGCCATTGGCATTTCTCAGTAATCTGTTCCCCCTCCTTGTGTTCATTTCTTTTTACAGTCATCGGGTGCCGATGTTAACCAGGAGTTATTTCGTGGATATGCAACAACTGCTGCTGTTCGTGAAGGTCATTGTATCCTCCTTGACATGTTTCTCAAGGAAGGGACATCTCAATCAGCTTGTGAAGATGCTTTAATGGAAGCTTGCCTCTGTGGACAGGCTGAAGCTGCAGAGTTGTAGACCTGCTCGGAGATGACAGGGCCTTTAGTTGCCCAACATGGGCTTGCATCTGCAAGTTAGGTATGGATGTTACGGGAAAATGAACGCTAACTTTTTAACTTGGAAGCTACATATAAATTTTACTAATTATCTATATGATTCCTTTACAGAATGGAGTGGACATAGATTGCATGGATAGGGTTCTGTTACTGTCAGTCAAGCCTTCTTTGCACCCTAATGTTGACTGCACGCCACTGGTGGGTGCAGTCGTGAGCAAACTAGTGTCTGTGGTTAAGTACTTCTAGAGGTAATTTGAATCTCTTCGCTATCAGATTCCTTGTTGGTAGTTTTAACCTTTGATCACCATCATGTTGAGATGCTTTAAATAGTTAGCCACTTAGCCGTCCTTTGATCACCAATGTAATTTCTACCGAATTTTCACTTGTGTCAACAAGTTGGCAATAGTAAATTCTGTCTTTAGCAAGTAGGTGTTTTTCACCCTCATTGATCATCACTCTGATGCTGTTTGAGTGTCATTGTATGTTCTCAGTACCACAGTGTTCTATTGGTAGTTTTCTTTTGCCTTTGAGAGATGGTATGTAAATCATATTGCAGATGAGTTTCTGTTTGATAGCGGCATCCTTTGTAAAACAAATGTTTTATTGGCACACTATTAGAGAGAGCATCATGCTTTGCTTGTGCCCATTGGCTGCTATTTGTTTGGCTTCTGATGGTTTCTTTTTTCAAAAAAGAATTAAGGTGTAAATCTGGTAGCTTAAATCATATCTGATGACTTCACATAGTTTCATTGTGCAATGTAATCCTATCTGATAACTTTCTTGTTTCGCATGTATGAGTTAAGGCAGGTGCAAAAACCAATTGTTGTGCTAGGCTTGGAGCTTGGTCGTGGAACATTTCCTCTGGTGAGGAGTTGAGGGTCGGTGCATGCTTAGGAGAAGCATACAATGAAGTTTGGTGTGCAGTTGAGTATTATGAAGCAAGAAGTTCAACGAGAAGGAAGAACCGTTCTATGCCATGCCATCCTCTGCCAGAACCATGATGCTGTTGCAGTGCTCCTTGATGCTGGTGCTGATGTGGAGTTTCCTATGAGAACAAAGAAGGGAGATGAATCTCATCCGCTTCACATGGCTGCAAGGCTGGGTTGCGTTGCCATTCTCAAACAGCTGATCTCACACGGTTGCCAAGTTGATTCAAGGACTGAGGCTGGTGATACACCCTTGACGATTGCTGCAAAAGCTGACCAGGCTGATTGTTTCCTAGAGTTAATCATTGTTGGTGCTAATATGGGCCTACTCAATAATTATCGGGACAGTGCATTGCAGCTGGCAAAGAGAAGTGGTTTTTTTTTTTGGGGTAAAAAGAGAAGTGGTTTTGCGTCCTTAGTGGCCTCCATTATTCGAGATGTAATCCTTCCTGAGAAAAGGATCTGCTCCACTAACCTTGAAGTCCTCTCTCTGCTACATTTTGCTACTGGAACTGGTAACTCAGAGCTTCTTCAAATAATCATCCAAAATTCAACTGAATATACAAATAAACATGATGGTTTAGGTCTGACACCAGTTTTGGTGGCAGTAAAAGCTGGACATGCTGAGACTTTTCGTCTACTTATTTTGGCCGGGGCTGACATCAGTGTGAGAAGTAGGGATGGACATAGAGTCGTAGCTATTTTGCAGGATCAAGCCTGTGCTAGTGACAGGAACCGGTTTGAAAAAATCATGCTTGATGCTTTGCTTGCTCATAAGTTAATAGGTTCCTCAGAATTCAGAGCTCTTCACTTTGCAGCATGGATAGGAGACCTGCCTGCACTAATTAAGCTCTTGAAAATAGGCTTTCATGTAAATACCTGGACGAAAATGGTGATACGCCACTTATGCTTGCTGCCAAGGGAGGCCATGCTGATGCATGCAAACTGTTTTGCAAAGAGGTTCTGATTGTGGGGTCACCAATAAGAGGGGCGAGACAGCCTTATCCCTGGCTAGGAAAAGTATTAAAGCTAAGCTTGCAGAGGGTATGATATTTGATCACTTGGCTCGTTCTCATGTGTTGTCGGGTGAGGAGCTTCACAAGTATACCTGCGAAGGGAGAGGTTCACTTCATGTAAAGGCTGTTAGGATGCTAAAATCTGGGTTGTTAACATGGGGAAAGTCAAGGAGGAGGAATGTGCCTTGCAAGGAGGCAGTTGCAGGGCCAAATGCAAACTTTGTAAAGAATCGAAGAAACAGTAGAGGGGACAAAACAGTGTGATTTTCAGGGTGATGACTTACACAGGGAGGGAAGTTCACTTTGAGGAGGCTCTGCTGCTATTTTGGAACTCTGGATTCGTGGCATTAATCTCATCACAAAGGAGGCAACATCTGGTTCGTAATTATCAAGTCCTAAATTGGAGATTCTATGAAGCTAATTAAAGGGATGACAAAATGGTTTTCTAGAACTATCTTTGTGTGTACAATCTGTTGCCTGAAAGTTGTTGAGGTCATGAAGCAATCCCAAAGATTGAACAGGTGAGGTAGTAAGTTGCCATGAGTATTTTCGGCAACCTTTCTCCCTTTTGACTTGTACATAATAGTAAGCAGTTGATGCACTAATTTTATCTGATGATTCCTCAGTTTGTAGTTTGTATGAATACGTCCTCTGGTTGCCCTGTAGTCATTGTGAATTCTTCTGACCACCACTTCAAAAAGAGTGTATACTGCTTCGACATTTAAGAAGTTTATTCTAGAAAGCTATTTATAGGTGTTAATCGAAGGTGGTTTGGGCTGTCGTCGATATTTTTCCATTACCTGTATACGTTCCTCAGGTTGCTACCTGTATTTTTTTCGAAGCTTTTCATGTATATACCAGAAAGCGTCATGTTATTTTCATGGCCAATTTATGTTGTCATATGTCATTTATGTTGTTATATGTCATTTTCTTGTGCCTTCAATTTGTTTATTAGTGTGATCATTAGTTTTCAGCGTATAAGAGAAACCCCTTTAGAGAATTTGCTTGCCCGTTATCTCTAAAAGATGCTACCAGTACTATCCATTTTAGTCTAGCTCCCTCCCCCCTCTACATTATTTAAACTCATTGATGTCATTGTGTAAATACTTCGCAAATTTAAAATTTCATTTACGTGTTCGGGGTAAAGCTTAGCTATGAAGTAGTATTCAAAAAAGCTGCTAGGTGATTTTTTTTCTTTTTTTTTTTGGGTTGGGGGAGTGCTTTTTGGTGATGGATGCACAATGGTTTGGAGAAAAGCATGCTGCGTGCAATAATTTTCCTGTGGAAAATGGTGCCCATTACAAAGATGAAAATATTGTCGGGGAAGGCTGTGGAGCCTATAAATAGTGTCTATTGGTTATATGTGACTTTAACGATCTTTTGAAGCTAGTGGAAGCTTCGTCACTTGCACTCCTTTCTTTTCAAACTTTGATTATGAGTCTACAATTCTAGAAGGGGAGAGAAATTTCCCAAAACCAGTGACCATGTAAAAACCCCAGGAAGGTTCCTTGTTCTCATTAAATTCAATAGTTGGCTAGGTCCTCCGTACGTGTTCCGAATCCTGACGGTCCATTGGAAATGTCCACTATTTTTAATATGTGATTTTTGTGGGCTCAATGAACTTTTTTGTATTTGATGCTAAGTAAAACTCTTTGCGTGGGAACTGGGATGGATAGAAGTGCTTGAAGATTACAGAACCATTGATTGGAGCGTATAAGCTATTATTACGTGGATGTCCATACAACTTGTCCCATTTGATACGGCATCCATGACTTATCTTTATGTTGGAGGATAATGGTCAAATCATTAATTGTAAACATATCATTGCATTAGAAAGGTCCGCTGATCTTGACTTCTCATTTCATTAAGTTCACACACGACTAATCTAGTCTACCACCCCATTTAAAGCATTAAGCTTTTCATCTAAATAACTACAGCAACCAAAAGCCGTGCAGGTAGTGTGTAAGCTCGCCCGGGCACCAAATTACAAGAGAAACAGATATAGCTTGTATGCGTGAAGATGCCGGAGAGCTATTAAGTGATTCCAAAGCACCTTCCTCCATTCCATTTGGATAGAGTGCTAACTGCTGGGTCTCTCTCTCTCTCTCTCTCTCTCTCTCTCTCTCTCTCTCTCTCTAACATACCAGAAGGCAGAAGAAGATATGAACAAGACATATGCCTTCTCGGTTTATCTTCTGTTTGTTCTCTGCAGGCAAGGCTTGGTTTTAACAGAAGCGGGCGCTAAGAGCAAAGTATGTCATCTTTCAGCATCTTAACCACACGTCTTTTGTCTACATTAAAGAGCTTACTGTTTATGCCTTGGTGTTTATATATTCCTCTTTCCAATTAGCAGGTCCATATCGTTTATCTCGGAGAAAGGCAGCACCATGATCCCCTGCTCGTCACTGATTCACACCACGACATGCTTTCCACTGTTGTGGGGAGGTAAAACATCATTTGTAAAAGCAATCAACATAAACAATTTCGGTTATAGTCATATCGCTAACATTAATTGTGCAGCAAGGAAGTTGCCTCAAAAGTGATGGTGTACAGTTACAAGCATGGTTTCTCTGGGTTTGCAGCTAAGCTAACAGAGTCTCAGGCACAAATACTAGCCGGTACTTTTCAACCAAAACCTTCCATTAGTTCTAGTTTTCATCCCGTGAATAAGGCTTTTGACAAAAAATACAGTACTGGCTAAATCATATATTTCATATGATTGAAAATTAGGGAAAGTAATCCCCTCTTATAAACCTAACTCTGCGGCACTCATGGGGCTGGTCTTTATATAACATTACGCATTTTCAGAGTTTCCTGGTGTAATTCGAGTAATACCGAATTCCCTTCACAAGCTGCAGACTACCAGGAGCTGGGATTACTTGGGTCTTTCTTCCAATATCCCGAACAATCTTCTTCACGAAAGTAAAATGGGTGATGGTGTTATCATAGGTGTCCTTGATACAGGTTCATCCTCTCTCACACACAAATGAAACCGTGCACCACACATGCAAATGTAAACGTATATGTACTTCTTATTACGGACTCTGAAAATTGCACCCTATAATCCAGGGATTTGGCCGGAGTCAAAGGTTTACGACGATGAAGGGATTGGGCCAATCCCATCTCACTGGAAGGGTGTTTGCAAGCATGCGGAGCATTTTAATGCCACTTCACATTGCAATAGAAAAGTAATTGGAGCCCGTTGGTTTGTCAATGGATTTCTAGCGGAGTATGGACAACCCTTAAATGCCTCAGGAAACCCAGAATACTTGTCCCCAAGAGATGCAAATGGACACGGCACCCACACATCGAGCACAGCAGCTGGTTCCCAAGTGAGCAACATTAGTTACAAGGGCCTTGGTCGAGGAACTGTGAGAGGTGGAGCTCCCAGGGCTCGTTTGGCTATATACAAGGTGTGCTGGAATGTGCTTGGTGGACAGTGTGCAGCTGCAGATATACTCAAAGCCTTTGATGAAGCCATACACGATGGGGTCCATGTGTTGTCACTCTCAATTGGGTCTTCAATTCCTCTCTACTCAGATGTTGATGAACGCGATGGAATTGCCACTGGCTCCTTCCATGCGGTTGCCAAGGGCATCACTGTTGTTTGTGGGGCTGCCAATGATGGACCCTCAGCTCAAACAGTACAGAATACAGCACCGTGGATTCTAACTGTTGGAGCTAGCTCCATGGATCGCGCATTTCCAACACGTATCACACTTGGAAACAATAAAACCGTACTGGTGTGCTCTTACTTCTTAGTTTCTGATTGAAAAGTGTATTTTCATCTGATCTTTGTCCCACTTGATCACAAACATGGACATTGTTGTAGGGTCAGGCCATATACACAGGGAAGGAAATTGGGTTCACAGGTTTGCTCTACCCAGAATCGAAAGGGCTTGATCCTACATCCTCAGGGTAACTCAGAATATTGGATAAGTCCCTGATTTGTTGAACATGCTTGTAGTACTTAGCAGGTTTTGATGTCTATATAACCCATTTGCAGTGACTGTCAATCACTGTCTCTCAATCCCAAGTTGGTTGCTGGAAAGGTGGTCATGTGCTTCACTTCAGTTACTCATAGAACAGCAGTATCAATTGCATCATCGACCGTCATAGCTGCAGGTGGTGCTGGTGTAATCATTGCAAGGAATCCCAGCGATGCAGTGGCCCCGTGTAGCAATGACTTCCCATGTGTTGAAGTTGACTATGAGGTTGGGACACAAATACTGTTCTACATCCGCTCTACCAGGTTTCATCGTCATCCAATATCTGCTTTACAATCGTTATTGATGATAGATTTAATGTTTTTTATGTTTTGATTATGGAATGAATTCGTTTAATAGGTCTCCTATGGTAAGATTAAACCCTTCTAGAACTCAAGTGGGCAAGTTTGTGTCAGCAAAGGTGGCCTATTTCTCATCAAGGGGGCCTAACTCCATTGCACCCTCAATTCTCAAGGTATTCTTTTGTTAGTTCAAGGAAGATACCACATGATTCTTCTTTTTATTTTTTACTTTAATTTGGAAGATGTCTTTGGCTCAAATATAGTTCAGGTAGTCTTGGAGTTTGGGATGGTGGAGCTGGGTTTAGGCTGAACCTACCACACAATCAGTAGGTTCTGGACCAGCCAAACACCAAACTCACAATTAGTAGAAATCTTTGAACTTCTGGTTTTGGATAACGGACTGTGTTATGTGCACCCTCGATATCTAGACAATCAAGATCCTGATATTGTTTTTGGAAACTGCGTGATCTAGGATGCGAAAATTTTAATATTTTGCAAATGAAGAACTTTCGGGACTTTTAATTTAAGAGAGAAGCCTTCCTTTTTTTCAATGGGCTGGGTTCTTCTGAAAAACATGATGAACGGGACTTTTAATTTAACTTGCATCAATTTGCCAAAATATTCAAGCTTCTTTCCATTGTGCCTCTTTTAGAATTGTAATTGTCGGAAGTCATTTATTTCCTTTCTATGTGGCACAGCCAGATATAACTGCTCCAGGTGTGAATATATTAGCTGCTACTTCTCCCCTTGATCCTTCTTCAGACACGGGATTCGTGATGTTTTCGGGTACATCAATGGCAACTCCTCATGTCTCAGGCATTGTAGCACTACTCAAGGCATCGCACCCTGATTGGTCACCCGCAGCTATAAAATCTGCACTTGTCACAACAGGTTAGTTCAATCCTGGCAACTTGGTTTACAGAGATTGACTAGATATTGTGCCCTTTGTATATGCTGATCGAATATGTTGACGCAGCATGGAGAAATGATCAATATGATTTTCCAATATTTGCTGAGGGATCCCCTAGAAAGTTTGCCGATCCATTTGATTTTGGAGGTGGGATTGTAAACCCAAATGGTGCTGCAGACCCTGGTTTAGTCTTTGATATGGGCAGACCTGATTACATACATTACCTCTGTGCTATGGGCTACAACGACACTGCTATCTCTCGGCTTACTGGACAATCCACAGTGTGTCCGAGTGACCGACCCTCCATTCTGGACGTAAACCTTCCTTCCATAACCATACCAAGTCTCAGAAATTCCACTACCCTCATCAGAACTGTCACAAACGTAGGACCTGTTAATTCAATATATAGAACTCTGTTTGAGCCTCCTTTTGGCACAATCATGTCAGTGAAGCCCGATATCTTGGCCTTCAATGCTAGTACTAAGACAATATCCTTAACGATTATGGTTCATTCAATGCATCAAGTGAACACGGGATACTTTTTTGGGAGCGTAACCTGGACCAATGGAGTGCATACTGTTAGAATCCCCATGTCTGTGAGAACAGAATCTTATGCTGATGCCAACTGATTGCTACTCACTTAAGTATATGATTCATGATCATGGTACTTTTTTTTTTGTCTTCACAATAATGTTCAGCAAACAAGAAATCGGTTTTATAGTTGTAGCATTTGTTAGCAAACTTACTATTTTACTCATATTTCCAGCTTCAGACTGATTCTTTTTTTGGCAATTGAACGTCATTATATTTTGTACATCGTCTCATGCTAATATCTTATGTTTTTTGTACTCGATTTTGGTTGTGGAGTTAAAAACTAATTGGCATGTTGGCATTTCTCAGTGTTGTAAGACCAACCATAGGCTACTTGAGCTAGTCTACCGTGGCAAAAAAAAATGAAAAAACTAACTCGGGTTTGTTTCGAATGGTCGATTTCTACGTTCTTTCTCCAAGGCATTCTAAAAAAAAGAGATGTCAAGCCGATGCTCCTCATGTCATCCACTCATTAGCATTATGGGACTCCGTACCAAAATACCTTTTTCCTGACTTATCCTTCTTTTGATTGAAAAGGAAGAACCCCCCATTACTGTTGATAATGGAAAACAAGGAAAAGCAAAGCACTTTGCAAAAGTGTGGTGGATTTGGAATCTCACAGTTGGGCTTTTGGCCAAAGGCATCAATCAAGATCACCTGCGCTTGTGGGCCACAAACACAAAACAGCTTTCCTACCAAAAAAGCAAAAACAAACTAAAAGAGTTAGCAAATAAGGAAAAATAAAGTCCTAAACTCACTTATGGAGAATGAAAGTGGAACCAATGAAGTAGTTTCCTACATCTGTGAAGGCTACAAGCTACATGTAAGAATTTTGAGAGAAATAGGATGTCGGATACGAAATCTGCTATTATGTGTTGCGATATTTCGTAGCATACAGTGAAATATCTATCATTTATGGTAACAGACCAAAGTCTAAAAAATAGGGTAAGAGAAGCAACAATTCAGAAAACAACAAGATGGATGATCAAAACCAGGGAAAAACTAAACGTTCCACAAAGTGTGACAATGAGCCCTCTGAGATAAAGCTTTGGCTAGTTGGTGTATTTGTGCCTCCTGTTCAATTTGACAAGAAGGGAAAGTGGAGAAAAGAAGACAAACTAAAGCAATTATTCCAACTCTAAGCAAATCCATTCTTGTAAAATCTCTCTTGGTATCTTTGATGCTCAAGCTTATATGATTGTTCTTCAAGTCTCGAACAGATCGCGCATCTTCCTTCTCCAACCATTGTTTACGAGAGAGTACAGACTGGATTTGCTTAGCCATTACTTGATTACAAAATGAAAAACCACTAAAAAAGTGTTCCAAGTTTTCTCATTCCTTTAAGTTGGACACAACCCTGAGGGGACTTTCCTAGTTATTTACTCCCTCCATCCCATTTTGATAATCCCATATTCCATTTTGGGACGTCCCAAAATATATGTCCACTTTCTAAAATAAGCCATAGAAACTTGGTGAAGTTACATTATTACCTTTTTATTTAAACTAAAGTACTACTACCTATATCAATCAAGTCACCTTTTGAGAGGGCATAAATAGAAAGTTGAACTTTTTTTGATGTAATCATTGTGTTCCTTTAAAAAGTTGGAATTTCCAAATGAGATTATCAAAATGGGATGGAGGGAGTATAACTTCGCACTGAAATAGGGAAAACAAAACCATTCTTGTCATTCTCTTGTGAGCAAACGATGGATAAGAAGTCAAGTGTCTGGGGAGCGGCAAGTAAAAACATTTACCTTGTTTTTGCTTTCTTCATACTTCAAAACCATCTAAAAACCTCTTTAATTTTTGCTGAGGCCACAAGTAATGTAAGTGCATACGTTTCTGAGTTCTAGCTCCACCATTTTCTTTGATTTTGTTGTGTTTTTGTTTGTTTGTTTGTATGGGTACAAGAAGATCATCATAATTTTTTTCCCACCATTTTTTTATTGCTGATGGCAAGGAAATGTCTTTAGGTGCACATTGTATATATGGGAGAAAAGCAGTACGACGATCCAGCTGCTGTCAAGAAGTTACACCGTGATGTGCTATCAACACTGCTTGGAAGGTATGTTTTCGAATAACCCAATAGAAACTACAAAGTAATGATATCACTTGTCATACCTAAAAATAATAGCGTGACTAAAACTTCTCTCAATGCACATTGAAGTAAAGAAGCTGTCAGGAATTCAATTGTTTATAGCTATAAGCATGGATTTTCGGGGTTTGCAGCAAGACTAACCAAAGCTCAAGCCGAAAAGATTGCAGGTACCTATCATCAAAGAACAATTGCATAAAGCAATTTGTTTTATTAAAGACATTCAACTCAAAATTTTGTGTAACTCTCACGTTGTCAACCTGTGAATTTCAGAATTTGCAGGTGTTGTCCAAGTGTTTCCTAATCGCATCCACAAGCTCCATACAACTCGAAGCTGGGATTTTCTTGGACTCCGTCAGAACCGTGACCATTCTCCAAAAAATATTCCCAAAGAGGGGAAAGGGGGGGAAGGAACAATTATTGGTGTGATAGATTCAGGTATTGTATGAGCTCATAAGATCTCGAGCTTCAATCGGTAACATTTTATTGAACTTGGATACATCTGTAACTTTTTACTGTAGGAGTCTGGCCAGAGTCTGAAAGTTTCAATGATGAAGAGATGGGTTCCATTCCATCACACTGGAAAGGAACTTGCCAGCACGGAAAGCACTTCAACGACAGCAATTGCAATAAGAAACTTATCGGAGCTCGCTGGTTCATTAAGGGATTCGAGCACGAATCAAAGATGCCCGTAAACATAACCAATGACATTGAATATCTCTCACCACGGGATAAAGTTGGTCATGGAACTCATACTGCTTCCACAGCAGCTGGCAGTTTTGTGGAGAAAGCAAACTATGAAGGACTAGCTTCAGGCGTAGCCAGAGGAGGTGCACCACTTGCTCGTCTGGCCATTTACAAGGTTTGTTGGGCCATTGGTACTGAAGGATGCACAGACGCTGATATACTGAAGGCATTTGACAAAGCCATAGATGATGGAGTGGACATCATATCTGCTTCCATAGGCAACGAAATCCCTTTGTTTTCTTACGTTGATCAACGTGATTCAATTGCTATCGGTTCTTTCCATGCAATCACAAAGGGCATCACTGTTGTTGCTTCAGGAGGAAACGATGGGCCTTTCTCTCAGACAATCGTGAACACTGCTCCCTGGCTCATAACTGTGGCAGCGACAACCATTGATAGGGCCTTCCCAATAGCCATTACGCTTGGAAACAACCAAACTCTTATGGTAGACTACATGCTCTAAGAATCATCAGTGAAAAAGGAAGTTTCCTCATCATCTTGCTATGGCATTTTTTTTCTTATGCAGGGTCAATCTCTTGATACTGGAAAACAAAAATACGGAATCACTGGCCTTACATACTCTGAACGCATAGCTTTAGATCCAACAGATGATTCAGCGTTAAGACTTTTTTGACTTCTTCTACTTCTACTTCTTCCTCTTACCTCAACATTTGTATGATTGTGCCCTATTTAATGTTTTCTCCAGAAAGGATTGTCAGTTTTGGAGTCTCAATGCAACATCAGCAGCCAAAAAAGTTGTGCTTTGTTTCGCAAAGTCAGACCAACAGAATATGATATCTGCAGCTGCTGCTATTATTGAAGCAGGAGGGATTGGACTCATTTATGCGCAGTATGGTGATAACCAGCTTGATTCGTGTCACGTAATCCCTTGCATTAGAGTAGATTATGAAGTGGGGACACAGATTCTGTCCTACATCAGAAAAGCAAGGTAAGTAGGGAGCTGACAGGTTAGGACATGAAGAAATATACATGTTCATACAACATAACAAAATTAACTCAAGTTTTCCATGAAGGGTGCCAACTGTGAAGCTGAGTGACCCAAGGACAGTTATAGGGGAATCTGCATCTCCTCGTGTCGCATATTTCTCATCCAGAGGGCCCAGTTCTATAACCCCAGGTGTGCTAAAGGTATTGTAATAAGTCAAATTTCTGCCTTACTGCTGCAGAGGTGTTTATATATTAAATCTTTTCACAATGTAAATCTGTTACTAACTAGCTTATCTCGGAAATGGTTGTCGTGTTACACTTTGAGTGATATATAGTAAGTTAGCTGACCCATGAAATACGTACCCATGATACAAGTATCACAAGTCAAGAGCTTTTACTAGGGTAAGATATTGAGCGTATGCGTTTGCTCCCTCATGCGACAGAGGGGGTAGTTTTTTTTTTTTTTTTTTTGATCACTAAGAGGGGGTGTAGTTGAAGAGCTGAAATTCCTAAGGTAACAATCACACAAGTAACATGGCGAACAAGTGCCTAATGATAAAGATACATGTCCACTGACCATGTTGATATTTATTCCATCAAAGTACACAAGCTTTATCTTCAAAACAACTTACATTACATAGCAACATTGAAACCAAAGGCACGTTGCAAAATAATTCCCCTTTACAAAATGTCTGGTACACGAAAACATGGAAAATTCCACAAAATGAATTTGGAATCTTACAACTGCATGAACTTTGCATTTGAAGCTTGAATAACGCAAGTTCCTTTTCTTTTTTGCTCTCATTGATGTTGGCGTAACATGTTTTCACCTCATTCGATGTTGTTTCAATTGAGGAAGCCGGACATAGCTGCACCTGGAGTGAGCATTTTAGCTGCATATCCACCACCGGACACAGAACATAGCAGTGGTTACGCATTTCTATCAAGAACATCAATGGCTTGCCCTCATGTGACTGGAATAGTAGCTCTCATCAAATCTGCACACCCTGATTGGTCTCCTTCAGCCATAAGATCAGCCCTCGTCACTACAGGTGAGACATATATAGTGAAAAATGTTCTTTTTGCAGTCCACATGACTCTATCACTAACTCTAAGAGATACGTGGTTGTTCACACAATCTTCAGCATCACAGAAGGGAACTGATGGGATGGACATAACTGAGGTGGGACCCACACACAAGGCGGCTGATCCATTTGACGTTGGTGGTGGAAATGTCAATCCCATCAGAGCAATGGATCCAGGGCTTATCTACAATATTAGTGTACAGGACTATATTCAATATCTCTGTGCCTCAGGTTACAGCAACCTGTCCATTACCAGATTAACCAAGACAAATCCCAGTTGCATGAAAAACAACCGATATATACTTAACCTCAACCTGCCTTCTATCACCATTCCCAACTTTAAGAAGACAGAAACAGTTTCGAGAATGGTGACTAATGTGGGAGACGTCTCTTCAGAGTATAGAGCCCAAGTACAAGCTCCATACGGTATTCAAATGGTGGTTGAACCACGAATTCTGCAGTTCAATTCGACCTCCAAAGTTCTTCCATTCAAAGTTACCTTCTTGTCAACTCAAAAGATCCATGGAGATTACAGATTTGGAAGCCTAATATGGAAAGATGGCCAGCATTCCGTAAGAATTCCTGTATCGGTACGTGTTAGAGAATTTGATTCTTATGCAGATGTATAAACCTGCAGTGAAATGAAATTTCCATGTAATTTACAACATGGAGAAACTGGGAAATTCAGTAGCATCCATTAGAATTTATACTCCACTTATCAACGCCAAGGGACCATTGTTATCATGCATGCTTATATGATTCCTACCAGAATCATGCATAAGCTCACAATAATGTACTTTTAGTAATTACAAGAAGGAATTTTAACCATTTAGCAAATATGTTTATTTTGATGAAACAACCATTGTCAATTTTATTTAATCTGCTCACTGAAACTTTGCAAATGAAATTTGGTAAAGCAAAATTGAAAGATATGTTCAGAAACCTAACAGAAAGTCACATTCTTACACAGCTATACCGTAGTTCAAGAAAAGCAGATTTCGCTTGATTTCTGGGAACATCGAGGTAACTTGTCAAGACTCAAGAGAAGGCGCCAATTGTTTGTAGGTTTAGGAATTTCACCAATATGACCAATCTCCGCAGCGGTAAGTTCACTGAAAAGATTCTTAATAAATTAACTAAAATGCAAATACACCTGAGGATGGTTCAAGTTCAAAGACCATTCATTTTCAGGGGAAGAGTTCATTACAGTATATTTTAGGCCAAATTGGGCAACATCCACTGGAAGATACAGTTTTGGGAAAAGCCAAGGTTAAAATACATTGACCATGTCTGTTGAAAATGAACTTGTCCAAATACAGCAGAAGACAGATTATGGGGCTGTTTGATAAAGCTGAAAGCTGAAAACTGAATGCTGAATTTATTAAGCTAATAAGCTGTTTGGTATGTACTGAATCTTAAGCACTGAAAAAAATAAGTTGTTTGATCTGTACAAGGAGCTGAAATATTAAATTCATAATACTTTGCAATTCATGAAAAAAAAAAGGACTTTTATCCAAAATAAAAAATATAATGAATATTGACAAGATGGTGGTATAGCGGTGGTAATGGTAGTGGTAGATATTGTGGAAAGGTGGCATCGTGGTGGTGGGGGAGTGATGGTGGGAGAGTAGTGGTGGTGCCGTGGTGGTGGGGGAGTGATGGTGGGTAAGTAGTGGTGGTGCTGTAGTGGCAACAATGGTAGTGGGAGTGGCGGAGTGGTGGTCATGATGGTGGCGGTAATTGTGGTAGGAGTGGCAGAGTAGTCATGGGTGATGTGGTGGTGGCAATTGTGGTAGGAGTGGCAGAGTAGTCGTGGGTGATGTAGTGGTGGCAATGTGGGAGTGGTGGTGAAGGCGGTGTTAGTGGTGGGAGTGACAGAGTGGGAGTGGTGGTGTAGTGGCAATAGTGGTGGTGGGAGTGGCAGAGCGGTGGTGGAGTAGTGGCGGCGGCTGTGGTGGGAGTGGCAGAGGAATGGTGTCAGTGGTGGTGGTGGGGTGGTGGCAACAATGGTGGTGGAAGTGGAGGAGTGGTGGTGGTGGTGGTGGTGGTATAATGGTGGCAGTGATGGTCCGAGTGACGGAGTGGTGGTCATGGTGGTGTGAGTGGTGGTGGTGGTGGTGGTGGAAGTGACGGAGAGGTGGTGGTGGAGTGGCGATAGGAGTGGTGGCGGCAGCGTATTGGTGGCGGCGGAAGAGAGTTTGTGGTAGTTGTAAATTCAGTAAAAATTAAGTAGCTCAAAGCTACTTAATTTTTATCAACATTTTAGCTTTCATTTTAGGGCCACTTAGCCAAAAATCCAAAACATTTGGCATTTTTAAAGGGAAGGACAAGGAACTTTTGCAATCGAACATAAAAACAAAAAACATTTGGCATTTTTAAAAGGAAGGACAAGGGACTTTTGCAATCAAACATAAAGACAAAAAAAATTAGTGAAGTGTCACTAATTTTTAAAAATTCAAATTTCGAACATAAAATTCAAAAAAATCACCACTCCACCTCCGGCCGACCACCACCCCACCTGTGGCTGACCACTTTCGGCGACTAAAAAAATTAGTGAAGTGTCACTAATTTTAAAAAAATTAAATTTCGAACATAAAATTCAAAAAAATCACCACCCCACCTCTGGCCGAGCACTTCCAGCTGCCAAAAAAATTAGTGAAGTGTCACTAATTTTTGAAAATTCAAATTTTGAACATAAAATTCAAAAAAATCACCACTCCACCTCCAGCCGACCACCACCCCACCTGTGGCTGACCACTTCCGGCGACTAAAAAAATTAGTGAAGTGTCACTAATTTTTAAAAAATTAAATTTCGAACAAAAAATTCAAAAAAATCACCACTCCACCTCTGGCCGAGCACTTCCAGCGACCAAAAAAATTAGTGAAGTGTCACTAATTTTTAAAAATTCAAATTTCGAACATAAATTCAAAAAAAATCAATACCCCACCTTCGGCCGACCACCACTCTTGCTGACTACTTCAGGCGACTAAAAAAATTAGTGAAATGTCACTAATTTTTGAGAAACATTTTGTGCCCAAATCTAGTGGATGTTCACTAGTTTTTAAAAAATAGTGTCGCTCGTAAAACCTAGTGAATGCTCAGAGACTATAATTAGTGAAGTATAACTAGTTTTTTTGGAAGTTGTTCGGCGTCCAAATCTAGTGGAAGTTCACTAGTTTTTAAAATCTTATGAGTATCTAGTAAAATTTCACTATTTTCTCTTGCAACAACCACTCACCTCAGCCGTATCGATCCCATCTGCATCATTTGACTTTTAACTTGTGTTTTTAAACAAAGCAGGAGGGAGACTTCTAGCACAAAGAAATATAGATCACCTTCAATCCCGACAGTCCAATTTAAAGAAGAAGAAGGAAAAAAAACAAAAAGCCCAATAGCCCCAATTGCAATTTCAAGCAAAACCCCAAATGGAACAAACCTGTCTGACAATTAATTAGCGCAGCACCGCCCCTCGGCCGCTCTAAATCACCATGAAATTGTCTTTGCATGTTCAATGTGGGGGAGAGAGGGAGAAATGATGAATTTGTAGAGAGAGAGAGAGAGAGAGAGAGAGAGAGAGAGAGAGAGGGTGTGTGTGTTTTATCCTTTTATTAAAAGTATAATTACAAGCAATGTCTTTATGTTTGATTGCAAAAGTTCATTGTTCTTCCCTTCAAATAGACAAAATATTGTGTATTTATCACTAATTATTCCTTCATTTTAAGAGCCACTTAATTTTTTAAGTAATGCAAAATGTGATTATCAAACCTACTTAATTACTTATTACTTAATTCATTCAGTTTGAAGTGCTGAATTTGGGTTATCAAACAAGGCCTATGTCTTTGGAACCTGTAAATAAATTTTGAGATCTGGACATGAATGGTAAGTGCTTAATAAACTCGTTCAATTTTTGTTCTTTGAATTCGCAGGACCAAAAATTGAATGACTTGATTAAGCCTTTATCGACATCTGATTAAATTACTTTTTTCTGTTTGTTTTGGGAATAATGCCATAATCTTTGGAGTACCTACTTTTTTTTTGCTGTGTAGCCCTTCCTTATCAGTTTTAGAAGGCGACAACTAATGATTATTAATGTAAATATTAGTAAGAGCACTAGGAGAGCCTAAGTTTTTGCTTTTATTGACAATTAAAGTCAGGGGTGCACTAGAAAACCGATATACTCGCTAAACCGATCCAATACGGACCGAACCATACTAATTGGTTAGGTTATGCGGTTCATTGGTCTAGTTATGGTTCTAAAAAAATAATAACCGATAATTATGGTTCGGTTACTGGTTCTCAATTTAAGGACCACTGTTAGAACCGAACCGAACTGTATAGTATTAATATATATATAGGAGAATGATCTCCTAAGGGCTCCCTTAGCCAAATTCCGTGCGGACCTCATATGTACAGTTTTACCGAAAACTGTGTGGATCAAGCCCTTCCGGGTATTTTTTTTTGAAGATTTTCCGCGTGGACCCTTAAAAATGCATTTTAAAAACATTGAGCGGTTCGGATCGTCAAAATTTGATCCGGAAAGTTGAAAAAGGGCTTGGTCCGCACGAAATTTTGTATAAGGGAGCCCTTAGGAGATCGGCTTCCTATATATATATTACTTCTACTTTTATACGTATGCATAATTATGTATCTTGATTTGGTAAGTTAATGTTTTTTTCCCCTGGTAAAGTATTCTTGCATGTCTATTTAGATTAGAAATCTCTTTTGTTAGAAAGTTTTTATTAAGGTATTCATTTGGTTTAAAATCTTACAAAACCCAACAATTATTTTATGAGTTGTTTAGTGCTCCAAATTCTAAATAATCTTTTGAGTTCATGTGTTGTGAAAAAGTGTTCCAACGATAATCGGGTAGAACCGGAACCGAACCAAAATGGTCCGGTCTTGAGATTTAGATCTGGACAGGTTCTACTCGTATATTGGTTAGGTTTTGGTTCTTAATTTTCTAGAACGGTCAGAATGGTCCGGTTACTGAATTTTTAAAGAACCGATCCAATCTGGACCGTGTACAACCCTAATTAAAGTTGTTGATATTTTTTTTTCTGGTTTGAATGGGGGCCGGTGCCTTGTTAGAGCATCCTTATCAGGTTCAACAAAAAAAAACACCAAATTTAACCACAAAAATACCTTTTACAATTTAACAAGACACTTTATCAAAAACTCAAAAAATCAGACTCTCTATCCAAATTTTACTATATTAAACTATTCCCCCTCAAATCTATTAAAAAAAATTCTTTTCTCCTAAAAAACTCAACTCCCCACGTTGGGAGGTGTCCCTGTCGAAAGGAAAGGTATAGTAGGTACGCGTGTCAGCAGTCCATTTCTCCTCCCTCTCTCGCTGTCTCCTGTTGCACCAAAGAAAAGAATAAAAAAACGGAGCCTTTGCTCAACAGACCCCACTTTCTGACGCAACCGGAGGAAAGAAACAATAAAAAAATGGGATAACCCGTGAACAGTGATTCGCTGGGAAGTAGTGTTACTGTAGCAAACACAATTTGTTGAGGGAGAGTAGAGAAGCTGATTTTTGGGGGTCAGCCATCTATTCCCTCCTCCCTCTCCACGTGATCCTCTCTCTCCCCCGTCCCCATCAAGCCCCACCCGTGAATTGTGATTCGCGTCAGCCAAAAACAATAAAAAAAGGTTTGTCCCGTGAACAATGTATCGCTGGGGATGTAACGGTACTGTAGCAAAAACTATTTGTTGAGGGAAAGTAGATAGGCTGATTTTTGGGGGTTTTGGAGGGTTTGGCTCTCTATTTTAACCAAAAAGTTATTTTAGCAAGCCTGATATTGATGCTCTTATGGGGATAATTGAATATTGAATATTAAAGGTCACTCATCTGATCACCAATCAAATTGGATGGAGTGGAAATATTTTACTACTAGTTATGCGAATATTTTTAGGAGGATTCCAGCTCATCACTTCCTAACTCCTCTCTCTCTCTCTCTCTCTCTAGACTCCCTCCAAATCCATTTTTGTGGATCCACCGGATTATCCCTAACTATTGCTCCAAATCCTTTTCACTTTGCAAATGCCGCAAAGTAAACGTAAAACAATTCTGTGAAAAATCAGTAGGACGACAGCAATATATGGTTTGAAAAATTCAAATCTCAAAGCGCATACAACACGATTTGTGAATTTGCCCATCATCCAACCCAATCAACCTGATTTTTCTATGGAGTATTAAATAAATATATTTTACTTTTACGTCATCTATAAATAAATTAAACGGCTTGCATCAATGTTTAGAAACTCCAATGGAACTCATAAATCTAAGTTTGGAAGGGTCTATTGACTCTTGAGAGACTGCAACTGTTCCCGAAATGAATCGAAATTTCTCATGAGATGCAAAATAAAACACGTAACAGCTACATTTGATGATTTAAGCAGCTCTTCTTAGAAGCCTCAATGTATTTATCGTTTGTATAAAAAATTATATCAAGTGGACATTTTTGTAGCCATCTGAACAAAACATACTAACAACACGAGATACAAACGGCTGAACTCTGATTTGACCAAGTTTTTGCCTAGTTTATTTCAACCTGATTTTTAGCATGGCAACAGTCAACAACATCAAGGCTTACTAAATGAATGGCAAGGATCGTCGAACATTAAATTTGCATATTAACATCAATACACATCTTTTTAGGCAATTGAAAGAAGAGGAATTATACAAATTCATTCTTGATTGCCCTGAAAAGTCAGTATACGTACACAAAGTGGGAGTCACCAAATTAATGAGATGGTACAAATCAGGATCGAAGCTAAGTCAAATTATACCACCAGTCATTTTCGCAAAATTTTCTCTGCCAAGAGCAAGATGAATCTCGTATAAGGAAAAAAGAAAAAAGAAAGAGCAAGATGAATCCCAACCCCACTGCTTGCTGGATAATTAAAATTGATTCTTCTGAAAAAACCAAAAAACAAAAACAAAATTTGTACAGCAGCAGCAGCAAAAAGTAAGTAAAATTATGTTGTTGAAGTAGTGTGAAGCTGCTGTTGTTGAGTAGGAGTATGAGAATCTGCATTCCTGAGTAGAAGCCAGGGACTAGTGTTAGGAGGAAGAAGCATAGATCTGCACAAGGGGCAAGTGTGCTGACCCTCGTCCACCCACCTATCCAAACACTCCTTATGAAACACATGACTACACCTTGATAGCTCCCTGATTTTGTGATTCCCTTCAATGAAATCCCAACACACAGAACACCTCATCTCTTTTCTCTCCTCTCCCCCATCATCAGAATCTATTCTTCTTCCCTCTAGGAAATTGGAGAAGAGTACGACTGGTAGCGTCTTATTGATGAATGCTGTAACGACGGGGATGGGGACTGGGACTAGGCATGGAGATGATCCATCCCACATAAGCACGTGATTGTTGTTTTCATTACTAGTGCTGGTGGTGGTGGAGTGTAATTCACCTGAATAAATGGCTTCTTCAGCCGATTTGAACAGACCCAGATGGGTGAATGCCGTCATAAACATGTATTTGAGTTGAGTTAGGATACTTACCAAGTATCCCATAGGTATGGCCTTCTCCATCACAGGAATTGATTTGCACAGAGAGAGAGAGAGAGAGAGAGAGAGAGAGAGAGAGAGAGAGAGCTGAGTGTGTGGTCAATTAAGAATTGGACTCGATTTAATGAGACGATGTCTATGATATGAGAAGATGAGACAGAGGAGGGCCAAGTGGACTGGAGGGGCAAAGGAAAAGATTCGATAACAGAGAGAGGGACCATGATACTGTATATGTTTATGTTTTCCTTTTAAAAAAGAAAAAGAAAAAGAAAAAGAAAAAGAAAAAGAGAGAGGGACCCAAAATCCACAAGGAGGACGTTTTATTTTGTTTTATAGCATCCGTCTCAGTTTGCATATAGAATAAAAGCCCCATAAAAACTAATGAAAAAAAGTTAGGGTGTCCACGGATCGGATCCGAACGGATCGGATACGGATCCGATCCGATCCGCTCAGAGCGGATTATGATTTTTAAGATCCAGTTCAAAAAAGTTAGGGGTGTCCACGGATCGGATCCGAACGGATCGGATACGGATCCGATCCGATCCGCTCAGAGCGGATTATGGTTTTTAAGATCCGGAACCGAACCGAACATTCACGGATGGATCAACGGATGGTTCGGATCGGTTCGGATTGGCGGATCGGATGATCCGCTGGACAGCCCTAAAAAAAACTAACACTTGATGCATTTGGTGCATTTTTTGGAGAATGGATATTCTGAGGAGAAACTATTTAAAAAAAAATGATATAGAAGAGAAAATTTTGGGTGCAAGTAGCGTACTGCTGATAAAAAAAAGGATTTATGAGGCTGACAATAAGAACATATAAAAACAAAAAAAACATATATCCCAACACATTTTTTACACATTTCAATACACTTTCACACTTTTCTATACATTTTTCACACATTTCAATACACTTTCACACTTTTCTATACATTTTTCACACATTTCAATACACTTTCACACTTTTCTATACATTTTTCGCACATTTCAATACATTTTTTAAACCTTAGTCAGCCGACTTTAGAAATTTCCAAAAAAAAGGTACCGCTGATGTGGTGCATAAGAGCACACTTCAATCGTCCAAAAGTTTTTTTTTTTTTTGAACTGGATCGGAAGTCAATCATTTCATTAATAAATGCCCGAAAGCCAAGCCGTCTGGCACATACAAGATTTCAAAACAAAAGCGGAAAGAACCGATACTACTTAGGCTCGGGCACGAGCACACCACAAAAGCCACGACGGGCATGGAGCTCTGAGATACATACTGCAAAGCAGACGCAGATCCATAAGAGGATCGATGCATAGGGTCTTATCCAAGCTTCAATAGTAACTACCTAGGGCTCAATCCAAAGACTGAGAGCCCAACTGAAATCTGTAACTTCTCGAAACAAACTAAAGCCTTACCCGATCCAGGGACTATGGAAACCACAAAATGCTTAACGCCGTCCAAAAGTGTTTTGGATGAGCCAGATTTGTCTCTCTCTCTCTCTCTCTCTCTCTCTCTCTCCCTCCCTCTCTTATATCTCCTCTTTCTCTCTCAAGTAGTTTGACGTGGTGCCCGAGGAATGCAATGAGTACAGTCACGTGGTACTCAGTAACTCACCCGACACCCAAGGTTTTTTCAATATAGAGAGTGGGAATAGGGGATGGGGATGGTGTTGCTCATGAACGACGGGCTTAGGAAATCACTGGTGGTTTTTTTTTTTTTTTTTAAATGTTTGTTTTATGAATAGTGGGATAAATGATTGAATGGCAACCCATAAGCTACGGAGATGATTGATACTGTATGGTTACAGGTTTTCAATTTTTTTTAATGAAATGGGGTGATTTTGGATCGAGCTCATACAGTCGTCCGATTGCCTCGATTCCCGCGTAGGCCCACTTGGAATTCGATTTTGAGAAGGATGAACGGCTCGGATCGATCGTTTGGGACACACAACGGCGTCCACGACGCCGTCGGTACGGGATCGGTGCACCCCGTCGGTTCAGGAAGAATTATCGAAAAGTCAATGGTTGCAGAACATCGATGACCCAACCCCATCTTCCGTGGTGCTTGTGCAAGGGGCAGTTGAATGGTTTTGGAGTTTAGCTTTGGGATAGTGACCTTATTAATTCCATGTACCGCTTATATTGTTTGGGCAGCTAGGTAAGGTTAGGGGAATCTTCTGCGTTCAACCACAACACTTTCTACTGTAATATACTACTCCATTATGCAATGAATTATTTCATGTCGTCAGGCTTAGTTTTCCGTTTGATTTTAGCAACTGAGTTTCTAAAATCAACCATGATTTTAGTAAATGAGTTCAGGTGCTAAAATTATAAGTATTTCAAATCACAAAATTAAGTGGTTCCGTTTATCGTTTTTCGATTTTTTTCACACCGAATTAAAGTACACGAGGAGAACTTTAATTTGGTGCAAAAAAATTTAAAAAACGATACATGGAACCACTTCATTTTTTGATTTCAAAATCATGATTTTAGCACCTGTTAAACTCATTTGCTAAAATCATGGTTGAGATGGAAAACTTAATCAAATGTATAGTGTTTCAGTTATTATGTTATACGAATCTTGTTTGACAGATCTCGATTATTTCTACAAAAGAATTTTTTTCAAAATCACGTCCTAAAAATAATTAGGACACTCAATAATTGCTACTCAGATAGATAAGATAGAAGTGATAAAAAAGATAGATAAGATAGAGAGTTTAGCTCTTGGATGGTAACTACTAACTACCAACTACTAATAATAAAGAAGACGAAAAAACGCCTATTTTTTGTATTAGAAATTGAGCTACAAGAGGAAGTAACGCTACTAGGATTAATTGCTAGGTAGCTAGCATAGGAAGTAACGCTACTAGGAAAGCTGAAAGCTACAGGCAAAAGTGGAAGAGAAGGGTTTATTATATTATAACGGAAATGATTTGGGTACACCACCAAGTGTACCCCAATTGCACCCTACCTTATCGGGGCTTGAAACGTTTTTTGGACGTTCCAGATTTAAAGTGTAAAAAATGTTTGGACGACTGTGGTGTACCCATAGCACAATTCTTAAAAATAAAAATAACAAGTATACTACGAAATAAACAAGTAACTTGGGAAGGAGGGAGTATTTTTATTGGGAATCTATTTTGGTATTTATGAATCTTCGTAATAATTTTTACTAGAAATTTTCCATGCTCTTAACTCACGCCTAACAAAGTTTATGAGAGGATGATAGCTACTTGTTAATCAATTCTAATTCGATTGCGTAAACTACAACACATCAATTTGTGGAGCCCATCTCGGAGTTTCACACAAATGATCAAAGCCGCTCAATTTGTTCAAAATATTATTTTAAGGATCCATGAAAAAAATCAGCTCGATCGGGTATCGGTAGAGGCTTGATCAATTATGTGCTCAATTTTGTAATAGGAAATTGAGCGAAAAGTCAATCAAGCTCTTACCGATATCAGACTCAAGTGATTTTTTACAAGGATCTTTAAAAAAAATATTTTGAATAAATTGAGCGGCTTCGATCATTTTGTAGAATCCTGAAATGGACCCCATAGAACGCGATGTATATTTCGTGTCCATCAAATGGTGTACCCATAGCAATATTGAATTTTTTACACAGTCAATTTAAAGCCGATGAAAATGAAACTTTCTCGCTTTTCTTTCTAAAAAAGGATGTGTATATTGTTCTCTTTTAGGATCTTATGTTAAAATTTCTCAGATGTTATCAACGTCTTAGGTGTCAATTCATACAAGGCATTACATTGACTTTAAGCGGGCTATGTGATAGTTGAGACGCGTTTATTGTAAAAAAACTTATCTCGTGCTTTGCAATTTGCACATCAGGTGAGGTCATGAACAATTTTTAATGGGTTCATTCATATATTAACCAGCCGGAGTAGATTCCATTCCATGGGGTCCGTCAGCCGATTCAGCTGGCTATAGCGTGGCCTCTAACCTCATTTAAAACATTCCCTGCAATGATGGATAAAGTGTCCCAAAGCATTGGATAATCTGAAAGTGAAGAAAGCCAAATTGAAGTATTCGTGCCCTAGCTAGCTACCCCAATCTTTGGATGAGATGAGTTGGTAACATGTGATTCATAATCATTATATGTCGTTTTGTCTTCTAGAAGACTACTAGTAGTGGTCCTGGGTCGGTGTAATTCGATTATTCCATGGGGGAGTGGTCCAATTCAAGTCGAGCCTGGAAAATGGAACAGAAAAAGAACACTAGTGGGTTTATACTACTATCTTTCTTAATAAACAGAGTTTGGAGACCAACGCAGGTTGGTTCAAGTGGTTCGGCACTTGTTCCCCTTAAGCAAGGTCTCGAGTTCGAGTCTTGTGAATGGAGAAAACTTGCGCTGGGAGAGCTTTACCCCTTCGTGGGCCAACCCGGCTCGCACTGGATTTAGTCGGGGTCCAGTGGGCTTCCGGATACCGGTGGTTGAGACCAAAAAAAAAAAAAGAGTTTGGAGATTCGCTCCAATAATTTTGTTTAGGAAGAATAGGAAATTCATCTAGGAGGGAGGCTATTGTGCCCTTCTCGCACACCAGCTGTTATGCAGCAAAAAATGGCCCGTTTGGCGGGCAATTCAAGTGGTGTGAACACCCCGCGTGAGCGATGTCCACGAAAATGGTTTCGACTTGGAAAATGATTTGATTGATTGAATGGAGTCGCCACCCGGGTTTGAGGACTGTACCCGAGAAACCAATTGAAAAATGACTATTTTGCCCTTTGAATGGAAAATATTTTACTGGTCTTGCAAAATGAGATTTCTCGGGTCCGGGAGTTAGGTTACGCGAGGGGAAGGAATTTAAAGCACCCCTCACGCCCGGTATGATTACCGGTCTCTACTCAATGTTTAAAGGATTTTGAAAATATTGTTTGAATGGACTTTGTACACATATTCATGTGAAAGCACGAAAAATGGATCAAAAAGATCAATGAGATATGGATGGATGATTGTGCAAAATGTCATGAGTGAATGATTTATATGCATAAAACATTGAAACTTGGTCAAATCATGTTCAAACTGCTCCTAGGTATCTGTAGACACCCCAATTTTAATCCAAGTGTTCTTTCATCATCGTCTCTCATCCGAGACTCGAATGACATAGGTCATGTCACCATCGGGTCGCCTCTTGATCGAGTCACCCCTGTCTGTCGCTCAAAAATCTGGCTAAGTATGGAAAATTAACTTTTTTTGGGAAGATCTGATTTGGCCAATAAAAAGTCCCGGTAATTGTTCCTTGGATTTTTCTAATCAAAATGGTATAATCGGAAGTTATTTTTGAGTAAGACAAAGTCATCTTTCGCCCCTTTTCTTCGGAGAAAAATGTACCCGTTTTCGGTTTTGTACTAAAAGTGGGGGGATGAGATTTTGATTGGATTGGGATATCAAAATTCTGGCAATGCCATTGTTTCCGAAAGGGGGGTACTTCCTTATTTTCATAAATAAATTAAAGTAAAGATTACAAAAATTGTAATATTTACTTAAGTTTGGTTTATGAAAATAAGTACCCAGTGATAAGAAGAAATGCTCAGAATGATCAAACTGCCTTGGAACTTGTCCAGAAATTTGGGAACTCAGCCTCACAGGCCGCACGGCTCCTGCCTCAAGCCGTACGACTCATCCTTTTTTATACAAGCCGCACGGCTCCTCTATACAAGCCGCACGGCTTCCCTGGGAGCCGCACGGCTAGTGTTGTTATCTCCTGCGAATTCCTGACAAGCCAGCTCAAGGAATATCATCATCTCGCCACCGCCGAATCTCATCATTTTTATTCTCTCATTTCGGTTATAAATGGAGGCTCCCTCCTCACAAAACAGACACAGAGAAACAGAGAGAAAAATCACACCGAAAAACCATTCTCCGAGAGAATTTCCGTTCGATTTTCCGGCAAAACTTTCGTTCAAAACCACCAGTAAACTTTCCGAAACTTCACCTTCCATTCCACCTCAATTCCTCCATACCATTCCCGTTCGTACTAAACCTTGATCACACAAGTCCGAATCCGAAGAATCCGAAGTTTTCAATCTCCGTTTCGAGTTCCCGAAAGGTATAAACTATTTTCGAGCTTCGATTTTCAAATCGCGGCTCCCCGAGGGCATCCCCAAGTTGATAACGGTTTCAACAACCGTGTATTGACTCGGTAAACTATTTTCAGAACAAAAACCGGCTTTTCGGAGTCGTACCGGGCGATTTTTCTCGATAAACGCACGGTACGATCCATACCGGAAATAAATTTCATTTCAATAACTTGTTTACAAACAAAAACAACTCATTTGGATTAGATTTGAAGAAGAAAATCAAGTTTTGAACGGGTTTTGGATTCACTGGTCCTAAAACAAAATTTTTGAAAAAAGGGTTACACGCAAGCCGCGCGGCTTGTAGCGTAGGCCGCACGGCTCCTGTGTAGGAGCCGCGCGGCTCCCATTTGAATCAAATTTTTA
This sequence comes from Vaccinium myrtillus, assembly GCA_016920895.1. NCBI lineage: Eukaryota > Viridiplantae > Streptophyta > Magnoliopsida > Ericales > Ericaceae > Vaccinium > Vaccinium myrtillus. The sequence goes on along the minus strand of JADGMU010001271.1, from coordinate 125,100 downwards.
TCCTCTGTTTTTCCCTGTTCGTACTCTGTTTCTTTCTTCTTTTCTGCAATAGTCCTTTGTTTATTACATTATTCACCCTTTATTCTCTTATTATTACTATTTAGCCCCTTTATTTAAATTTTATTTCTGTTATGGTTTTAATTCATTTCTTTATTTACTTGTTTGATTGTCAAGGTTTTTAACAAAATATTTTCTGCAAAAATCCCACAAATTATTTAGTAGAGACCGAGGATCTCTCGGGCGAGCGGGATGCTTTTCAATAAAACCTTCCCCGCGCGTAACCTGGCTTCCGAATCCAAACAGAATCTTTTTCGCAGATCAAACCCTTTTCCTAAACGGCATGAGAGTCAACATTATTTTTAAAACGGTTTCTCGGGTACCAAATATTTTCTAAATTTAAACCCCGGGTGGCGACTCACATTTTTTCGTTTTCATATCCGAACCTTCGAAAGAGCCGCGTGGATCCGACCGTCCACAGTATCCCAGAAACTGATCACAAATATCAAACATATCACACCTGGATAGCAGTCTGGGCACCTGGATTAGGCAGATCCAGGCGCCTGGAATGGGCCAATCCAGGCGCCTGGATGGCCTACCAGACAACAACTTCAAAATCTCATTTTCAGCAGTGAACACTGAATGCAATGCTCATGATTTATTCACACATACTCTAAATGATATTTAAGGGTACAATGAGTGGAATGAACCTCAAGCTCAACTCAAATGCATGATATGAACTTAGGAATTCATGATTCTAACATGCTTTGATGGATGGAATGAAAATGCTAAACTGATCTAAGGCACGTATTAAACACTCTTAAGCATAAAATGTATCATGAACTAATTAAACTGCAAGGAAAGAAGGAAATATGACAAAGGGGAAGGGAATCCAGGCGCCTATATGGAGTGAATCCAGGCACCTGGACTCAATGCAGGCGCCTGGAAAGAGATGATCCAGGCGCCTGGATTAAGCACTGATGCACAAAACTGATTTCTTTCTTGTGTGTTTTGAACCTCTCCCAAGTTCTCCACTAGTATAGAGGACCAATAAGAACTTGGTTGAGTTCCCCTCAGGGCCTTTTTGAGCACATTTGGTAGAAAATCTACCTCTTTAGCTTGATTGATGAACTTGGATTGGGTTTTTGAGTGGGTTTTGTAGGCTTATGGCTAATGGATCAGATTTTCAAAGCTATTGGGGACTGATTATGACTGGATGGTGAGAGTTTATGGTGTAGGAGATGAAGTATAGATAGTTAATGTGAGGTTATGATGGATTTTTGGTGTAGAAAGTGAGTGAAAATGGGAGAGATTTAGTGAAGATCAGTTTCTGGAAGAAGTTTGGGCAGCATAACAGTAGAAAAGAGAGTGTGGCTGAATATCACAATGGAGGAGGGATGTGGCTTTATATAGGCAAGAAAGGGTTCAAAAAGGGCCATTAGAACCCTTAGGGGTCAAGGTTAGGGGGCAAGATGACACTCTATCTTCCCTCCACTATATTTAACAGATTTCTGCAGAAAAATCCCAGAAAAGATCTCCAAGACGCTCCTCCCCACTCACTTGACCTTGGGCAGCAAGTATCTGGAGTGAGTCCAGGCGCCTGGATTAGGGGAATCTAGGCGCCTGGATTAGGAGACTGTACAAAATATGAAACTTTGCGGGGCCATTCCGGGTGCTACCGAACTCCGTTTTGTGCATGGTTTGAAGCGTTGGAAAGCTTGTCAAGTCTTCTTTCTAACCCAAGTGGTTTGAACCCAAGATGATTTGTACATCAAAATATGTGACCATTTTACCCTCAGAAGGTCGGGAAAATAAGTCGTTTTGGTAAAACGTGCATATCTCCCTCATTTCAAAACGGATTGAGACATATTATATATCAAAAAAGAGGGTTTTCAATGTACTAGAAGGTGGCGCAAGATTGAGTTTATTTTGGAGAGCTTTAGAAAGGGTTTCCAAGTTCACAATCAAGCTCCGCGTGCTCTCATTAGGCATTTTCATCATTGGGGAGGCTTGATAAGTTCTCGGGTCAAAATCGGGGTGTCTACAAGTGGTTTGCCAAATGCGATCTTGTGGTTTCTACTTTCGGGTATCACACAAATGATCCAGACCGTTAAATAATTTTAAAATAAGTATTCAAGTGGTCTTTAAAAAAATCAGGCCCATTGGATATTTTTACGCAATTGATCTAATTCGTTTGATTTTCATTCAAAATTCAGGATCATGTAGTTTGAAAGAATCTTCAAGAAAAGTTATACAATTGTGCGCTCGGTATTCCATTAATCTGAACCATAGGTGTTGTATTGCTCGTGATCATGTTGTACCGTATCAAAATTAAATTTATAAAAATAAGGAATTAACCCTTATTCAGAAGAACAGTGGTCAAGTCCGAGTGTCGATCTGCAGAGACAGATTGGCTAAGTTATACTAGATTAGATTAATTTCTAATTTAATTCGGAAAAGATTGATTGATTGGTGTTGCTTTTAAGAACAACTAAATTTAAAGCAGTAATTAAATTGGAGAAAATTGTGGAGAGAAAAATCTAGGGTTTTGAATCCACCCCGATCGCGTAACGAAAATATGCATAGGCTAGGTTTCTAATCGATCATAATTTTGTCGAGAAGATTATTGTGTTGCCAACAGGCATGGCCTATCTCATAGCATGGACCGTCTCCCTGGTACAACCTGTCTCTTTCACGGCTTGTCTAGTGGCACGACCCGTCTTACGAGCATAACCCATCTTAGTCACCCAAGCACAATCAGTGAAAACTATTGATTAACTAGGTATTTGCGTTGCGCTCACAAATACTCAACGTAATGGAAGAAGTAAAGCGATTCCATTCACATGTAATGAAAAGAGTTCTTAATTATACATAAATCCTATACATAAATAAACGTTACTTGGAGCAGAGTTTCACCTTTCCCCCTAGATGAGGGGTTTAGCCGGACATGAAGCATCTCTTCAACTTTAGAACCCCCTAATAATGACCTAGGATTATCCTTTTATAGTGCTCACAACTCTCTTGGAGTCCAAGTAAAAGAATAAGTTTAGGAAGTCCAATCTCAACCAAACTTCCAAAAAATCCTGTTTTTGTCTTCTGCAGCCCGCTTCCAGCCCAATTTCGACCTTCTAGACGTTGGAATTTGGAAAACTCATAAACATGAAAGTTGTAGGAAATTGAATTTTATTTCCGGTGCAGCAAACCTTGCCTCAATCGGACACTCAAGCTAAAAGATATGGTCAAAATACTGAAGGTTGTCCAGATTCCTATTCAATTCGGGATTGAATGATTTTCTTTCGAAATTGCACTTTATTTGGCTCATTGATCTCCAAAGCCTACAAACGCATTAAACTAATTAATCCGCAACAAGTAACAAAATAAATGGACCTACAAATATAAGTTAGAGGGCTTAATTGTGTATAATTAAGCACATATCATCTCGTTAAGAAGAGCATCCAATAAAAAAATTATTTTGATCGGATATCGATAGGTATCAAAAAACTTCAATCAATGGATTACCGAGCACACAATTGTATAACTTTTCTTGAAGATTCTTTTAAACTACAGGGTTCTGAATTCTGAATGAAAAACAAATGAATTAGATCAATTCTAATGGACCTGATTTTTTTCAAGACCACTCGAATAATTATTTTGAATTTATTTAACGGTTTGGATCAGTTGTGTGGGATCCAAAAGTGGTCCCACAAGATCACATTTGAAAAACCACTTGGGTTGCCCACAAAACGGGGTCGTTTTTCCCTGTACAATAGTTGTTGTGCGGGAAGTGCACAATAGCCACCCTGCCTCCAGAAATTCATTGATGTTGGCTAAGATAGCAACACAAGAGATAGGGTGAATTGTGTATCTCAATGATAATGCGGAATTAAAAAAAACTAAATGCAACACCCAACAATAAAACTGAATCGATTCAAGCACACATGCAGTAATATATGACAGAAAATAAAGAGTAAAGGAAGAGAGAAATCGAACACAAGGATTTATAGTGGTTCGGTCCTTAACTTCATGGCCTAGTCGATCCACTCCCCAAGTATCCAACTTGGGATTTGCTGCACTATCTCCAATAGTAGCACCTTCTACCTTCGCGGGTGCTAGCGAAACCTTTACAACAATCTATCTACAATCGCTCCAACAAGTTTTGACACTGGTTCTAGTCACACATACTCGAGTAATTTTTTCTCACACAAAAATCACTCACAAAAGATAATCTCTCGCAAGAGATATACAAAGGGTCACACTCCCTTTTACAATAAAATCTCACAAATTAAACACTCTTACAAGCGTGAATTCAAGATGAAGCTTCGAGTTCAATAAAAAAGGTGGCACAAGTATATTGTTCATTGCAACTCCAATAGTCCCTCCGTTCTAAATTGCTTGTCCCTTATATTATTTTGGGATGTTCCAAATTGTTTGTCCTCTTTGAAAAGTCAACAAAATTTATTCAATCTTCCAAAATAACCCATTTATCAACAACAATCGTTTCACTCAAAAGTTGAATTATGAGGGCATTGTTGAAAATTAATGAATCTGTTTAATGTGAATATATTTATTGAATGCTGTTATTGCATGTCTGCTTAAAAAGTTAGAAGTCTCAAAAGTGACCAGCAATTTGGAACAGATGGAATATTTACATTCCATTGAGAGCCTTTGCATCCAAAAGGATATGGAGGAAGATTTGTCTTTAATCTTCTCCCTTTTCATGTAGTATTAACTTGACTATTGGAGATATAAATATTGGTGTAGAATCTTTCCATGTGTAACTCAACCAAATCCTACAAAATAAGCGACTACTCAATTGAGTAATATTCTGATATTAATTATAATTCACTTTTAACTAAATATGTTTGTTACCATCAATATTAATAATGTATTTCTAAGAAAACAGTTGGGCTAACAATTGATAAAAGGGATAGGAAAATAAAATGTTTTAAAAACATTTGGGTAAAAGTCATAATTTTACCCAATTCCGATTCCTCTTATCGAGGCGACTCTATGTAATCATTAAAAGTTTGACGCAAAACTAACAAAACATAAAAAAAATTGAATAAAAACAAAATTAAAAAATCCTTGAACAAATGGCACTGAAATGGGCTCATAGTACATAAGACAAACCTTAATGGGAGACAGCCAGAACAAAAAAAAATTAAAAAAAAAACCAAAAAGCTTACACTCAAATGGGGTAGCAATAGGATAGCAAGACCAACGAAACAAACACAAATATTAAAAAAAATACTCAAGCACCTGCGAAACAACCTTTAGAGAATAGCAAGTAAATAAAGGATACTAAAGAAGCGCACAATGCTTCGGAGTGCGAAATAAAAGAGGTTCGTCGCAATTAATATCAATGGTGTGCGATCGTTTGCGTTTATGCCTTGCATATTTTTGAAAGGCGTAAACATTTCGAACATCATCCAGATCCTTAAGCCTTGATTTTCACCTACAAACCCTCCATTTACTTGGACTTGCCATTTGACAACCTCTATTCATCGAGATGCTATCCCTGAAAGCCATGATACACATAGATCTGAGATGCCTCAACATGTGATTGGTTGAGCGAGTCATATGATGAACACCACCCTCAGAATCATTATTCCTAAACTCCAAGATACGCTTGGATTTGAGATTCTTTACACTTGAAATCTCAATTGTGGTGGAAGTTTGTAACCCCAAAAGCCATGGTTCGTTTAGACCTGGGATTCCTCACACTTAAATCCTGATGCACGAGTTGAGCTTTTATTGTAGGCAAATGCATCACAATATTGGAATATTGAGGCAGTGTTTGTGTACCAACCGACACAAGAAATGTTCACAAACAGACACTTTTGCTACCTCAACTGTAGTGGGAGTGTTTGGCACAATATTTTGGGGGTCACAAATCATAGGATCTTTAGAAAGCTCTCCTCTACCTTCCTTCTTTCTCCTCGTGTCTTTGACAATCTTTGAACTGCCTTACCCCCCCCCGCTACACCTCCTCCTTTTCTTTCTCTCCTATTTCTCATTTGGTCCCTGCTATTTCGCAACAAACAATGGCCCTCAAATCAAGAGGAGTATTTTATTTGGTGAACTCCCTAAAGTCCTTAAATTGAGTGTAAGAAAGAAACCTCTCGAAGATGGAAAGCAAAGAAAGCTCACGAATGGGTCCGACTTGGAGTGCGGCTGCTACTGCCATGTCTCCTCCTATTCAAAGGGACATGTCAGAAGGTAAAGCTAACTTGAATGCTTGGACTAATGGGAAGCTTTTACTTAACAATGAGGTCAAAGTTGGTAAGGTAAGTAAATACCTTAAGAGGTTTCTGATTGAATATGTGAATAATCAAGTCATGATTCCACTTAAGATTTCTGAAAATGGGGTTTTGAAATGGAAACATGCAATTGTGGGATACTTTGTGGATAAAAGCCTATCCTATTTTCAAGTTACATCTTGGGCTCAACGGGTATGGAAAATTGATGTTAAGGATGTGGTCACCTTAGACAATGGGTTTGTTGTGTTCAAACTTAGGGACGAAGACACGTTGGTCTCCATTCTTGAGAACGGTCCTTACTTTTGTGGGAGCAAACATATTGTGATTAAACAATAGCATCCTGGGATGCAACTTACTAAAAGTGTCTTCTTTAGTGTTCCAGTATGGATTAGATTCTACAATGTTCCCCTTGAATTATGAACAGAGGATGGTTTGAGTAGTATTGCTAGTGTCATCGTCAACCCTCTTTACCTTGACGACTTCACGCAAAATCATAGCAGATTGATGTTTGCTAGAGTATGTGTTGAGGTGGAAGAGGTGAAAGAGATTCCCAAGTCCTTCGTAGTGAATTTGGGTTACGGAGAGCCATACAAAATTAGAGTGGAGGTTCCTGGAAACCCCAAGCTTGCAATGTTTGCAAGATCTTTGGCCATTCTACCAACACCTGCACTATTAAGCCCAAAGTTCCACCTCGTCCAGTGTGGAAAGCCAAGGAAAGTGTAGGTCAAGTTGTCGCAGTTGTTCAAGAGCAAAATACCAAGGAGAGAGTAGGACAAGGTGTCCCGATTGGTCATGAGCGAAACGCAAAAGAGGGAGAAGTTAGAGAAAGTAAGGATGAGTGGATAGAGGTGGTGAAGAGGAAGACTCAAACTCCGGGCTTGTCATTGGCCAACTCCTCGTCTGGCCATGTTTCTTCAACTACTAACGCTTTTGGCGTTCTTGAGAAATGTGAGGATTTGGGAGCCTCCTCTGTTGTGGAGGTGACAAAGATAGATGTTACGAGGGATGTATCTTGTGATACTACCCCGATTCTCCATAGTCAGGCTAGTACTCAACAAGAGCCTCCCCACGTGGCTCTCCGTCGGTCTACACGGTTTCGAGAGCCTCTAAGAATTCCTTTGGATGGCGATTTCATTGGACCTAGGCATAAGTTGAACCCGGTGGTGGGCGATCTTTCAACCCCTTCATCCACTAGAGATCAAAACAGGAAGAAGTTTCAGGAGAAACTCAAGATGTTAAAGGCCTCAAGAGTTTAGTTCTTGATTCTTGAGGCTCGCGTGACCTTCTTTGTTTTGATGTTTTTTTTTTTTTCTTCTTTGTAGTGTGCTTTGAGCTTTGTTAGATATCTTCTTTGTTGTTGTTCGGTTTCTTTTATTTTATTTTAATTTTCTCTTTCTTTTTTCCTTTCCTCCTGGGGTATGCCCCTTGTAGGCTGTATATTCGGTTAGCCTTTTTTCTATTTCAAGCTAATTTACCCAAAAAAAAGAAAAGAAAGCTCACGAAGATGAATATTAAGCCCAATTAGCTCATAAACCTTAAAAAATCTTCAAGATACATAAAACCCAGCCGCCATAAGTTTTTACAGATGGAAAATATGAATTACAAGCTCTATACGGCGCTAGTCACGTTTCTTTATCTAATGGGCTAGTATTTATAGAGAAAACATAAAGTTGGCAAAAAAACGCGACTTTTGCTCGAGCGAAATTTTCTGCCTTTAAAACTGTCAAGTAATGAATCATCGTTTTGCTTGAGTGAAATTTCCAGGCTTCAAAGGACTTGAGTATCAATTATCGCACTCACTCAAAAGCTAAAAACAACAGATGAGATCCTTCCCACAATCTAGTATGGCTCTAGAATAAAAGAAAGATAAGTGAATAAAAAAGCGTACAACTCGATTAAGGGGAATACATGTAAATGTGAGTTTTGGTCATAAATGTGCCAACTACAAAATGGAGCTCGGCTTATGACACTTGCACCATTATTTTAGAGTTGTACATGGAATATGATCATGAACTCATGTTTTGCTCGCAAAATATAATTTTGTGGAATCAAAGTTCTAATTAACCCAATAGTATAGTCAGATGTAAGGCTCAAGTCGAAAACCAAGAGAGAAAATTACAATTACACATCCACGATCACTTCATGCGTCTTAGCGTCTAAGGCTGCAATAATGAATATTACAATTAGTGGATCATAATCATGTAGCTTTATTTACTCCATTTAATTAAGCAAACTATAATACCATTGTACAATTATTTTAAAGCAAATTAGGTTCAACGTATCATAGAGAAGATGTGAATACCAACTGTTGACTCCATAAAATAAAACCAATTAAAATTTGGTAGTTTTCTCTGCTAATAGAACCGGCAAACAGCCAGACTTGATTAAAATAAAAACTCAAGACAAAATGAGTTTATTCTACTACCAGATACTAAAAAAAAAACTGGTTTATTTATTTTTCCTTACACAATTTTTTTTCGCATTTGTTAGTTTTGCGTCGGATCTTTGTGGTTTATTAATTAATTTGCCTCGATGAGAGGAATCTACGAAGTATAGAATTATTAACCAAACTTAGATGTTTGTGCATAAAGACAAAAATAATCCAATAGTCTTTAGTGAACTTTTTAAAAATTTTGATCATAATCTTATACACTGTAGATTCCTCTCGTCGAGACGAACTAATAAACTACAAAAAAAAAAAAAATCGAAGCCAAAACAGATAACTTAATGCCATTTGTTGCCCTCGCCCAGTCTACTAAAAGTCGACTCCATGTCTATGGTTTACAAAGGCCCAATCTACTAAGTCGAGTCTATGGTTTATTAAAGCCCATCTGCTAACAAATCATAAGGCCCACCCATTGGGTAAACCACCACATCTCAAGCCCCCCTGAACCAGAACTTAATCTGACCCATATTCAACACCTTGAAATTAAGCCGAGAATTCCAGCCAACTGGCGTCGTCTCCACTGATACAGTCTTTCGTTATCCATTTGGGGATTGCTCCTCCTTTCGAATTCATAGAACTTACTCACAAAACCCAACCCCCTCTTCGGCGTTGCTGGAGCGCTCTCTCTCTCTGTCTCTAAAATCTACTGATGGCGTCTTCTCTCTCCGCTTGTCCCCATGCTTCTCATCTTTCTTGGAAGAAGAGTAGTCTCTCCTCAGTCAACGTCTTCTCTTCAAACCCCAACGCCTCTTCTCAATTCCTTAGCAGAAGTAAATCCCCAAGAGTAATCACTTTCACTCCAAGGCGGTCTTTCACTGTCGTCGCTATGGCACCCCCTAAAGCCGCCGGGGGTAAACCCAAGAAAGGTATATTTACAGATTTCCAAAACCCATTATTTTTCTTTCCAATTTTACACTCTAATCTTGCTAATGGACATATGTGTCTCTATATGTGGGAGTTTGCAGTGACCGGGGTGATTAAGCTCGCACTGGAGGCAGGGAAGGCCACACCTGCACCCCCTGTGGGTCCAGCGCTTGGTGCTAAGGGTGTCAATATAATGGCGTTCTGCAAAGACTACAATGCAAGGACAGCCGACAAAGCCGGCTATGTTATCCCTGTTGAAATTACTGTCTTCGACGTCAGTTCTCTTCTTCCTTATTAATTTGCTAATTTTTTATTTAGTAAGTCTTTTGCTCTGAGTTTTGCATTGGAGATGTGCAAGTTTGTGCGGTCGGTATTGCAAACTTGTGAGCTTCATTGAACCTTCAGGCCTTGTCTCTCTCTCTCTCTCTCTTTCTTTCTGTAGAAACTATATTTGTTGGTTTTTAGACTAGGTGTTCGTGGTGTCATGGTTAGTCCTTAACAACCCTTTCTCGAAATTTTATGGTCTCCCTCAGAATATTGTATCTATGATTGGTTGCAGGATAAAAGCTTCACTTTTATCTTGAAAACTCCACCAGCTTCAGTTCTTCTACTAAAGGCTTCAGGTATCTTCCTAATTTCAAGTGTTTTTAGCCTAGTGTTTAATGCATTACTTTTCTGTTCCCATTTCAATTGTTCCCTTCAGTGTGTGAGAATGCGGTTTCATTCAGTTAAGCTGGGTTATGGTACAAAAGCATTGATATTGTCCTATTGCAGATAAGATAAATTTGAATTGCCTTGAAATGCCTGTGATTTATGTTAAAGTTTTCTTCAGGACAATCCTATTTTAAATATTTTGAACCTATTGTTTTTTTTTTTCTGTTGTTTTTTTAACATCAATCTTTCTCATCTACCAAATTTCAATGAGTAATCAAGTCTTTATTAAATAATTCACTGAGACTACTAGAATTGCGGTAACGAATTACTAGAAATGATCATTATGTTGGAGTTACTGTTTTCCATTCTAATCGATTAACTTACTCCTTTAACTTGGAAGATTATGGCCCTCTGCATTGAAAGTAAATGGGATCCTTCACTCAGTATTCACGGTAAACGGTAGTTATGTGGAAAATAAGAGGAGAAAATGTGGAACTTGTAGACCAACTTAAGTTGTTGGGTGCTTGTTTCAAGTTCCATTAGCTCTTGAGTGCAACTCCCTCCCCTTTCACCTGGAATACGATAAGTGTATTTGTGTTCTTGCAAGTGCAGCAAGGACAAAAAAAAAGAATAGAAATTTTGGGCAAAAGGGAGAGAGTATTCCGAAAAGGATACATTCGGAACATACTGGAAAAGACTTGAGATATGGTCTCAATTACTTTCCAAGTATAAAATATTAATAAGATCCTCTCGTGCTGTCAGTCCATGAGGTGTATCATTTGTTTTTCCGCGGGTAGCTAGACCAAACATTACGTTCTATGGAATCTCCAGTGTGGTTGAGGCAAGCATCTGGGCATTATTCTTGAAGATCTCTTAGCATATAATTTGAAACCTAGTGGCCAGAATATCCTTAGCTTATCAGGTTTTGTGTCTGAAACTGTCGATGTAGGCATAGCCATGACCAGAGCCCAGTGTAGGGTAATTTGCTTGCTTCAAGTCTTGTAGATGCTCTGCCATGCCTCTCTATTACTGTTGAATTTGGCCTAGCGCTCTTGTTATTGGTACAACTATGAGTTGTGAATCACGATATAAATCACGTATCAATTTCCTATATTTACCTCATGATTTTTTCTCAACTCCACATTTTTGTGGTTGATTTAAAGTTCACTCGTAGGTTGTGCAATCCTGTGTAACCTATATCAAGTGGGTTGTTCTGTATTCATTGTGTTGTGTAATGGCCAAATTACCTTGCAAGTTTGGCATAGAAAAATGCACGTGTTACATCACGGTTTCGTCTGATACGCAAAATATCGCATGTTTCATGACTTTAGAAAAAGTGGTTTCAACCTTTGTTCACTTATTGAAGCTGCTGGTGTCAGTGAATCTTCAGCTTTGTCGCTAATACATGATGGTATACCTTTGTTCACTTATCTCTGTGAGTGCGAGGGAGTGACAAGTTGTAAATATGTCACCAATCAACTATATTTTGAAGGACATGATTATGAATGCATGCTTCTCACTCAACCTGTTTCTTACTTGAATCCTTAAGTGCTTTACCAGGAATTCTATGTAGTGCATCTTGAATTCAGTACTTGCCATTTGTAATTGTTTAGTAACTTAATGGATGGCTATTCCAAAAAGATTCATAAACAACTTTGGGATGGACAAGATTCGGAAAATGAATTCAAGAAGTTATGGTACACAATGAAATGAGAATAGCTTAAATTTTTGATCTTTCAATATCTGCTTTTTGGTGAGTACATGCAACAGAATTGTGAACTAGTTGTTACATATGTTGAGTGTTTTTTTTTTTTTTTTTAAGGAGCGGAGAAAGGTTCAAATAACCCAAAGTTGGAGAAAGTTGGGAAGGTCACAATCGACCAGTTGCGTGCAATTGCAACAGAAAAGTTGCCGGATTTGAATTGTTCGAGTATAGAATCTGCAATGCGAATCATAGCGGGCACCGCAGCTAACATGGGTATTGATGTTGACCCTCCTATTCTTGTACCTAAGATAAAGCAAATTGAGTAGCCATTTTTGGTACAATTTGACTCGAAATGTATTTAGGAGCATTTGTGTTGTATTCAGGTTTGTAGCATATTGAGAAGCATTGTATTCGTGTTTGTAGCAAATTGTGTTTCCAGTTTTGGCCTTGGAAAGGGTTTATTTTCACGTTGGAGGCTCTTCATTGCTTGATTGTGCACTTTTCTACATGAGTGATGGCCGTACTTCCAAGTTCCTAAACCAGTGGCTTTGTGCATTCCTTGTATAATACAGTAGAATCAATTTTATTTTAGTGTGCACTCAGTAATGCACCTGACCTCTTATTGGGTAAACCGGCTTGAATTGGATAATATTGGTGCAATGAAATTGTTTCTGTCAGATTCTTTTCTTTTTTTTTTTTTTTTTTTTTTTTTTTTGCACCTGCCGGTCCAAATAGTCTGCGTGAGAGGTAGCAAATACTTCTTTTATCAATCGTTTTTATTCTTAAATCATGTTATTGTTATTTTTTCCTTATTCATGAGAAGTACGCTATAATAAGAACCAAACAAGCGATCTTTAGAAAGAGCAAAAAGTTGAATTCATGGCATCCGTTTTGTAGAGCAAAAATTTGTTTTTTTATTTTTTAGGGGGGGTTCACCTAATCAATTGCACTGCAAACCCGAAATCCTGTAATACAAACCCGAAAGTGCAGCATCCGAGTCGTCCATTTAAATAGACACTTCTGTTTTTTTCTCTATTCCTAGTTTTTACACAATTTTTACACAGTATGTGCAGTATCCGAGTCATCCATTTAAATAGATATTTATGCTTTTTTCTAAATTTTTGATGTACAATTTTTACACACACTATGTAATCCATAATCCGTATTATACAGTGGTTCCCCCATTTTCATGTTTTTTTAAAATTGATATTGACACTTTTTTTTTTTGCTTTTTATATGAAGTGCATGAGTAAGTTTAACTAATAAAGATAATAATAGAGAGTGTCAATAGAGATAAGTGGAGTGCAATAACACTTCCGTTTCTTTCCTTTTCCTAATTAATTCCTTTGCTTTTCCTAATTAATTTCTTTCCTTTCACACCACTTTTGTGTATCCTTGAAGGAGAAGTCCTTTATTGGCAATAAGTAACTAACAAACAAAAATCCAATTTGGCAAATTGCTGTAAAAGAGAATCTTTCTGGAGAGAGAGAGAGAGAGAGAGAGAGAGAGAGAGAGAGAGAGAGAATCTCTTGCATATAATCCAGTATATATATTCGCCTCCTCGGCTCTGCTTCTGTATTGAAAATTCAATCTCCATCTTTCAGAGGACGAAAAATAATATTTTGAAAATTCAGTATCCTTTGTATCGAACTCCTACGCCTCAAAATTAAAGGTATCCCTTCCCATCTCCCTTTCGATTAAATATACATATTCATGCTTTTGTATCTCGGTCTTTTTTTTCTTTTTTTAATCTGTTTCTTAGTCCTTCAATAGTAAACAATTGTTGTTGACGACATGATAGTACCTTTATCCGCCCACCAAAAGCATGAAACATGTTTCACCTATTGCGTTGCATGTGAATATCGTTAACTGGGTCTCGCGCTTTTGCGGGTTTTATATATCCTCCCTTTTTCACTCACTCCCTTTTTAGTATTCAGGGTTTTCTTTGAGCGATCAGTCATCATACAACTTGGATTAATCATGATTTTGGTGTCGTGTTTATGAATTTGGAAAATTTTGCTCCTACGGTCTTTTAGTTTCTGTAAAGGAAATACAATCCCACTTTGCTTGGGTATGGAACACGGGATGAGTTAATATGATGAGGAATCTCTTCACTCATTGCTAATTGGTTTTGAGTTGGATAGGAATATAAAGTTTCCACAGTTACGCTATCGTTAAGGTATTCATGGCCAATCTATTGTGATCGATTCTATGGTTTTGGATTAGTTTTAACTACTGTGTTTATGGGTTCTTAACAAAACTTAATATTATATATGATCTTCTGGTTTGTTTTTCCCTCATGTGAGAGAGTGATGAGGACTCCAAAATCATTGTTGAAATTTGTATAATTGCGAACTGATGGTTAAGTACAATTTTTTTTGTTGAAAAAAGGGTCTGGTGGACTTCAGATTAGTGGTACGGAGGCCGCATGTTTTTCACTTGAATACAATGATGATTTGCACTTAAAACAACTGAGAAGTTAAGCGATGCATGTTGTTGTACCATTATGTTTTATTTTGATATCGTCGCATCTTATTTGGGTTATGTTCTTTCCGAGCAATTGTCATCCACATAAGTATAGGGTATAACATGTTTTGCGAGCTTTTCAATAGCTCTTTTATCTTTTGTTATATTTTTAGGTACACCGTGTTTGATGATCCTGCATACATAGGATAGAAGTATTAAAATGCTTCAGTTACTGAAAGTGTTAATTTTGTTTCTGATAGTACAAAGGGTATTGCTAATCTACAGATGGAAGCTCAGAATCCTGGATCTCATGGGCATGTAATAGAGATATGTGCAGATTTTCCAGATTATGGGGAGAGTAAGATGTGCGGGGGAGCAACATGCGGGTTCTCAGATGCTAAAAACACTTCAAAGGATGCAAAGGAACGTTCAGCATCCATGAGGAAACTTTGGATAGCTGTTGTGCTTTGCGTCATATTCATGAGTGTAGAAGTTGCTGGAGGTATTAAAGCCAACAGTCTTGCAATTTTGACGGATGCAGCTCACTTGTTGTCGGATGTTGCTGCTTTCGCAATCTCCTTGTTCTCATTGTGGGCAGCCGGATGGGAAGCTACTCCTAAGCAGTCTTATGGTTTTTACAGAATCGAAATACTTGGGGCTTTGGTTTCTATTCAGTTGATATGGCTTCTTACCGGGATTCTTGTTTATGAAGCAATTGCCAGAATCATCCACGATACAGGTGAAGTTCAGGGCTTCCTTATGTTTCTCGTTTCGGCCTTTGGTTTAGTCGTTAATCTTGTAATGGCTCTCTTGTTGGGTCATGATCATGGTCATGGTCATGAGCATGGTCATGGGCATGGTCATGGTCATAGACACCATGGACATGGTGAGCATAATCATGGGCAAGGCGTTCATGATCATAGCTGTGAGGATGCTGAGGATACCCACAGCCATGAAGTCAGCATCAATGCACATCAACATGACAATGGCCATTCCAAACAGCATGATGATCATCACCATCATGCTCATGAAGGAGATCATAGTGAGCCTTTGCTTAAGAGTGATGTTAAACAAAAGAAGCAGCGGAACATAAACCTGCAGGGAGCTTATCTTCATGTTCTTGGGGATTCCATCCAAAGTATCGGTGTGATGATTGGAGGGGCGATTATCTGGTATAAACCCGAGTGGAAGATCATTGATCTTGTATGCACGCTTATTTTCTCTGTGATTGTGCTGGTCACAACGGTTAAGATGCTGCGGAACATTTTGGAGGTTCTGATGGAGAGCACCCCTCGAGAGATAGATGCAACAAAGCTTGAGAAAGGTTTGTGTGAGATGGACGAGGTAGTGGCCGTCCACGAATTGCATATATGGGCTATCACTGTGGGGAAAGTCTTGTTAGCTTGCCATGTGAAAATCAAGCCCGAGGCTAATGCTGACATGGTGTTAGACAAGGTAATTGGCTATATTAAGAGGGAGTATAATATCAGTCATGTTACAATTCAGATAGAGAGAGACTAGACGTGGAGCTGTATTTGGCTATGTATTTGGGTAGAGTAG
The DNA here is from genome assembly GCA_016920895.1 of Vaccinium myrtillus. Classification (NCBI taxonomy): domain Eukaryota; kingdom Viridiplantae; phylum Streptophyta; class Magnoliopsida; order Ericales; family Ericaceae; genus Vaccinium; species Vaccinium myrtillus. The sequence goes on along the minus strand of JADGMU010001271.1, from coordinate 109,148 downwards.
ATGTCTCTTTCAAAATCTCTCACTTATTATCTTATTAAATTAGAAAAGCTCATTTGACCTTACTTGGTTAATGGTTATCTGTGCATTTTGTATTTCAAATTTTGTCTCCCCTTATTTATGTCGCGTTTTGCGGACTATGCCATAACGGAGGTTTGGTTGAAGCATGTCGAATGAATGGAAAATGAGCTTCCAAGTTGTTTTTTTTGTATCAAAGAAACATGATAGAGGTTGATGAGTGCATCCATGTTTTGTGCTCCACCACCCACCAACCAGCCGGAAATGGCTTTTGGGATTGGATTCCAAAGATGATTGAATGCATAAATAGCTTTAATGGGGGTTTGGATTTTTTTAAGGAAATAGTTAACATTGCACTTTTTCATAACTTACCAAATTACAACATATTCTGCACCTTTTGTTGACTTGTCAAATTACAATTTATTATGTTTTCCACTCACAAAATAAAGAAGAAGAAAATTTCCTCAGACCTCTCTTATATCAGTGATAGCTTCACCTAAATTAGACATTTTTTTCAGCTTCAGGGTCAGGATAATGCAATGGGAACACTGGCAATGGGGTATCATGCAGTTTTGTAGAACTCCACGAGTGAAAATTTGAACGCGCAAGCAGCAACTCTTATACTTGAAAACCCCGCTTCCTTTGCTAAACTCTCAAATTCGCGTTCTGTCCTTTCCTTGCCTACAGGGTTCATGTTCATCAGGAACAAATCGAACTGAAAATCACTTTTAACGTCAACACTGGTTTTAGGTGTTTCTGGGATCACCATATCCACCACAATCACTTTTCCATTGTCTGGTAGCGACTCGTAGCAATTTTTCAGTATCTTCAAGCAGTTTTCGTCATCCCAACTGTGAAGTATCCACTGTTTCATAAACCCATGTTGTTGGTTAAAAACTCTTAAAACTCTACTACTAAGGATCACCGAAACCATAAAACTGTCTAGTATTATAGGGTATCTGCAATAATGTGGCTTAACAATTTAACATTTATAGTAATAGGCGTCAGACTTGTGGGATGTCTATGAATCAATAATATGCTCTCGATTGCAATTTTCTAAATCGCAGTACATAACAGACCTCACAGGTAATCAATCATTACCAACCTTTAGGAAAATGGAGTCTCCTTTGGGGATGCTAAAAAACATATCTCCTGCCACGTTCTCAATACCTGCTTCAAGAAATACAGCTTTCTTTTAACAGGTCGAATAGGATTTTCGGTGTTTTTGTGCACAACGTTTTCATTTCCTTAGTCTGATTGATTGTGTGGAGTGATAATTACTCCACGATTCATCATGCTGTCCTATAGTCTACTCCTAATCACATAAAAAACGTGCGTGAATGTGATCTAAAGTGAAAATAGAGAAAACGAATTTGAAAGCATCTAAATCTTAATGTTGTAAGAGCGGGAATTGAGAATAAAATTGGACGACACTACCATAAAATTTTGTGACCTAAGCTTAATCCAATAGAGTAAAATTTAGAATTATGAAATTATTTATCATAACAAATTGGGAAAGTCAATTATTCCTAAACTTTTGCACTCCCTCCGAGACAAACAGTTAGGCGCATTATGAAAAGACATGCAATTTTTCGTAAAAAAAATTTAGTGCCAAATTAAAGAGCTCAGTGATTCTTTAATTGATGTCAAATTTTTTTAAAAGTTATGCATTAGATTACATTTTTTTATTTAGAAATTACATACTTTTCGCACTCAAAGTGTATCAATCCCTACAAAATGTACACTACAAAGGTGTAAGGAGACGTGCCACAAGAACACCCAATAATTTTTCTTTCCATTACAACAACGCAATAATTAATATTTGAATCCGAGCCCAAGGTAAATCCAAATTGTCCATTGCTTGGATTAAATCCGAGCCGTACATTTTCGCAATAGACAGTTAGATCCACGCATCACACTGTGCTAGCAAGGACCCTTGATGTAAATCCAAATTGTTCATTGCTTGGATTAAATCCAAGCTATGCACTTTCGCAATGGACAGTCGGATCCCTGTACCAAACCGTGCTAGCAAGGACCCTTGATCCACATAATTGACTAAGGTTCCATTTTTTAGGTCACTTTGAAAAGAGAATAGTAGTAATTTTTTGTTCGGTTGTCTGACTGGATGAGTTGGATGAGTTGGGTGCGTGTCCACCCTCCGGTCAAACAAGCAAAAAAAAGGAAGAAAATTTAGCCACTCTCCCCCTAGCTGTCTAGGTATACATAAATAAGGCCAAAACAAAAGGAAAACAGAGGGAAGATCGGATCGTTGTTGACTTTTGCTGCTTTGCTTCCTTTCTCTGCTAAGCTTCTCCGTCTAATCTCAGGTGCGTACACGGATTTGGCATCTCTATTACCCATTTTTTGAGATCTGTAAATTGATGCATTGTTTCTTGTTTCGATACGTACCTACTTAGGTTTTTTCACTTTTCATAGACAATCAATCTCACATGATGATGTTGCTGTTGTATAAAGCGATCGAGTCAGCAGCCCCACTCCCCAAAATCGCACATCCATATTCCTTGACGCAGTCCTCCTAATCCACCTTTTAAATAGATTCCTTCGGAGCCAGCCTTCCAGTTCAGTTTTCACTAGTATTTCGTTTTCATAGGAGGAATAATTTCGAAACAAATACTAATAAGTGCTATTCCTGTGTAGTTGCTTTCTTCCTCGTTGCTATTGGGCCTTGTTTGATTAATCATTCTCATCTGATAATTTAGTTTTACCAAACAAATAGTGACCGGATAGACAGGATAGTGGTTAACTAGTACCACACGCCGTAGGGTATTTTATATCTTTAGTTTTATAAGATTGGTGGTTCAACGGATATGTATTCCCTATTTCTGTTCTGTATGTATCTACTCCGGCCAATCAAACAAGCCTTTAGATCCCTTGGTAACCAACTTTGAACTGTAATGTGATGTCGTGTTCAAAGGTGGATCCCCGACTGCACCCGCATGAATTTTTGGAAAAAAGTTATCGTATTTTATACAGAAATATGTATCTCGTGCTCCCAAATTTAAAATCATTGAGAATAAGTCCCTGCTCTCATGTTTCAAAAAAATTGCACGAGGCTAGCATACAATTTTAAGCGAAGTTTCAAGATCCTTCAATTAGCAATCTGCATTCATGGTTACTTATTTCACTCTGTACCTGACATAGAAAGTACTAGTATGTTACACAAGCTTTTGTAATTTTCCATGAGGTAAAGCAACGAAGTCGTTCTCATACATATGTATACTTTACATCTTCCTGTGATTTACTTAGTTCAAGTATAGCATAGCATATATTATGGTTGCTTCAAATATAGCTCAAGTATAGCATCTACTTGTTCTTCGTAACTGCCAAATCAGCACCTATCAAGTATCTTGATTCTTGATTTTGCTCACCAGAAACATGAGCGAAGAAACAAATGCGAATGAAGCTCCAGAAGAGCCACAAAGACGGGCTCCCCTCTTGAATGAGAGAATCCTTTCATCATTGTCAAGGCGATCAGTTGCCGCTCATCCTTGGCACGATCTTGAGATTGGTAACCATAATTAAAATGGCTAATAATTGGTTATGACGAAGTCGAATATAAGTGTTCAAATGAGGCTGACTTTTTTTTTTTTGTATATCTTGTGCACAGGACCTGGAGCTCCTCAGATTTTTAATTGTGTATGTAATCATTTATCTCATGTCCGCCCTTTATATGCAGCCATCCACAAAAGTTTAAGCCATTGTGCAGAAACCTAGTATGTTGAGCTTTAAAAACAAGAATGAGTAACCTATACATAATCATAAGGGAATGATATAAAAAATAAAACTTGTAAGGGCTTACCTTTCCATAACCTATTATATGCAAATCCTAATACTGTTAAATATAACTGGTAAATCCTAGTCCATTTTGCTTAGTAACATTCTCCGTAAAACATTGGCTCTTCACATTGCATTCCTCTTAACACTCGTTGTCACACAGCCCTATAAGTAGATGCCTCGTATAAATTGCTAATCCACTTTTCTTTTCTCCTGATTTGTTATCCCATTGTGAACAGTTTTCATAGCATGTTAAAAAGTATCTTGCAGGTTCCCCAATAAATCTTTACATTCCTGCTGCTGTTTTATTCAAATGTTGCTTTTTAACTGTCTAATTCTGATATAGTATCCATGAACATGAATGGTACACAAAATCGGTTGTTTGTTCCTCTCAATGTTGCTTCGGTGCAGGTTGTTGAGATAACTAAAGGAAGTAAAGTCAAATATGAACTGGACAAGAAAACCGGTCTGATCAAGGTGATACACCCAGTTTCTTCTTATGACAAACTCAATGGGATTTTTAGTATGCACCAACCAAATCCCACCCAACAGAAATTTTCTAACTAATTATCTTCAAAACAAGGGGTTCATGCACTTCAGTCTGTATTCTGCGTCTAATTTTGCACAAAAGATAAAAGATTTTCTTTTCGTTTAGTCTTACTGTGATGATTGTTTCTTGGTTGGGATTTTCAACTGTTTGAATCGATACACAGGTTGATCGTGTGTTATACTCCTCGGTGGTTTATCCACATAATTATGGCTTCATTCCGAGAACATTGTGTGAAGATAATGACCCAATGGATGTACTAGTTCTCATGCAGGTAAGCCGACTTATATTGTTCTTGTATTAATATTCAGAACTCTTCTAGTTTCTATGCTACTAAAGTATATTCCAAGAACACACATTGTACATATCCTACAGGAAGACTTGGGACTCTTTTTCCAAACCCGACCCCTTATCTCCATGTCCATTACTCGAAATTTCTCTTGACTTCTTCCTCCACAGGAACCTGTTCTTCCTGGTTGTTTCCTTCGTGCCAGGGCCATTGGGCTGATGCCTATGATTGACCAGGTGCTGCTCATGCCCCAAAGCTTATGTATTGGCTGTTAACTATGATTTGCTGATGACATTGTTTTCCTTGTTGATGTTGTAACCAGGGAGAGAAGGATGATAAAATCATTGCAGTTTGTGCTGATGATCCAGAGTATCGCCACTACACTGACATCAAAGAGCTGGCCCCTCATCGACTAGCTGAGATCCGTCGTTTTTTTGAAGATTGTATCCTTTACAAATTCCCTTACAATCTATAGGGGCTCATTAACTGTTCTAGTTATTGATTTGGTAGAAAACTAACATGGAGATTGAAAACTTTCTTAACCATTAATTCAGACAAGAAGAACGAGAATAAAGAGGTTGCAGTTAATGACTTTCTGCCTTCAACTACTGCTCATGAAGCTATCCAGTACTCCATGTAAGCCTTAAATTTTATAAGCTAACAGGGTAGTGGAAGGAAAATTGATATAGAGTGTTTCGTGGAGATTAAAGGGCAAAGAAAATGTTATGGTTACAGAAATGAGTGAAGGGAGGGAGATAGAGATAGTACAATATCCTTGTTGTGTATGTCTATATGCACTAGAGAAAGGAAGTAAAAAAAAAGGGGGCTTCCTTTAGCTTCCTCCCTTGGGTGATCCACCCGAAATGAAGAATTTGGAATTTGGATTCCCAGATGTCCTACTATTGACTTGCTTGTGAAGCTGGATCAATACTTCTACTACTACCTGTACTCTCTGTGATCAAAGATTGAAGTTGTTGGATCTCACATAATAGTTTCGTCTTATGATGTTACTTTTTATGATACTGCAGGGATCTATATGCGGAGTACGTATTACATTCATTGAGGAGATAAGTGGACAGGAAATGTTCCTTGATAATCTGTTATTAAATGGTGCTCGAAGGGAAAAGGAGTTCCATATCCGCAGAGGAATTTGTATTTTTCCATTACTGCTGCTTGTTTGGCTAAATAATCATATGGAAGAATGTGAGAGCAAATTCCATATGTTCCATTTTGTTGGGTGTTTCAAACTAAATCTGTTGGGTGTTTCAAACTAAATTGATTCAGTTAAAATATTAAATAAAAAACTAAATCTGATTATTTTCAATTCAGTGCTACTTTTCATTATTCGTGTAGTTAGTGTTTCGCCTTTTCTGCTATACCCATCATGCCTGACCCTGGCATTGGGGTCCTGACAGGGAAAGGTCTAGGTGAGCTTCTCTTTTCCAGACCTCTTAACTTTGTTGAACTGCAGTTAAAATATCTCCAGTTAATTTGTGATTTCAGATGGAAGATGGAAATCGAAGCACAAGTTTGGAAATGGGCTTTTTGAATCTTACTTTTTAGTTTTGAATATTTCTGAAAAACATGGGCTTTTTTAATTCTACAAATGAAAACGCTTACAGCGATTACCTTGGAGATTATGGTGCCAACGATGCGTGCATGACATACCTTCCGTTTATATATTCTTCTGCAGAAGATGGTGGGAAAAGAGAGGATATTTGTGCGAGAAAATTTCCGAAGAGGTAAGGTTGAGTTGGATTCTTTTGGACACGAGGGACAAAACAGTCAGTCTCTCAACCTTGGGTGCAGAGAAGTTGGCCGTGCGTTGGATTTTGGGTGTGTCGTACCCGAATGTTTGGTCAGATGCGACTTAATAGAGAAATATTTGGTCCAGATAGAAAGGAGGGCCTGTTAGTTGGAAGAAGTTAGCCTGCGGTTCTGAAGACATGGTAGAGAAGAGTTTGGTGGCTCTCTACAACCACTGAGCTATAAAACACCATGAGGGGGAAAGGATTAATAATCAATACGAAAATTAGAAAAACTAATGCGGCTCATTAATCAAGTTCAAAATTGGTTTGAAAGCGACACTGTGGAAACTGAATAGATAAAAAGAATTGGAAAGAAATACAAAAACAATCTAAACAATCTAAAAGAATAGACATAAATTAGAAACTCGATTGTAAAAAGGAATCTAAAGTACCAGTGGGAAACTAAAAACTATCAAGAATCAGCAACTGTTAGTCCAACTGAGGATGATCTTAGCAAGTTGCAATCATGTTAATCAGCTTTTCAGATGGTCAAGCTGAACGTTCGCCACATTGGACATCACATACCAGTATACCACATGTTTGACATGGGGTAGGACTGTAGACATAAGATATGTGACCAGCATGTTTTGTTGAACATATACCAACCGATAGAAGTGATAAATGAAAAATGTATTGTGAGCTAGACTTGTGGTTATTGCACATATGGCAAGCAAGGCATGATAAAATCCATAACACCGACAAGCATACAAGTGATCCATGAAAAGGGAGATAGGGTAAAAAAAAGTAATGACAGTATCGCGTAATTCTTCAAAGTAAATGCATGATGAACCAAATATCCATAGCGTGGTTTTGCCATTCCTAGCTAGTTAAATCACACTAAAGAATCCTCCAACTGAAGGCTTGACGAACGATAGAAACACCCTTGTTGTCGAAGATCATGGCATCGAGCCGACTAACCGTCCACACAATTTACTATCCACGATTCCACAGTCAACACGCATGAAATGTGGATACACGGTTCACTAGATATTTCCAAAACATGCGCATAGGTGAATTGATGAGTAGCTGTTTCGCCAATGCTCTGGCTAACAAGCAATTCATTTATGCACATTAATCTTTTTCCACCTCTCTAATTCCATTATTGTTATACTGAGAATCAAACACAGCAAGGGAACCGATATGTACTGATGGGTCTGAGCTGACCACCTCCTCTGCTCGGGTCAGGAGGTCTACTCAGAAGAAAACACAGCTCGGACTCTAAGGGAGCCGAGCTGTTCAGCGGAATGTAGTGAGTCTCCCCAAACTTAATCTTAATGAATCCTGTCACCAAATAGATAACCCCAAGGGGTTTTAGGGACTTATCCGGGTTCAAAGGGATGAAACTCATCTGGAATAAGAGTCCTAATGCTCCAATATGTTACCATTATATATTAGATACGATATGAGGACAGGACAACATAAGAAATATGAACTCAGTTTCAACGAAATAGCCTAGTACCAAAATCACGTGATATAGAAGTGCATGTACGCGTATGATTTTGCCCAGAGCCAGTGGTCGATTGGCCCATCTTATGATTGAAAACAAAACAAAAAACGATATAAAAAAAAGAAAAGAAGAAAGAAGAGTACCTCAAGGAACTCCTCGGCATAAGCCTGGGCAAGTTGAGTTTTGAGTTGGTCCATGAAGTTCTCCTTTGACAACTGTGGCGGCGACGACGATGACAATGATGATCCACTCGTACCTCCTGCAAAAGAATCCATCTCCCTCCCACCCTCAACTCACCTCTGTAATTTTTTTCGAATATTTCACTTTAACCCTAGTTATAGAAAGTTACTACTATATTACCGCCAAATTACCTGCCCACGATCTTGATTACTTTTGAACCCATGAATCGTGACAGCTCGGCCCTTTATACTTTTCTTGTTTTGTTTTGAATAGCAAAAATAATAATTTTATTAATCTTTGGAATGGAACAAAGATTAAAGGAAAACGAAACCCTCCCCAACGATTGGCAAGAAGCCAATTGTGAAACCAAGGCCGAAGCCCAACATCCCCATGGGTCATAATACCCAGATAAAACAATACAACTCAACATAGAAAAGGCCCAGAATGACCACATAAGGGCCAAGTCCAAACAGAGAACCCCACACCCGAAATGGGTCTGAAATACCCAGATAAAAACAATCAACCCAACTCCAAATCATACTTGACTACTTTGGTTATGATTTGTTTGATTTCTATCTTTTCTATTTACTGAAGCATAAAATTGCTATGACAAATTATTTAGGTAATTGATATTCACATCCCCTAAATTGTTTTCCACACTCTCTTTTTGTCTTTTAGTGAATTTTTTACTCATAAAAATTTCACTAGTAGACAAAAAAGGGGGTGTGAATAACAATTTGGGTGTATGGAAATCACTCCCCATTATTTACTCCTACTTTCAAATTATGGAACAGAGAATTAATCATAGAGTGATTCATCATTTATTACACTAGCAACTTTTCACGTAAAAGTAGTTATGAAGGGGCGTTTAAAAAAGCTTTTCTATTTTTCCTAAAATGACTCCTAAAGCTTTTCTATCTTTTCTTTTGTTAAGAACTTGCTAATTTAAGAGTGTGAGAGCACTCCAATGAACTCTCTAAAATTAGCTCCCAAACTATATCCTAAGATTATTTATGGATATAAAAATGTAAGTGGGTCCCCCATTCCCACCTCCATCTTCTCATTCTCTCTTTCTCTCTCTTCGATCCTCACTCCTAACTCCCTCCCTAAACTTAGCCACTGTGGTAGGAGCCATGCTAAAGAGCTATCCTTAGGAGCTTCTATGAGGATCGTATAACCATATTGATCAATTTTACGAAATACTCCCTAAATAGAAATGACAATTGTAATTCTTTTTTTGTTGGAGATCAGTCCATGTGGTCAAATGTGAAATTAATCTGTAGATGGCTGTAATTGAGTATGGTCACTGACTCGAAGTTGAAGCATCTTCCTTGACTTTGAAGCTCTCGTTTTGGACTTGAGAGACCCCTCAAGACAAACTCTTTGCCTTCCTATAAATACATGTATTTATTCATATTTGATAGTATCAGTGCTTGACAAAAATAGAAGGTGGGAAGAGAGAATATAAGGAGAAAAAAATACACGATTTCTACGCTTGTGGTTGGAGATAATAGGGTAGGTATAATACTATTGTAAAATTTGTGGGTGGTGAGAGTGAGTGGTAAAAGAGGTTTTTTTTTTGCTAAAGAGAGAATTCTCGTAGATAAAAGCCAGCATACAAGGGATACAGTTTCAAAGTACAACAAAACATATAAACAATAGACAAAATATGAACTGCAAAAAAACAAAGACCGCTGCTACACAAGTCATGTAACATCCTGAGTAAACTGGCCTCCGTCCCCTGTATCTGGATGGGAAATGAAAACAGTAAGAGCTTGTTTCGCAAGCAAATGGGCCCTCTCAACCTCTTTTCGTGAGACTTTGGAGATCCTACAAAAAGCAAGACATTGGATCTCGGAACGGAGGTTGTCAATCAAAAATTGGCCCCTGTGGTGGCTATCATATCTCCCCGCTAACTGCATGACAACATTAAAACAGTCAATACGAATAAATACAACATTAAAATTGTTCCTTAAAGACCATGCAATAGCTTCCCGAAGAGCTAAAGTTTTGCTTGGAGGGGGCTAATGCTATAAGAAGATATTGCGAACTGGGCAATCAGGCAACCATTTGGAAGGCTAGCAGTGAATCCCAGACCGCACCAAGTTTTGTCGTCCTTCCAATCGCCATCTACATGCAGGATACATGATTTCTGAGAGGTGATTGACGGAGGGTAGTACTTAAGGATAAAAGACGGGAATTTGCAGGTCTACAAAGAATGAGCATTCTGACTATGTTTACGCTAGGAGGAAGCTCTGGTAAACCACTGAGTATTATCCCTCACCATAGCTAAGACAACACCAGGATCGAACTGGATATTTGAGAAGACAAGCTGGTTTCTATTTTTCCAAATAGACAAGAGAATGTAAATGAAAAGAAAGAAATGTTGTTCATCCTTATGGAGGCTGATTATCTGATCCAGCAACCAGACCTTGAAAGCTATAGACGGAGAGAAACCCAGTCTAGAGAGAGGGATCCTGCTGTCATTCCAAACTTCTCGTGTAAGGTTGCAATGGCAGAAAATATGTTCAATAGTCTCATCCACATTACCACAGAGCGGGCATAAAAGGGATATACTTTGAATACATCGATTAATACTACTGCGCACAGATAGGATACCCTTGAGGCATTTTCATATGAAAACCTTAATTCCTTTTGGAAGGTCTAGGTTCCATACCAAGCTCCAGGCATTATGACCTTTATGAATCCAGGGGGAAGAAAAGGAGGGATGGTTTTCTCCTTGTTGGTCATAGAGAGACTTATAACCCGATTTAGTGATGTACTTTCCTGAGGACGTGTAAGGCCAGATATACTGGTCAGGGCAGTCAGTGGTTGGAAGATTGATGGCTAAGACTTTTGGGATCAGGAACCGAGGAATAATATCATGAACCTTGCCAAAGTTCCATTCCAGGCCCCTAGACGTGGTTCTAAGCAAGAAAGATACTGTAATGTTATCCGGACCAGCCAAAGGAATCAGGTGGTTGAGCGGTGTGTTCCAGTTCGGGATCCATTTATCATAGAGGAGGCTAATGGATTCATCATTGCCCACTCTTCAGGAAATGTGCTCCGCAATTAGGTCTCAACCGTAAAGAATACTCTTCCAAGCCCAAGAAGAATTGGAGTGAGGTTTGACTTTAAGGAGATTGACTTTAGAACAATATCTTGATAAGAGAATTCTGGAGGCAAGGAGAGAAGGGTTATTGAGGAGCCGCCAACATTGATTTGCAAGCCAGGCCTGATTGAAGAGTTTCATATCCTGAGTGGTAAAAGAGGTTTGGGTTGTGCAATCTATCGGCCAGGTTTTCTTTTTTTTTTTTTTTTTCCATGTACTTGTTATTCTCTTCATATAGTAAAAGAAGTGATCTCTTTCTTGAATGTAGGCTAATTTTTTGGCCAAACCACGTACACGAATATCTCATGTCACTTTCGTGTTTCTATTATGATAATACTTTATAGTATTGAATCTCAATATTTTTATTTTGGTACAATTATGATGTAGGACAAGATATGCACCCTATCACTTATGGAAATATTATTTTGGTTATAATTTTTAGTTACGATTATTATTAGGAGATCTTATTTAGTCCTGCCTGTGTAGCACGATTCTAGTTTTTTATATTCTAGTTTTCTAGAGTTTTATTTCCTTATTTTGTTTTGCTTGTTCCCTACTCCAAGTTACATTCTTGGTAGCCAAGCATTACCTTATTAGCTAGGCCTACTACATGTATAAATAGGGGTGAGAAAAATAACCATCAATTTGCGAATTCAATTCAAACCAATCCAAACCAATCCAAACCGAATGGTTTGGTTTGGTTTTTTACTAATGTGGTTTGGTCCCGATTTAAAAAAAGTAAAAACCGTATTAAATTGTTTGATTTGTGAATTTTACGTTAACGGTTATGGTTCCAAACCGATCCAAACCGCGCGCATGAAATATATTATATAATTTGATTTAGATACATTAAATAAACTTTTTTTCCAATACTTAGCAAATTAATTTAATCTAATGTTGCATTCCACCACCATATTCTTTCACTTGTAGATTAGATCCCTAAACCTCTACAGATGAGAAGTTATTCATATGATTTTAATAAACTAAGCATTCACGGCTTTGGCATAGTCTCTTGATTTCCTAATGTTTTCGCTTGGTAACTAATTTTCTAATCTAATAATCTATTTCTTCACTAAGTATTATATTCTTCTTTAGTTGGTTGACGTTCCTGATTTTTGGTGATTTTAATAGACATAGTTTATTATAATCATTGGTTTGATTTATGTATACAATTTTACTTACTTTATACTCTCTCCGTCCCTTTTTAAGTGATCCACTTGGGAAACGTGCATTTTTGCGGACGTTTAAAAATGTGCTTTCGTATAACGTTTTTAAATTTTTTTGCACCAAATTAAAGTACTCAATGAGCACTTTAATTTGGTATAAAACAAACTAAAAAGTTATATAGAGAAATATGTTTTTAAGGGGTTTGAAATTGCACGTATTCCCATATGGATCATTTAAAAAGGGACGGAGGGAGTATAGTTTATGATGATGAAATCTCAATTTCAAAGGAACCGTGGTTCCAAACCGAAACCGAACCATGTTTTAATGGTTTGGATTGGTTTGGTTATTTTAATTTTATGAGTTGGTTTGGTTCTCCAAATTCATAATCCGTAAGTAGTGGTTTGGTTCTTGGTTTACCATAAAATCGGACCAATCTGGTCCATGCTCACCCCTAAGTATGAATAGGTGGGCAAGCCTCTAGGAAAATTTAATCTTTTAATCAATAAACAAACTCTGAGAATTTTCTCTATTTCTCTTGCCGATTCAAGAACATCTCGTACATTCAAGAACTTATCTCGTTTGGACTAGTACACTAACTAGTCTCTCGTGAATTCCGCTGCATCAAGTGGTATCAGAGCAACGGAGAAGGAAGCACAGACCTTGTTGATGATGGTCATAGGTAGGGATGGCAATGGGACGGTTCGGTTCGGGTATTGGGGTATCCGAATCCGATACCCGAAACCAAAAGGGTACCCATAACCGAACCACTAACCGTTCGGGTAGGGAAAATGGAAACCGGAGCTGAACCATTCGGGGTTCGGGTAATAACCGAACCGATTGGGTAACCGAATCAATTACAAACAAATTAGCATTGGCCAATCGGGTTTCGGGTAATAACCGAACCGATTGGGCCGAAACCCGATTGGGTATGGGTAACCGAATCACTTGAAAAAATTTCAAATTATACAATACACAATGATCAAAACCCAGCTGCTACATTAACAAGTAATAAGAACATTAAAATTGATCAAATGATCAAAACCCAGCTGCCACTTCCCAAATTTATCAAATTCCAGTAATAAGAACCAATCATAGGCCATGTCCTACATTAATACATTATCACAGTCCACAAAATGCCAAATTGGGAACTTAAGAACTTCCATGTCCCACATTAATACATTATCACAGCTGCAACATTAACAACTAAAAGAGAGCATAGTTCAACAACACAACAACGGAGAGCATAGTTCAACAACACTGTCAACACAGCAACAAAGACCATAGAGTTCAACAACACAGCAACAGTAATAGTCTAATAGAGAACAACATAAGTAAAGTAGTAAACTGCCAGTGCAGTCACTACAATACTTGCAGCAAGCCTTCCACTCCCCGTTAATTTGTACCCTATTATAGTGAGCCCAAAAAGGGCTCCTTAATTTGGCTTCACCCGAATTGGTTTCGGTTACTTGTTCTGAACCAGCAATGTTTTCATTTGGATGGTCATCGACAATTTCGACATCGATAGGGGTAGACTGACTGGCTGGTTCTGATGGTACAGAATCTTCAGTCGGAGCACTCGAACAGACAGGTGAATCAGACATGTTATCCTAAGAACAATGCCAACAAGAAACTGATCTAAAAAAGAGGAGAATTAAACATGCGAGAACAACAGAAACATCAAACATATGTACCATAACCATGAAAGCTAGAAACATCATAGCAACCAGTTCTTCTTAATATCAATTCATGAAGGATTTCAGCTTTAGGATGCCAAAACTAATCACAATTTTCAGCTTTTGTGATGCAGACCGGGTTGCGTCAACATGGTTGGACAGGCTGCGCCCGCGTAGGCCCAAAAAGGCCTGAGTGTCATAATAAGGTCGTTGTCGGTATTCGATCATCATTGTGCCGTATCGATACCGTCTTCGCCAATTGGCAAACAGAAGCCACCCGTATCGATACGGGCCTTTCCCCGTATCGATACCGAGTGCCCTAACTTGGCCGATTGGCTTACCTCGTTATTTTGCTGTTATTTCCGATTTTTTCCCTTTTTAGCAATTTTACGTTTTCCATTGATTTGCCTTCCTTTTTGGAGCAAAACAATTAGGGTTTCTAGCTTCCTATATAATAAGTTGTAAGCCTAAACGGCTAGGGTTGGTGATTATTGAATTAAGAACGAGTTTTACTCATATTTTGATCGTTTAAGGAGGGAGTACCTGCAGGTCGATCTTGTTCGTGTTTCTCTTGCACGATTGTTTACTTCCATAGGCTGCGCTACATCGGTTGGTATCGAGCCCAAGTTTCAATCTGTCATGGCTGCGAGGCGCGGTGGAGGGCGAACAAGAGGGGTGCACGAACCGTGTATGGACGAAATCTATGAACGAGATGATCTTTCTCGGGATGCTCGGATAGAGGAGGGTCTTCTTGAACTCAAAGCCATGTTTGGAAATATTATCCAACGCGTGGATGCTTTAGAGGTCGGATCCAACTCGCGCCGTCGTCTGTTAGACCTAACCCTCGGGAGGAGGAAGGTTTTTTCGGATGATGAGAGTTCCAACCCTTTTCTTTGGTCATTACCATCAACGGGGAAGGGATAGGGAGTTCGTGGCTAGAACCCATGACTCTCATGCTTGGGAAAAAGTATCAAGATTGACCTACCGAGAATTTCGGGCAATGTCAATCATCACCGAGGAATTTACAGGTGAATGGTGAATGCTATAGACGAAGTCATGGATTTCAAAGGGGTTCCTGTGGATAGGAGGGTTCCTCTTGTGGCGACCAGATTCAGGGGTAGAGCTTCTGCGTGGTGGCAGCAACTGAAAATCAGTAGGAGTCGGAACGGGAAGTCCAAGATTACTGATTGGGAAAAGCTGAAGAAGAAGATGCGGGTGGAGTTCCTTCCCCATAACTATACCCGTATCATGTATCAGAGATTGCGAGAATCTTCGCGAACACGCGTTACGTCGGCGATTACACCGAAGAGTTTTATCAACTTGTGGCGAAACGATTTAGCGAGAATCTACGGAGCGGCGCAGGTATCAAAGGTATGTTGGTGGTTTACGTCAACAAATGCAAGATGAGTTAATGATGTATGATTTGTGTTCTGTTTCGGATGCCCATCAGAGGGCTTTAGTGTTAGAAAAACGGTTCAATAGAAGGCCGGCGGGTAATTGGAACAGTGCTGTTCGATCAACTGCGGGGGCTGCGCCACATGCGTGCGATTATTCCTCAACCCGTAGTGCCGACAACTAACGAGCGGCGGACTGCCGGCTTTAAATGCTTTAAGTGTGGGGAGCCAGTCATCGTATGTCGGATGCGGGAAGGCGATCGTCCGGGAAAGGCCTTGTTCATAGATCGGGAGGGGTTGTTCGGGATGCCACCGAGGATTATGATCGGGATGCTATATACGATGACAATAATGGGGAGCTGGAGGAGATAGAATGCCCAGGTGACACAGGGTCGCCACTGCTGGTGGTTCGAAGGGTGTGTTATGCGCCCCGAGAATCTGAAGGGGAGTCATGGTTACGCAACAACATATTCCAGTCCACTTGCACAATTGGCGGCAAAGTTTGCCGCTATGTGATTGATTCGGGCAGTTGCGAGAACGTGGTGTCAGAAGAGGCAGTGCAAAAACTGAACTTGAAAACAGAGGCGCATCCCAATCCTTACAAATTGAGTTGGCTGAAGAAGGGTAATGAGGTAAAAGTTTCTCAGCGCTGTTTAGTTTCTTTTTCAATGGCCTCTAAATATAAGGACAAAGGTATGGTGTGATGTTGTGGCTATGGACGCTTGTCATCCGCTTTTGGGCGTCCGTGGCGGTATGATCGTAAAGTCGCGCATGATGGTGGGTCTAACACCTACGATTTTAATTTACGGGGTACAAAGATTAAATTGTTACCATCTAGGAGTCACCCTGTGGGTCCTAATCATTAGCAAGGCGCGCAGATGGAAGAGGAGATTGCGGAATGCAGGGTTGCTTTTGTTTTGGTTGGGAAAGATATTGGGCGGGATCAATCCGAGACTGCAGTTCTGCTATTATTCAACCCCTTTTGTTGGAGTTTGGGGATGTTTTTCCAAAGTGGAATTACTGGGAGGGATTGCCACCGCTACGTGACATTCAACACCAAATTGATTTGGTGCCGGTGCTAACTTGCCAAACCGAGCCCATTACCGGATGAGTCCAAAGGAGCATGAGGAGTTGCGTAGACAGTGGAAGAGTTGCTCTCAAGGGTTTCATTCAAGAGAGCCTCGGTCCACATGCGATTCCGGCTTTATTAACGCCAAAGAAGGATGGGTCATGGCGGATGTGCGTGGACAAATGGGCTATCAATAAAATCACCTTTGTGAGGTACCGATTTCCCATTCCTCGCTTAGATGATTTGTTGGATCAATTATCGGGGCCAAAGTGTTCAGCAAATTGGACTTAAGGAGTGGATATCATCGATTCGGATCGGACCCGGGGACGAGTGGAAGACCGCCTTTAAGACTCGTGAGGGTTTGTATGAATGGCTGGTTATGCCATTTGGTTTGTCAAACGCGCCTAGTACTTTCATGCGTGTGATGAACCAAGCGCTGCGACCGTTTATTGGTAAGTCTGTTGTGGTATATTTCGATGATATTTTGATTTATAGTGCCACGCCGGACTTACACATGCAAAGACTTAAGAGAAGTTAAAAGTCCTACGAAGGGAGAAGGCTGTTTGGGGGCACGAAGAAGTGTGCCTTCATGAGACTCAGTCCTATTTTTGGGATACATTGTTTCGAAGGATGGACTTGCTATGGATGAATCAAAGGTGGAGGCGATCAGACAATGGCCCGGACCACGGACTTTGTTTGATATTCGGAGCTTTCATGGGTTGGCGTCATTCTATCGCCGATTCATACCACACTTCAGCACTATTATGGCTCCGATCACAGAATGTATGAAAGGAGGAAGCTTTACATGGACAGCAGAGGCAACAGAGGCTTTCAGAGAGATCAAGTTGAAGCTAACTAGTGCTCCAGTGCTAATCCTTCCAGATTTTTCACAGCCGTTTGAGTTACATTGTGATGCCTCGAAGGTAGGAATTGGGGCTGTTCTTAGTCAGAATTCGAAGCCGGTTGCTTACTTCAGCGAGAAGCTCAATGGGGGAAAGGTGAATTACAGCACGTATGATGTGGAGTTCTATGCAGTCGTGCGGGCTTTGCACCATTGGTACCACTACCTTATTCACAGTGACTTCGTGCTGTATTCGGATCATGAGGCACTGAAACATCTGAATAGCCAGGACAAGCTATCCCACCGACATGCTAAATGGGCTGCTTATATACAGCAGTTCACCTTTGTGATTAAGCACAAAGCAGGGACGTTGAATCGAGTTGCCGATGCCCTCAGCCGTCGTTCTTCCTTGCTGACTTGCATGCGCACTGAGGTACTTGGTTTCGATTCTTTTCGTGCGTTGTTGGCTGTGGATCCTTTTTTCTCACATGTGTTGGATGTTATTTCCAAGGGTGAACCGAGTGTGTTTCACCTTCATGATGGCTTTCTATTCAAGGGTAATGCCTTATGTGTTCCAGAGTCGAGTCTGCGGCTCAAAATTATTACTGACTTGCATAATGAAGGGCATGTGGGTCGTGATAAGACCCTTGCTTTGGTGGCTGCATCATATTATTGGCCTACTTTACGGCGGGATGTTTACCGGTTTGTGAGAGCTTGTCATATCTGTTGTGTTTCTAAGGGTGGGGCCACTAACGCCGGACTCTATATGCCTCTGCCTATTCCTACACAACCATGGGCGGATGTGAGCATGGATTTTGTCCTTGGTCTCCCTCGTACCCAGCGGGGCAAGGATTCTATTTATGTGGTAGTGGACAGGTTCTCGAAGATGGCTCACTTTATTCCTTGCACTAAAACCACCGATGCTGTTAAGGTAGCACAGTTGTATTTTGACAGTGTTTATCGTTTACATGGGCTGCCTGTATCTATTGTTTCAGACAGGGACACACGTTTCTTGAGCCACTTTTGGCGTTGTTTGTGGAGGCTGGCAAACACACAGCTCGATTTTAGTACTTCCTATCATCCCCAGACTGATGGCCAAACTGAGGTGGTCAATCGTTCTTTGGGCAACATCTTTGCTTGATTTGGTGGGTGAACACCTTGGGTCATGGGATCGAAGGCGCTCGGAGTTGAGTTTGCATACAATCATTCGGTGAATCGGAGTACGGGTCATTCTCCATTTCAGATTATCTATGGATGCAATCCGCGAGCCCCTGTCGATCTCGCTCCGGTGCCTGATTTGAAGCGTGTGCATTGGAAGGCCCAAGACTTTATGGCCCATTTGAAGGGCATACATGAGGCTACCCGACAGCAGTTGGAGGTCTCTACCTCCAAGTACAAGGACGCAGCCGACAAGAAGCGTCGTTTGGTGGAATTTGAGGTGGGCGATTTCGTATATGCCGTGCTAACCAAGGATCGTTTTCCGGAAGGGGAATACAACAAGCTTAAGGCCGGAAGATTGGGCCCTTGGAGGTCCTTGCGAAGATCAATCCCAATGCGTACCGTTTGAATCGCCTAGCCACGTGCGCACATCGGATGTGTTCAATGTCAAGCATCTGATTCCGTTTGTGGGTGCTAGCTCATCTTCTGATGATTGCAATTCGAGGTCGAATTCTTTTCAAGCAGGAGAGGATGATGCAGACCGGGTTGCGTCAACATGGTTGGACAGTCGCCGCGTAGGCCCAAAAAGGCCCGAGTGTCGAATAAAGGTCGGTATCGATCATCATTGTGCCGTGTATCGATACCGTGCGTCTTTATAATTGGCAAACAAGCCACCCGTATGACGATCGGGGCCTTTCCCGTATCGATACCGAGTGCCCTAACTTGGCCGATTGGCTTACCTCGTTATTTTGCTGTTATTTCCGATTTTTTCCCTTTTTAGCAATTTTACGTTTTCCATTGATTTGCCTTCCTTTTTCGGAGCAAAACAATTAGGGTTTCTAGCTTCCTATATAATAAGTTGTAAGCCTAAACGGCTAGGGTTGGTGATTATTGAATTAAGAACGAGTTTTACTCATATTTTGATCGTTTAAGGAGGGAGTACCTCTGGGTCGATCTTGTTCGTGTTTCTCTTGCACGATTGTTTCTGTTCCATAGGCTGCGCTACATCATTTTGTATGGTTTAACTAAGCAAATGAAACAACATTATGAACAGATGTCATACCTAAAAACATCTGTGAGAATATTCAAACCAAATAAATCGGCATTATCTATGAGAATATTCAAACCAAGACCCTATCTATATTGCAAGAATCGAACCAAAAATGTATGCGTGTGTGTGTGTGTGTGAGAGAGAGAGAGAGAGAGAGACCGAGAGAGTCAGAGAGAGAGAGAGAGAGAGAGAGAGAGAGATACAGTCAGAGAGAGAGAGAGAGATACCGAGAGAGTCAGAGAGAGAGAGATACCGAGAATCGATCGCGGACTCCTTGAGATCGCGTAGAGAGTAGATATGACTTTGGAGATCAAGAACACCAACAAAACGCAACCCCATCACAGAGAAATCATGACATCAATACACCATAGAGAGAGAGAAGCGAGAGAGAGTGAGAGTGAGAGAGACCAACCGGGTAGATGATCAGCCGCAGCACAACCGCAGAATCGCAAGAGGCTCTCTCTGTCTCCCTAAAAGTCGTGGTGGCTGAGAAGAGAAGTGAGAAATTGTGTTTTTAGGGTTTTTTCCAGGTGTAAACATATATATATATATATAGCCAGGGGTAGTAACGCAATTATTATATACTTGAAGGGTAAATATGTAATTACACATTCGGTTCGTTTCGGGTCACGGTTCGGTTCGGGTCACGGTTCGGGTATAACCTCAAACCAGACCCGAACCATACCCATTCGGTTCGCCCATATCCCATACCATACCCATACCCACGGGGAATATTTCGGTTATGGTTCGGGTAAAAATAGCGGTTACGGTTCGGGTACCCATCGGTTCGGTCGCGATTGCCATCCCTAGTCGTAGGGGTGGATTAAATAGGATTTGTGCTAAGGGATTTGCCCATAACCAATCTATGAATCCCAAAATTAATAGGAATCGCATTGAGGGATTTTCCCGCAACCAACCTCATAATCAACATGTCTGCATGATAGTGAGAATGAACATGGAGGCGTGATCTACGAAAATTATTATGAATATCAGTCGGTGAAGCGACAGTCGAAGTACGATGAGTTCATGTGCATGAAATATACTTATCCGTTTAAGTATTATGACAACTTACCTGAAATCTGGGGTTATGAGTATTTTGAAAATATTTTAGATTGGATTCTAGATATTGAAGATTTCTTGGAGTATGTGGAAATTATGGCCTAAGAAAAGTGGATATACTTGTTTTTAAAATTTACAGGTCCAACGCTAGAATGGTGGTTAGATATGCAATCTATAAGAGACTAATTGGGAAAGCATCGTATTCGTGCAAGGTCAAGAATCAAAAGATGTATGATGGAGAGATTCTTGCTATGGAATTATGAGCAAATTTTGAAAGATAAATATAGGCCGAAGCATCAAGTTGCCAAGAAAAATGCCGAAGTTGTAAAAGGCATCATATTTAAAGTTGATGGTAAAGATAAAGTTGATGTCAGTAGTCGCGAGAAAGGGAACATTAATTGTGATTGAAGTTGATGATAAACAAATCGATATGGAGGTCGGTGAGAAAAAGAAAATTGATATTGATGTTGGTGATCAAGTTGTTGAGGATCTAAATAATTTTTCAATGGAAGAAATTGATCCTGCCACCTTATCTGATGACTCTGAGGTCAAGCCAGCCCGTCTAAATGAGCCAATTATTGATATGTCAACCAATGTTGAGATGAGACAAGATAAAGAGGAGCTTCAATGTCAAGTTTCCCCCATTGATTTTCTTTGGAGTGCAACAGTATGATTGGATTCCCAATATTCATCTAGTGGATCTTATTAATAAATTGAAGCATGTAGAGAAGATATCATTGCAAATAATTTTTGGTGTGGAACTTTTTTGAAGGAAATCAAGTGATTGAAGTATTCCGAGTATCTATTTATTTGGCATGGAGGATGACAGATTCCCAATGAGAACTCCATGTTGAGTTCTTTTGAAGAAAAGGAGAATGATGTAGGACAAAATATACACCCGTATCATTTATGGAAACATTCTTTTGGTAATAATTTTTACTTACGATTATTATTAGGAGATTTTATTAAGTGCTGCATGTTTAGAATGATTCTAGCTCTCTAGAGTTTTATTTTCTTATTTTTATTTTCTTATTTTGTTTTGCTTGTTCCCTACTCCAAATTACATTCTTGGCAACCAAGCATTACCTTACTAGCTACGCCTACTACAAGTATAAATACGTGGGCAAACCTTTAGGCAAATTTAATCTTTTAATCAATAAACAAACTCGAGAATTTTCTTTCTTTCTATTGTGGATTCAAGAACATCTCGTGGATTCGAAAACCTATCTCATTTGGACTAGTACGCTAACTAGTCTCTCGTGAATTCCGTTGTGTCAAATTAACATTTGTAGTTTTTTTGTTGTTGAATATTGACATTTGTTAGTATTGTCATATGTGTTGAAGTAAGGCTATGTTTGAAAGTTGAGGAAAGAAGTGGAAAAGAAGAGAAAATAAAATATGAGAAATGACAGAAATTTTCTTTCTTTCTTTTGTTTGATTTTGGGGAAGAGAAAGGAAAATATGCACTCATGGGAGAGAGAAGAAGAGCAAAATAATAGTTGATTTTCATTTTCTCCTCCTTCCTCCTCCTTTTCCTTTCTCCTTCTACTTGGTAACCAAACAAATGAGAGGAATTTTTTTTAATTTTCTCTTCTTTTCCCACTTCTTTCTCCAACTTCCAAACATAGCCTAAAGGCTCCTAAGTGGAAAAGAATCTTTTCAAAGGTGGGCCCAAAGCCCAATATACAAATAAACTTGGGCTGTTTCTAGTTATCTAATATAGTATTGCAGAATGGGTTTTCGTGAGGAGGATTGTGGATGCGACAAGTGGCAAGAAATAAGTGGATTGTCATTGGTGTTTTTAGTGGGCACATGTGACAATGTTTTTAGCACTCCAAACACTGGATATATAATTCAAAAATTTACCTTATTTGTTTCTCTTTCATACCTGTAATAGGAGATTGGGGCGAAAATAATTTGACTGGAGTACTGGATTTCATATAATGTAAATGGAAACCAAATTGGTTCTTAATATTTCCAGCCATTTAAATTGAAGTGTCGGCTACTACAAGATTTTGTAGGCAGCGTCAATATAATTAAAAGTGATCCCATGACTTGAGATAACCACATTACAAAAAAATAAAATCAACCAATTTAGAATTTCAAAGCAAACCTTAAGATAACCAACTATGGCTAGCTCAGTCAGAACTCTTACAGATTACGAGGAGGTCACGAGTTCACTCAAGCGGAAAAATTATTGGATCACCAACTAGGGCTACCTCAATTAGCCAGGATTCCTGTATCTCCTACCATTTGAAAAAAAAAAAAATCCTTAAGAGTTGCTCAATTACTATAAGTATGGTGAGATTTCTTCGAAAGGAAACCTTTAAGACTTACTCAATTACCATTTTAAATGAAAATTTTCCAATCCTATGATTTTCTTGGTTTTTCTGCTAATTCTTTTAATCAACCAATTGCATGATTTCCTTATCCCAGCCGATAAAAAAAAATGATTTCCTTATCCCATGATTTGTGGGAGTCTTTTGTTTTCAAAATAAAATCATTTAAGAATTTAATTTGGTAATCAATTCCGTTTAGATAATTATGTGAAGGAGATAATTAGTGAAAATTAAAACTTTGATTGGCTAACATGAACACACCATGATTTCCCATGATTTTTGGGATATTATTTTCCTATGTTAACAAACGAATTTGAATTGCTCTCCTGATATCGGGGAAGTATAAAAGGATTGCCTTTATTAAAGAAATCACTCTATTCATGTCTCAACTATTCGATTATGCTTCTGTGAAAGATATTCTACAAAGCATATTGCTTTTTTACAGTTTGTGTTCCTTTTAATCTGCGTTTAATTTTTTTTAATGAATTTGTTTTGTTGCTCTATTGCAGAAAAGGATTAGAATGGTGGTGGTAATATGGTTGGCAAAGTGATTTGTTAAGTAAACAATCTCTCTAATTTTTTAATGTAATTTTTAACTTTTAACGATTACAGATGTTGAGTTTTATATGTCTTTAAGGTCTTCTCTTCTCTTTTTTTTTTTTTTTTTTTTTAATGATTTTTGTGTTTGAATGTAATTCTTAACTTTCAACGATCGCAGTTCCTTAATGTACTAGATTCAATTAGTTTGGTCCTTATGTGCTTTCAAGATCTTAATTTAAGGCTTCACTCCAGGAAAGAAAAATATAGTTTAAATAGGAAAAAAGTTGTTCTAAGTTGAAAATATACATATTTTACATTGCATAAATGTTGTAGAATTTTAACATATTTAGGATGGCTATAAATTGACATAATGACCTATCCCTTAATTTTCAATTCATCTGCCTTGCATTGCATGGGTTATTGCTACTCTATATCTATATATCTTATATATTATTGCAGAATGACTATTAGTGAGGAAGAAGATGACAAACCATGTCAGATTGTAGATGGAAATTAAAATTCAAATGTCATGTTTGTACTCAAGCTCTTGACTATTGGAATTTGGTTAGTGTTATGATGTATGTATGCAATAAATTTTGTTGATACGAGAGATCATGGGTACCCTTAGGAGTTCATCATTTCATTTTAGAATTTAAGCCGATGTTCACGGATTGAAATTTGTATGTGTCATAAAGAGATGTAATTACAATTACAATTTTATTTTTGTGCATAGCACAGATAAGTTAACTGCATGTACTTGGGTTCGTATAGTGTCATATGCACTAATATTTGTCCTGTGCATATATAGCACGGGTTTTATGCTAGTTCTTTACATACAACTTAATAGTTTGAAAAGAAAATGCAAAAATAATATGCTACGGATCCCAAGAAATCACTTTGTTATGATAGATAACGCACCGGTATATTGTGGCCGAAATTTATCGGTATGAATTAAAGTTCATCATCTGAGGTAGGTACCATATGAGGTATGATTCCAAATCCTATTTCCTTTAATGAACAGATAAGAAAGAAAAAGAGAGAAGAATTGGGCTTCGAGTAAAGGCTGTTGAGCATCTTTTAAGAGCATAAATATTATTATGGGCTGGGAATGCTTAGCTTGCTGGTCCTGCACCTATACACATAAATATCTCTTGCCGTAGCCTACAACAACTTGCAACCCCCGACTTTAATCGATATGCTTTTTTCAAACCCCTCACAAGTACATTCACCGTGAATAATATCTTTCCCGGTCCGATTAAAGGCAGGCCATTCACAGGGCTAAGCGATTCACAAGAAATTTTATTTTTAACTTTCTGATTTCAAGATTCAAACCCGGGTCAATTTTATGAGGAGAAAATCCATCAACCAAACTACCCGCGTGGCAATCACCAATTTCACCATCAAGTTCACTCATCATATGTAGCAATTACATGATTTACAATGGGACTGTATGTCTGTATCCCGAGGGAGATTCTGTTCTTGGCCTATCAAGGGGATTCCAGAATAATAATGGTGGGAACACACCACACCACTAACCACATCAATAATGGTAGAGAAACACCACTTCACCATACCACTAACCACATCAATTTACGCGGCACTGCAAGATTAGTAACAAGAGAACATGCACTAAAAGCATGACATGGTTGGTGGTGTCGTAGAGTGACGTATCCTAGTATTATTCTTTTGACAAAAGTCGCGACGAAGGATTAAGCATACACGTCTCCATAGCAATTGTCAAAATATCTCATAATGAGGCATGTCAGACCCACACGTTAAGTGGCCAAACTTGCAGGGCTGCTAAAAAAATCGGTGAACCGTGAATCCGGTCCGGACTGAACTGATCCGCACGTTTTTTATTTTAACCTTGAATTAATGGTCCGGACACGGATTCAAAAAATAAAAAACCATGACTCACGGTCCGGACACTGATTTTGATTTTGAAACCGTGGAGATCCGGACTTTGAGATTTTTATTATGTATAATTTTTTTTAAAAATAAATATATATGTATAGATAAATAATTTTACCACTTTTGTAGCCTACTTTGTTTGGAATTCCAAAATGATATCCGGGTTTTGTGCTTGTGACTGGATGTGTTTGTTGGCATTTTTAACAAATTTGACGTTTACACTTTACAATGCTTGGGCTCATATTTATAGCCTAGGGTTTGGAATTCCAAAATGAAAATTTTGGGGTTTTTTTTTTTTTGGCTATCTATTTTCATTTCATAATGTTGAAGTTTGAATTTGTTCAATTAATTTGTTGGAATGTTTAATAAACATTCATTATTTCTTTCCTGTGACTGCTCTTTTTCTGTAGTGTTTGTTTCAATGTTGAGTTTGGGTTTTTAAATGAGTTGATAATTTTTTTTTAAGAATAAGCTGAAAATCTGTGGACAAATCCGGAACCGATCCGTGACTCGCGGATCGGAGTGGAACCGAACCGTGAGACTTTTGGATCAGACACGGATTTTATTTTCAAAAAACCGTGACACGCGGATTAGGATTGAATTCATGCAAATCCGGACCAATCCGGACTATGAGCACCCCTACAAACTTGCTTGTAAACACTGGAAGAAAGCTCAATACAAAGAATCCAGAAATTGATAAAAAAAAAAAAAGAAAAGAATAGAAGAGAGCACTGACAGTAAAGAATATGTTTCATTAAAAGTCAAAATTCTCAGAGTAAATCTCAACATTAAAAGTGGAAGTCCTAAACCAGGTCTCCACACTTATTACCACCATAAATTTCACACACTACAGTGTCTATACGTAACCACAAACTTCTCTTTCCTTCTGTACTATTTTTGGTTTCCTTCTGTACATGAAATGTGCTAGTAATAATAGCAGCCAGGGAAACGAAATGGCAATAACACATGGAGAGCCTATACACGAGTATTAATTAAAGCAAATATAAGATATATGGAAAGGGGTCCATTAACTTGATCGCCGGAGGACATTTTTGGCTGTCAACATGAGCCAGAGTTTTGCTAACGATCTGTTCTTTTGCAATCAACGAGTCTAACGGTCAAAGTTCTCATCTTCTAAGCAAAAACTCAAAGGGTAAATCTCAGCATAAATTGGAGTCCTAGCCAAGAAAACTACTATGGAAAAGACAATAATTGAACAGTTAATTAATGAAAACTCCCCTCTTATTCTTAATTATAAGTAGTAATGGGCGCAGACTATTTTATCCTCATAGTAACTCATTCAAGAAAGAATTCAAATAGGCCTTTCAATATCCCGAACAAGATCCATGTATAAGATTAAGATTATAGTTGGCCGAGGGATAGGCCTGAGGATCTACTGGTGGTCCCTCCTTGAGCTTTGAGCTCCGCTTTATCTTGAAGGGTTTGCAAAAAAATTTGTAGAAAAATGTTAACGTCTACACCGGGTACAAATCCAAGGCTACCCGATCATATTGAAATCATATATACGCATAGATATCCATACTCTCTTTCCCACTTCACACTGTCTAGGTAATGCAGGCTTCTCTTGCCTTTGAATTAGTTTTGGTTTCCTTTTGTTCATGAAATGTGTTAGTAGCTAGGGGAATGGAGTAGATGAAAGTGATAACACATGGAGAGCCTATACACAGATCTACATGAATAAAAGCATATAGATATATATATATATATATAATAGGAGTACTATACACATAGCTAGGAAGGGGTCCATTAATAATTCTGGGAATAAGTACTGATGAGACATCATAGTCCATCACACACCCATCTGCTATAGTAGTACTTAAATTACACCCTAGCTAGCTACTTGATGCTAGCTCAACTCATGAAGCTGATGCATAATTATTTGTTTGGTTTTTGCATGGTAGATGTATATATATATATATATATATCAATAATAATGCATAGCTACATTAATTTTTGAGGACATGCAATATAAGTATTAATAATGGTTAGTTGTTATTAGTGAGATTAATTGACCTGACTACGTACCACCCCACTTGCCCCAACTACGTTAATGTTAATTTATAAGTACTCATGTTTTTTTTATGATATTCCCTATGCAATAACCTTACTGCTCTACTCTCTTGTTTCTCATTGAATTTCTCCTACAGTCCCATAATTAGAAGGTACCCCAATCTTCCCAGGATTTTTTTCTAGTACATTTAAAATATTTAACTGAGCTATATATTTGAATTAGGGTAATTTTTTTTTAAAACCTCTTTATGAACATATATATGTTTTTGGCAGGAAAAATGCACATTCTTTCAAGAAGGACAAATAAAAAAAGATGGAAGGATGATTTCTTAAATTGTACCATTATCCCCACTCTTCTAGATATTCAAAACCACTGTTAAATGATACTTTCCATAGCAAGTAAAAATCCTTTGGATTCACCAGAGATATTTTGATCGTTAACATCAGATTCTCTAGATTAATCAAAGTGCGAGTAAGTTGCAGGTTGGAATTTGATTATATTTTGAGACATTTCAAGTTAAGAAGATGGACAAACAAAATTGATGGACATTTCAAGTTAATCAAAGTGCGAGTTATGGAAAAATGAGTGTTTGGTTATTGTGTTTAGAGAAGAGAATAAGTGTAAGGAAAGATGATTTTTTTGACTTTTCATTCCAACTTTTCTCATTTTGCTTTAAAAAAAAGACCCATATAATATATTTTGGACGTATCTCTCAAACTACTCCTGCTGCAAAATATATTGTGTACATATTTTTTTCAAGCACTACATAAATTTTATAATACATTCTAACAATAATCTAAAAATATAAAAATATAAATAAAAAAAAATCGAAAAAGTGGCTTCCAACTTCCAAGTCCAAACACCCCATCCTCTTGCTTAAAATAATTTGCAGTGTGTTCTCCTTTTCATGCTCATTTTTGCGTACAGCTTGGGGCTTGAACTTGGATATTTATAAATAATTCATATATATATATATATATAGTACACTTGCATATATGTGGATTCCATAATGCCGCCGTTACGTGTTTGCTACGTCCAATGCTAGCTAGATCTCAATAGCCCACCGAAAGTTTCCAACACGTGATACTTGTGAACTGTAAAGTCAACCAAAGTATACGATGATCGGTATATTCTCTCTATTCATTTCCTCCTGAAATATTTTTCCGGGAAAAATGAGTACTCAAAAAAAAAATTCAATGAGTCATTTTTAATTTATTGAAAAAGCTTCTATTTTTTTTTTTTTGACAACCAAAAATTGAACCGCTTGGCTGAATTTTATCCTAAAGACTTCTCCGGTACTGAGCTTTGGCACTTTCTTTCGGATTAACTTGAGAATTTCATCATATATGTTGAGTTTTCAAACTTGAAAGGAATTGGTGATGTTTCTCAAAAGAAGGTTAAGACCCAAAAAGATATAGGGTATATATTAGTTTCAGGCTTTTGACTTTGGCTCTCGTTTTACTTGTTGCGACAGCTATAGCAGAAAGAGCATTTTCTGCTATGAAGATTGTGAAGAATTGACTTCGTAGTTGAATTGGTGATCAATGGTTGCATGATAGCTTGATTGTGTATATTGAGGGAGAGATTTTTAACAGTATTACAAATGAGGCTATTATGCTTTGATTTCAAAATATGAAAAATCGCCGGGGTCACTTGTCAATGTTGTTATAGGTTTTAAATCTATATCTGCTTAACTATTTTTTGTTGTTAGTTATAGGTTGTATATCTAAGCTACTTTTTGTTTGGCATTTCAAGTATCTTTTGGGAGATCAATTGGAAATAAAATTATACGTTATTAATAGATATCTACTTTAACTCCTTTCTATTTCGCATTTTGGTGTTTTTTGTTCTATTATTCAGCTCTAAGAATTTGACCCCACTGACATTTAGTTCTGGCCCCGCCCCTGACGTGAGCCAGGGACGGAGTCGCGCAACGTTATTCATTTTATTTATTTTGAACATTTAAAGGACAATATAATGGTGTTTCTGCATTTCTTCCATAATAACAAGGCATTAGGCCTGAAACCTCAGCTCAGGATAGATTGAACAGAAGACTCGCAAGATTTTCTACGAGTATTTATTTAAAAGAAAGTCAGAATCCGATAGAGGACCTCGTGCCTTTGAATTCGATCTCCAAGCTAGTCAAAGTTTTATACTCCAGTATTTGATTATAGCCGCTTGCCCACTTGAGTATTCCACTGTTTTCTTTTTGTTCACATCTTATGCATATATAATGACATATAACAATCAATAGTATGACTAAATTCAATGAACAAAAGTGTCAGGATTCCAACGACAAGTTCAACCCACAATGCTCTTATGAATCTTGAAAACTAGAATCACAGAAATTGCATACACAGAAAAATGCGTAATAAATAAAATACAGGAAAGAACACACAAATATGCATGGAAAGTCTCAACGCGAGGAAAAATCACAGTAATCCACTAAAATCGAAGAATAAGGAGCACGAGTCTTCTCTCTTTTGGTTGTCTCATAAGACCTTCCAAATGCCCAATTTTATTCACCGAAAATTCCAACAGTAGTATCATCGTAAGAAATAAAATAAATCCTTATAAAAACCGAATCGTAAACAACGAAAGATATCTGGTTACGAGTGACACGGAACAATCTGGCCTCTTAATTAAATTAAGACTGATGATAAGATGAGAAATAAATATCATCGGTAAAACTGGCTGTAGTAAAATAAAGTAAAAAAGACTAGGAGGGTGAAAGGGTCAATATGATGCAGCAGAATTCATGGTCCAAAAAGATAAGTTCTAGAATCCACGAGATATTTTTGAATCCACAAGAGAAATCCACAAGAGAGAGAGAGAGATAAAATTCTCATAGTTTGTTTATTAATTGGAAGATACTTAAATAAAGAGATTACATGCTCTTGTATAGGAAAAACCTAACAAACACTACTAAAAATAAAGTATTCCGAAAATTAAGGAAATTACTAAAATTGAAAACTAGAAAGAAAAACAAGACTTTCACAATTGGAATCAACTTAAACGGAATTATACACTAAGAGTAATTCGTAATCTAATTATTTTCTAATATAGTAAAAATACTAAATTGAAGGCCTAAACAAAGGGATTTGGCCGAAATCCACCATCAGTCACGACTTTATGGTGGTGAGTCTTGACCGCAATGTGATTCTGTTTTAGCCAGCCAAATTTGGGATGATTCCAGGCTAGTAAATAAATAGCCGAATTTTGCAATTTTCTATTACTAAAAGCTATTTGGGTTCCTGAGACTTCTTCCAATCTATTGATCATAGACTTGAGTCGCCACTCTCCTGCTAGGCCGCCTCACATGTAGCATAATAGTAGTAAAGTATACAATGTGTTCTGACGTCGTAAGTATCATTTCATGGATTATGTATGCATAAAACAAAGTGAATCCCTTGTCTCCCCTTTTCTATAACTCAGGCATACAAATAAGCTTACTCGCATTTCGACTAATTCTAAGAGTATCTAGAGGGAAGCCAATTTAAGGCAAAAACAAAATTCTTTATAAACTAGCTCCAAATAAATTGATAACACCTGAGAAATTATGAACCTAAAATCTTAGGATAAAGCAAATTAACCCACAAGTCTCACGCTCTTAACCACTAGGTCAACAACTTAGGGATAAAGATTGCCTTCTTGATAAATCTTTATTTATTTTTTATTGGATTCTTGATTAGTTCAATAGACTTTTTTATTTGGCATGTATAATTACTCACGCACAAAGCAGTAGTAGTAGTATTACATGGACGTTACCTTAATCAGGGTCGATTATTTTATTGAACTTTGAGATGATCTTACCATATACAACATGCAAATTAAATGTACGCTATTGAATGGTAAAATTAATTTTCAAAAAATTAATTGAAGTGCACGTAATTACCCCGAGCACCTAAGGTTATGGAAAAAATTAACATGTATGTCGAAGCATTTAGAGAAAAATGGACATTTCCTCCCGCGGTTCCTTTGGCCTCTAAAAGGTACTGCAATACTTATCCAGACACGGTCAAGCGTTACCAAATCATATAAATATTTAAATCTCTCTCTGGTAGTCATGGCAACATTTGGACAAAATAATATTATATTAGTAATATATATAAAGTAGCGTTTTTTAATATTATAAAAGAATTTAAATAACTATTCACGATATTATGCTATTTTTTCTATCCCAATGCAGTCATGACTTCCAAATAATGATGATAATTGGTGACAGAGGGAGTGTTATTTGAAGGCTTAAAGTAGTCAAGTAAATTACGTAGGTTCGTATAGTAGTCCACGTAATTTGGGCCGTAATATCATACTCATAGATCGTAGTTAAATTACGCTACGTACCTTCTCATTATCTTTTTTGAATTGGTATTTAATTTCCTTTGGAAAACACGCATATATTATATATACTATATTCCTATATTTTTTGGAATTTTACAATTCAAGGGGTGGGTTTTGATAGACTACAAAAAAAGTCCACTGAATGTACGAGGCTCCCATAACTACAGGGTTTGAAGCAAGGTTGGTTAACCTAATTTTGCCTTCGGAAAAGGAAATTGTGGTGCCCTGAATTCTAGATGGACCTCTTGAACCCTTCTTGACCCGAGTGAGCGACGAGTGGACCTCTCTAGGAACTCCTGCACACGTAGCACTCGACGTTTGTCCTTCGTTGGCCTTGGTGCTCTATTTGGGCCTTAGTCCTTCTGGGCTCGTCCACCAAGCCCCCTTTGGACTGCTAGATTTCAGTCCACTACAATAACCCCTCTACTTCTTCCGAGACACTTGGTTCCGAGAAGGGAGTTGACCGTTACCAATTGGGCTGTTCCGTGGACCCGAGCTCCAAAAGGGCTTCTACCGAGAGGATTAAGATTCTCTGTAACGACACCACGAACCAAGCCCCAGCTTTAATGGTTTCCTCGTGGATTGCTTCGGATTTCTACACGTGTTGTCTGTTTGTTGGTCGAGACGCGAGCACGAGGATTGGGGTTTAGGAGTGAAAGGACGTGCCCATGTGATCCGTCAGAGAGCATCTCGGCCCATCACATCGTTGACAGGTGTCACGCTCCAATCCAGCGTGTCAGACGCCTCTTCGTTTCCCGCGCAGCCATTTAAACACGTCGCCTCCATTATAAATAGCGTCGATACAGAGAGAGAAATACTTTTCCCATTTATCTCTCTTCTCGCACCAATATCTCAGTGTTCCACCTTTCTTCTCAACGTCGGCAAGTTCATCCACCGCAAGTGCCACCGGAAAACGCTTCACTCCTTGCCGCTACTCATCCTCTCAGCCTCCTGCCACCAGGCGCCACCGTGATCGTTCATCTTTTCCGCCGTCCTTCCATAGTTCCTCCGCATTCTCAGGTAATAACTTTTTTCTAAGCCAACAAATTTTTAGCGTTTTGTTTGTTGATTTTGGACGTCTGATCCACTCGTTCATGGATTTCTCACCATGCTTAATCATACCTGATATTTCATCATCTCAATAAGTTTCATTATTTGTGAGTATTGTTTGAGAGTGAACAGTGATACCACTGCCCTTTGCTCATCGTGTTCTTGAGGGAACTCACCCTCAAGAACTCTGCGGGTCTCCCTTAGATCTTTTCCCCCTTAGGTTTTTAAGTAAGATTTTGTTTGTCATCCGAGAATCTGGACCTTGGCCGAGACAATTCTCGAGCCATCAGTAGCCCTTTCCCTGCCTAGGATCTTCGAGACAACTATGTCACGGTCAAAAATAGTAAATACGAGATGGAAAATATCCAGACTCGTTCTGCCACTTAGGTACCCGAGCCATTTGTTTAGATCACTACCAGTTATGTGGCTAACTATGTTTCACCCGTGCACTTTTGTCAGGTCAAGCAACCCTAAAGCTGACTATGCTTTCCTCGGGGAGTTCGAATCGAATGGGTAGATCTGAGGTCGCCCAACATAGTAGTGGGTACTACAGCTTCCACCTCGTTGAAGAGGTGTTCGTCCCGGACGTAGGGATGGCATCTGCAGGCATTGGTTTGGTGGACGAGGGTTAGCCCCAATTAACCCTATAGTAGTACCCCCCGTTGTGCGTTCAGGAAATGAAGGTTCGGTGAATCGGGGAAATCAGTAGCGATAGGACCGTATCTGCCAACCCCAGAGTGAATAGGGACGGAAACCGGGCCTCTGTCCAGGTCCCGGATATCTAAATTGTTGAGGTCCGACAACCCGAAGCAAACACTGTCGTGCCCATTGCTCAGAACCAATCCCAAGAGGCTCACCCTCTCAAGGCTAAAACTTCCGAGAAAGAGCCTAACCCCTACCTTCATTACCTTAGTGGCGAGCCGGGAGAGTACGAAGAGTTCAGCCGAGAATATAGCATCCTGAGTGACGTCGAGATCCGCATGGAGCTAACGATTTCGTTGAGATCCGGGGAAACTTTGAATTCAGGACCGAGGACGACGGTCTTTACCCCGTTCCGAGGCATGATACATTGATAGGTTTTCTATGCCTTGTTTTTCCTTCAATTTCATATTCTCACTTATATATTGTATAGTTGCACTCGCTGAGCTCTTGTTTGTTTTGCAGAACTGTCTCTGATCTCCGCCCGGTTGTTTAAGGCAAAAAACGATGACAACATCAGAGCTGCCTACGCCATCCCCAAAGAAGAGAGGTATGCCCATGTCTTACTAGGGTACGAACCTACATATACCTCCTATCTTTAGAAGAGGAAGAAGAAGTCCCGAAGTAAGACTACTGTGGAAGAAGCTGAACCGAGCCGCAAGAGGAAGAGAGATCTGAGGGGTACAGGGATAGATGTTGCTGCGGTGGAGGTGAGCTCGGACACGGAGATAGACCTTCACTGAGAGGAGATTCAGAAATTTGTAGGCAAAATCTGAGAACCGAGAGAAGAAGATTTTGTTGAAGAAGAAGAAGATATGGGTGGAAATTTAGGTGACCTTCCCAAGCTCATGCCAGATAAGAAGAAACCGAGAATCAAGAAACCCACCGTCTCTATCCCCTACTACCGCCATTACCGACAAGGACTCCCGGCAAAAAAGGGCTCCCCAACAAAGTCGCCAATTGTGGTGCCCTGAATTCTAGATGGACCTCTTGAACCCTTCTTGACCCGAGTGAGCAACGAGTGGACCTCTCTAGGAACTCCTGGACACGTAGCACCCGACGTTAGCACCCAACCTGGCTGGAATGTGGCCAGGGAAGGCACTCCGACAGTCTAGTGAGTGATCAGAAGAATGAAGCACCAGAGAAGTTGTAGGTAGAGAGAGAAAGTGTTGTATACCTTCTTATGGTTCCTTCACTTCGTACTTATAGGCTCCCCAAGTATAGGGGTAAATCAGTAATCTGGCTCGGATGACGTCACCAAGCATCACGAGCCAGATCTGTGATCATTGCATGCACGTGTCCTCCAATAAGGCTCTGACACGTAGCGTAACCGCTCGGATACCATCACGCTGACGTAGGGACAGCTGTAGCATGCACATGTGCCTTCCCAAATCTGTTACGAGCGTTAACCACCTCGGATGACGTCATACATGACGTCTCCGATATCTCGAACTTCCATCCGAACCATCTCGGATTAAATCCGTCTCGGATGATTCGTCTGGATCATTGCTTTACTCGACCGAGATACCAGCTTGTCTCGGATGGGCCCGCCTCGGACGGCCCATCGCGTTCTGTTCCTTCGCTGGGCTTGGTGCTCTGTTTGGGACTTAGTCCTTCTGGGCTCGTTCGCTGAGCCCCCTTTGGACTGCTAGATTTCGGCCTACTACAGAAATATTATTTTCGCGACTCGAATTTGTGACTATTGTATAACAGTGAGAAACTTTACCATTGTGCTTGAGCCGTCTTTCTAAACCTATAAACTACCTAGAGAAGGCACAATTGTATGTTGTATTGTTTTTTGGAGGAAGAGTGAAAATCCATTAAACAAAGAAAAGCATTACAACCTAAAAACTAAAGTAAACAAAGAAAAACCAGAAAAGAAAAACAAAAAGAAAATGCACGAAATAAAAATGGCTAGAGCCGTCCGAAAGTTGTCACGCCGTCGCCGTTCCTGCCACTTGTCGTCGATGGCAGAAGTCCTGATCTAGAATCTCCAAATCCATATTGTTAAGAAAGGTATATCTATAAGTACTTGTTTAAATTTATAGGGTTTCTCAGCTAGCCCCGAAGTAGGTTTCTATTGGACAATATCAAAAGATTCTTTATTCACTTAAGCGAGGAAAACGATCAAATTTAATATGCCCAACTGGTAAAAAGGTTACATGTTCTTGATTGCTTAATTAAGCATATATATAATCCCACATGTAAGTAATCGCATCAATATATATATATATAGGCGTATATAATACTACTGTTTCGGAATTAATGAAGATGTACATAAATTATTCCGGAAAACTTGAATTATTGAAAAAGAAAATAGTGGAAATGTGAGTAGGTGAAGCAACATCAATTGGATGGGCTATCTGAATTATGAACCCCCAGCGCACTTGATCGCAATCCTACAAATCATATTGACATCGATGCTCATCCAGGTTGTCTAATAGATAGTAATTAATTACTTACACCCGCTCTGATCAGAAAATGAATCAAATGATTGAACAGATGGGATTCATATAGTATTTACATATTCTGAATAAACCCCACACCAAATTAACGTCTTCACCCATGGTATTGGATTCTTTGTAGGAGTATTTTTATATATAACCCACTTGGGTATATGTATTAATTTGTTGACTACTACAAGCCACCTTGTTCCCAAGTCCTAAACCATTAACTTCTAAAACTAGAATTGCGCATCTAATATTCAAAACAAGAAATAGTGTATATAAAATGAGCAAGTGACAAATTAAGAAACTGATTTAAGCCACTTGAGGGAAAGGTCAACAGCCATGGAATAAAATTTTTAAGGACAACACTTGTGAGCATGTGAGCTATACGCTTTGAATTAATAAGGGAATCCTTATCTGACATAAAAAAAAAAAACCAAATTTAAACTCAAAAACACCTTTTATAATTTTTTTTTGATCACTCACCTTTTATAATTTAGCAAGTCACTTTTCAAAAAATTCACAAAATCAGACTCTCTATTCAAACTTTAGCAACTCACTTTATCAAAAACTCACAGAATCAGACTCTCTATTCAAACTTTTACTCTTCCCTCCCTCCTCTTTTGGTGAGTGAACAACAACACACCAAATTTGTTAAGTTATTGTAGCAAAGTTAAGAAATTTTCAATTTGGTGAGTTCGTTTGGTGAGGCTGATAATGGGTAGTTTTGAAGATTTTGCACCCTATTTTAACTTAAAAGTTAGTTTGAGTATCCTGATATTGATGCTCTAAAAGAGCTTCCTTATCTGACACACCAAAAAAAGTACCAAATCTAACCTCAAAAACATTTTTTATAATTTAGCAAGTCACTTTATCAAAAATTAACAAAATCAGACTCTCTATTCAAACTTTAGCAAGTCACTTTATCAAAAACTCACAGAATCAGACTATCTATCCAAACTTTTACTCTTTCCTCCCTCCTCCTCTTTTGGTGAGTGAACGGTAGGTCACCAAATTTGTTAAGTTACTGTAGCAAAGTTAAGAAATCTTCAAATTGGTGAGTTCGTTTGGTAAAGCTGATTTTTGAGGTTTTGGAGGAAATTGCTCTCTACTTTATTGATGCTCTAATCTAGTCATTTTTGGTGCACAAATTAGCAATCTAGTCAACCCAATGGGTTGGATAATTATATAGTGACCAGTATCTAAGACTTAAAAATTTGCTCTCTTAATAAAATAGCCTGTGCTCTTTCTTCTTAGCTTCGAAACTTTTAGTACATTATCAATTATATTCTTGCGGGTTAATTCACTTCGGAAGGAATTTGATCCTGACTTTAATTCAGGTATGCTAGCTATATATATATATTTTTTCTTATCGATTCGATCAACAAATAATGCCAAGAAGAGGTATCTCCTTTAACATCCACCCAAATTTTTATAATTTTCTTAAGGGACAATTCCATATTAATGGAATATTCCAATGTATTTCTTTTTTTTCTTTCCCTTGCGTTGCTCAGAGAAGTAATTTTAAAGCAAGATAGGTACATACATCCTTCAAGCTAGATACAAATTTATAAGTACAACTTCTTTGTGAAGAAATGAAGTTAAAGAAATTTTAAAGTCTTACCGTCTAATATCATTTTCTATTTTAACTTTCATTTGGTATTATTCGCATATACTCATGTAGGCAAAATTTCAATAGGAATGGAATAGAATGTAGCGTCCCGATTTCTGGAAGCATTATTAAAGTATTTATTTATGACCAAAATACTTAATTCGGTTACAGACTTTGTCAAAATAAATAAACCATTACATTCATCCAAAATTGAAAATTTGGAGTAGAGAGAGCTCTAGAGGTCTAGATCTAGATCCCAACCTTCCTCCTTTGATACCTGTCGTAACAACGCCAGAGCTAACAATAGTACCATGAGTAATAAATCACCCAATAACTAACCCTTACCTACTAACCTTTACATTACAAAAAGTTTATAATGAACAGTTCAATATCAAAAGAGAGCAGAAATATATGGGACTAACTCTGACCGTTCCCATGGGACTCCTCACTTCTTGTTCATCATATACCAGAGTCTTACGTACATACACCCAAATGATATACTTAGAATGGATCTGCATAGAATATAACAGGAAGTCGCTACGCAATCTAGAGTTTTTCCATGACGCATCGTTCGTTAGGATCAAACACAAATTCTACAATAATACTTCTGGCACGCATGCCGATAGATTATCTAGGGTCTTGCAGTACCCTGACACGCATGCCAATAAATCATTTTGGGACCCGCATGTACCCTAGCCACCCACAACGACTTATAGTCACATCAGAATCTCGTACTACATCAAACCAAACCAAACCAAGCCTTATGTCCCAGTCAATTAGGGTCGGCCACATGAATCCTTTTCCTCCATTGAGCTCTATCAAATGCTGCTTATTCACTTAGACCTAGTAGACTCAAATCTTTACGCACTACCACATCTAACGTCAAATTGGGTCTTCCCCTCCCCGGAGCGTTACTACCCACAACTATCCTATCCACTATCTTAACTACTACATCCGTTTGTCTACGATAGACATGCCTAAACCACCTTAGCCTATTTTTCCTAATTAAATTTTCCTCTATTAGGTACTACTCCTACCATCTCGCGGACTGTTTCATTTCTAATCCTATTTCGTCTAGTCTTGCCACACATTCACCTCAACATTCTCTTTTTTGCTTCACTTATCTTGTTTACCTTCTGTTTCTTAATAGGCCAGCATTCTGTCCAGTAAAGTATTGCTGGTCTTATGGTAGTTCTATAAAAAATTTCCTTCAATTTTGTGGGTACACTTTTGTCACACAGTACACCATTTGTGCTTCTCAACTTGAGCCACCCCACTTGGATCCTATGGGTCACATTACCTGCAATCTTTCCATCTTGACTAATAATAGAGCCTAAATACCTAAAATGGTCACTTTTAGGTATCTCCTGGTCTTGAATTATCACTCTTTTTTCGTATGCACTTTTTGCAACACTAAACTTGCAAACCATATACTCAGTTTTATTTTCTAATGTAGTATTAACACCGCTAATAGGTACGGGCTCAAGGCTAACCCTTGGTGCAATCCTACCGTGATGAGAAATTCACTCGTTTCCCCTGCTGGTCATCTAATGGCAGCGACGGCACCTTCATACATGTCTCTAACCACATCACTTTTTCAATAATCATTTACGTAATAACATCTATGTGAACATGAATACTATTGATAAACCCCTAATATTGTAGATAACCGAGGCTTATTTTGCTAATTTATCACACACAAGCACGCGATTTCGCGCTTTAAATGGTTGATTTGCACGAAGCTGTGTTTTTGTCAAGTTACAGATTAAACAAGCGAAAAGCGCATTTTGAGTGCATTGAGATCCGTGCCACGTTACCGAGGCCACGTGCCCCATGGCACGCCAACACCGGGCCTCTCGATCCACGAAACGACGACTCGGCCGAGGCCCGGGAATGCGAAAAGTCACAAGTCGTGTCTCACACTCTCAAAGACTCCCAATGAAGTCCGGGAGGGAACGAGCACTCACTAGACCAAGGTTCATCTTCCCCGAGGGTCACACAACGCATTGACGTGTTTTGGAGGAAGTCCGGAAGCACGAAAGGCCAAGGGAGTGACCGGGAAAGGCCTAGGCACAATCAAGTTTAATCTGGATCGATCCAGGTCCCATGTGGATCGATCCACATATGCTCAAAGTGTTCCAGGCCTATCTGGATTGATCCAGATAGGTAGTTGATCGATCCACTTCTTCCAAAACAGCACCTGACTCATCTGGATCGATCCATGATGAAGCTGGATCGATCCACATCACAAGAAACAGCAACAGAGCCCTTTGGATCGATCCAAGTTAGGGGTGGATCGATCCAAACTTGGATATTTCTTCACCGACAACATCTGGATCGATCCAAGATGGGTGTGGATCGATCCAAGTCCCTCCGGATAGCCAATTTAATGCACTTTTTGCACCTTCCTTTTATGAAAACTTTTGGTTTATTGTGAGAGCTTTATGACTTTTGTTAGAGAGAGAAAATGGATGATAAAATAGTCTCCCCTCTCTCCTTCCCACTCACTTCTTCTTTTATTTTTCTTTCCTAGTTATTTTGCTCTTCCCTCTCTCCTCCATTGGAGAGTTTTGGAAGCTCTCTCTCTCTAGATTACTCATGTAAGTGTTTAACTTCCGTTAATTTCACGTTTATTAAAGTTGTTGCTCTTGTTGAGATTGTTCTAAATATCTAGTTTATTTTCATTTTCCTCAATTTTTGAAATTCCTTGCTTTCCTAGTTTAATCCTTGAAAAACACTTAGTTCTAAACCTTGTTAGTTAACTTCTCAAGTGTTAACGTCGTAGGCTAGTTTCGGATCATCATTAAAATCAAGTTTATCAAGTCACATGTCATGTTCTTTATTTCCTTTATAAAAATGGTCATGTTTTACTTAGTAATGATCGAGTAGTCGGTATAGGCTCGGTCATGGGGTGATTAGCACCCCGTGACTTAGGTTCATTCACTCTCCTCGCCATAATGCAAACATTGCTTGTTAATCAAAGAGTAAGGATTAATTTTATGTATCAAAATTGAGATTTGTTAATCTCTCTTTGATCACACGTAGCCAAGGGCTCGTCCACTTGGCACGTGTGATGCTTAGGGCGATGTCAATCCAAATGTTTGTATAAATGGCACAAGAATCCTACTCTTTGTGAAACACCATTTCTAATCAAACGAGTTTAAAAACCATATCTTCCGTTCGGGGTCGTTTAACGACGTCCCCGAGCTGGTTATCTTAGAGGAGAACGAATCGGCCTAAGGCATGGGTGTTGTGAACCCCTTGACTTAGCCTTGTTTAAATTAGTCTTTTTAATCTCGCGTCATTCACGAAGTTAAGTGAATTCCACCCCCAAACTACTAAGCCAAGTTTGCCGCTTTAAGGCTAAACCAACATTCGCGAATCAACACTCACGCTCAGCGCATTCGGTCTCTGTGGACTCGACCCGGACTTCCGGTTATCATGCTACCGCCGGCCTAAACCCTACGCTTGGGGAAATCATATTGGAATACAATCCAAGGGCGCAAGCAACTATCCCATTGAACTTATTGTCCTTTCTAACATTCCATGATCATCAATAAGTTCACAATTAAACAATAAATGATTGAAGAGGGTACAACCATTGATAACGTTCAAGTAATTCACATAGACGTTAGGATTTTTTCCAAGATGACTTTGGGTTCATTGTAATTTAGCACATAAGTTTGTATTGGTACGTTGGGATTAAAATAGTTAACTTTGAAGTTTATTAAATTGTTTGAGATCCAAGATGGAAATGAAATTTTTTCTTTCTCTATTGGGAGAAAGTAGTGAGTGAAGCCAATATCTTCAGATTTGGTATTTTTTAAGGTTTATCAATTTATTTGTAAACTAAAGGAGGTTAAATGTAATTAAGTAAAACTCTAGGGGCCAAAGTGTGATCAATCAAAACTTAAGGGTTATAGTGTAATTTTAAATTATGCATGGGCATTTTGGTAAATAAATAAAGTATAAGGGTAAAAAATTAATTTACCTAATTATGGGGTAAAATGTTAATTTCACTTAGTATAGGGTTAGAATGATAATTGATATAGTTATAAGGGTAAAATCATCATTTGATATGGTTATAGAGGTAAAGTGGTAATTTAGCTAAGTTAAGGGTTAAAATGTCATTATATAAAATGTAGAATTTTCAATTCTTTAAACTTTTGTTACAAGATGTTATTCTCATTATTAAAGTATTTTCCTAATATTTAATTAGTTTTATATCAATTATAAAATAAGGTGTAATAATCATTAATAGATTTATTGAATAAAAATTGAATAAAAATAAATTTATCAACAATAGTACAGTTATAAACAACGGTAATATGGCCAATAATACATGCAATATTCTTGGATGTATACAGTTTTTGCTTAACGGCGATGTGGATTCCGTGGTTGTGGAGCGGCGGCGGTGCTGGTACTGGGAATGGATGTTGTTGCTTGTTAGGGATAGGGTTCTGGGTATGGGCCTTGGTCAATTTGGGGTTTTGTGTTTATAAAAAAATACGGGTTTTTGACCCATGGGTGTTCGGGCTTCGGCCCTCTTTGGCGGGTTTTGTCCTAATTGGGTCCTCGATTGGTTCCTTGCCAATCGTTTGGTTTGGCTTGTTGCTCTTCCTTGCTCACTCTTGTATCTGTGGACACCTTGCCAAAATTTCACCAGTTTAGGAAAACAATTTCGATTGATGGAGTCACCACCCAGGTTTAAGGACCGTACCCAACAAACC
Source organism: Vaccinium myrtillus (assembly GCA_016920895.1). Lineage (NCBI taxonomy): Eukaryota > Viridiplantae > Streptophyta > Magnoliopsida > Ericales > Ericaceae > Vaccinium > Vaccinium myrtillus. Next base: position 66,842 of record JADGMU010001271.1, on the reverse strand, counting down.
GGTTTAAAAATTACTCTTTTGCCCTTGATTTGAAAAAGGTTTCACTGGCTCGTTGTAACCATGGTTTCTCGAGTTCGGGAGCTAAGTTACGAGAGGGGAAGGTTTTTAGGGCACCCCTCTTGCCTAACACAATGTCCGATCTCTACTAAATATTTAAGGGAATATGAAAACATTGACTAAATAGACTTTATCCATGAAACAAGGGTGAGAGCACGTAAACAAGATTATAGCATCAAAATGAAAGCCGTGGATACATGTGATATGTGTTATGGATGAGTGATGATGAAAAGTGATATTGTAAGTAGCACATAAACATGAAAGAATAGTACTTATGGACCCAAAAATGACTCTCCCACACCCCAACACAAAGAACGAATCAACCCATGGACACTTTCTGGGCACCCATAGTTGACAAGTCTGGGCGCCCATACTTAGTCTAGGCACCCACACTAGGGGAGTCCGGGCGCCCATACTCAACACTAGGGGAGTCCGGGCGCCCATACTCAGTATGCGCACCCACATTAGGGGAGTTAGGGTGCCCAAAAAATTGGTTTGGGCTCATGTCTAAACCATCTTTTGACCTTTGTTCCTTCTTCAAACGTGTATAAAATGGTGTTTTAGGCCTCTGTAATCCTGATTGACTCCCTAAAACTATGCTTAAAAGATGAGTTAAGCTTGAAAATCGTGGTTTTAACATGCTTATGAGTGGAATAAGGAAAGAACAAACTGATCTTATGTGAGAAACATGATCCTTTACACTTATGAAGGTTAAAAGGAAGGTATTAAACTTGAGAAAAAGATGCAAAAAATAGACCCATAGTGGGTGCCTTAAAGATGTATGAAATGAATGTGAGTGACCTTAAAGCCCCTTTGTCCATCTACTATAATGCTTCAAACAATGCTTGAAATTGGTAAAGAACCTCATGCAATGAGTGTATGACTCATAAAATGCCTTTAAACTCATGATTTACCCTCTATATGCACTTTACAACTTACTTTAAATGGACTTTTGAACCATGAACTATGATTTTCAACCTCAAACATGATGTAAATGACTCAAATAAAAATGAGAAACTACTTATATGCAAAGAAAATAAGAGAATCTTGGCGCCCATACTCTATGGGCGCCCATACTCAGTATGGGTGCAGGGGTTTGACCCCCTTTTGTTTCACTCTTGACCTTTTCAAGCCTTCAACTAGTATTAAAGACTAGTTAAGACTAGATGGTGTCCCTCAGAGGCCTTTGAACACTTATAGGTAGTTCTACCTTGAATGCTTGAATATTGAGCTTGGATGCAAAGTTTGGGGCTATTTTTGGAGGATGTATGAACTGGTTTTGGACTATTGGAGCTATGAGTGTGTGATTATAGGTGATGGATATGAGTTGATCAAGGAGGTGAGGGTATTTTGGTTGATTAGATGATGAAGAAGTGAGTTTGTTGGTTAAGAAGATAAGAAACACAATGGGGGTGATTTAGGATGAAATTTCTAGACTGAAATGGACAGAGTAACATCTAGGTGGAGTGGTGGGTTGATCCCTCCTCAAAATCAAGCCAATGAGGGGTATTTATAGAGAGAGAATGGGGTAGTTTAGGGTAAGTTTGAGAGGGAAAATGAATTTGAACTCAAATCTTTGGAGGGATGCTGTGATGGAGGGAGTTTTGAGTGAAAAAAAGTGGGATAATACAAAGGAGGAGGACATGGTTTCATAAGAAACCAGCTAAAAATTGCTCAGTGGAAGTACCTTTGGGCGCCCAGAGTAGGAGTGTGGGCGCCTAGACTGTGTGTCGGCGCCAGACTATGACGTGTGGGCGCCCATACTGAGTCCGGGCCCAGTGTGAGTATGGGCGCCTAGAGTGAGACTGCACAGCATACCAAATTTCATGGGACCGCTCTGGGTGCTACCGAACTTCATTTGTACGTGGTTTGAAGCGTTGGAAAGGTGGTTGAGTCTACTTTCTAACCCAAGTGGTTTGAACCCAAGATGACTTGTACATCAAAATTCATGACTATTTTACCCTCAAAAGATCGAAAAAATAAGTAATTTTAGTAAAACGCACACATCTTCCTCATTTCAAATTGGATTGAGACGTATTATATATCAATAAAAGGGTTTTGAATGTACTAGAAGGTGGTGCAAGCTTGGAGGGGTTTCAAGTAATTAATCAAGCTCCACGTGTCTTTATCGGGTCATTTTCATCATCGGGAATAAAGTTTGTCTTTCAAAAGAAAATAAAAAATAATACACGCAATATTATTCTAAACAATTATTCCGACACAATAAAAGTAATTGATGAAATAAAATGTAATTATAAAGTTTAATCCATAAGCGTATAATAGTTAAGGGGTCTTAGTGTAATAAAACAATTAATCTTTAAAAATGTTATTTAGGTATACATTGTATCGATACTAAAGTTGGTCCTACCGGTACAGATCAAGGCAGGAGTGGTTCAGATGATCCTTGTATCGATACTAGTTCATGTTGTACCGGTATCCCATTGGCCGAAAAAACAGTGTGTTATTTAGTTGATTGTATTGTGATGTATGGGAACAATTTTCTTGACTTCTAAATAGTTTAAATCATATATATGCCTCATAATATATTTAGAGAGAGTGAATAAAGATTAATCTACCTCTCCTCCAAAGATCTAAGCGAGAAATGAAATTTTTGGCAAAAACTGATCACCGGAGAAGATGATCGGGATGGTGGCTCTGTGGTAGCTTTAGGGTGGATGCATGTTTGGAAGATTTGTGAATGACTAAGGGTGTAGGAGAGTATGTGTGGTTCAGATTAGATTAGTAGTGTGTGTATGTATGGTCCCATTTTTCATACTTTCTCTCTAGATCATCATTTAAAGGACTTAGAGCTCTACCCATTTTTTTCTCTTGTATTTTTGTGTGTGTGTGTGTGTGTGTGTGTGTGGAGTATATTATCAGAGGTGAGGTGTGAGAGAATTATGTAAATTCAGATTGGGAGGGTGAAAGATATAGGGGACAATGGTTAGGCCTAATAACTTAAGGTAAAAAAAAAAAAAAAAAAAAAGGATCATTGTATAATGGTTAAAGGTAAGTCGTAAGGGAGTGTGTTTAATCTCTATTGGTTGAGATAAAGGTGTATCCATTTATGGTTGAACAAAATTTGATGGGGATGAATGATTGTAAATGAGATGGTGTGATGTTTGGTTGGGAGGATTGGTTAGGGTTTGGGAATTGGTTATGATGGTGATGAAGGAGAATTCAATATTAGCAAGATTGCTGAAATGAAGGAAATTGATGAAATGAGTTATAGAGCCATGTTGGTGGAGGAGGAGAAGAAGGAAGGGTCCTAGGCATTTTTTTTTCCCGGTTGCCTTTGTTAACGAAGGGGGTGAGTTTTTTTGGGTGTTTTCCGTTGGCCTATTGCCAACCTTTTCATTTGGGTTATTTCCATTTCAGGTCCTGGCGAGTTTGCCTTTTTGGTTTGTTCTTGCTCCGTTGTGATGCTTCGTTCTTTGGACCCCTTTTTTTTTTATCTTTGTAATGTGTTTTCAACGATTAGTAAAATCCTTTTTTCTCTTCAAAAAGAGAAAAAATATAAAATAGGGTAACTTGGTTGGAGGGGATGATGCATATACACATATATAATGAGATAAAATGTATTCCCTCCATCCTTTTTTAATTGTTGAGTATTCCATTTTGAATTGTCCCTTAATAAGTGTGTTTTGAAAAGTTAATGGATAAAAGTTTGAATGATCATTGTCAACCTCAGATCAGCAAACGTTTGAGTAACGTCAAAGGGTGTTTCATCTACTTTGTTTGGTGCCATCGAGAGCCAGGAAAAACCCACAAGAAGAAAGAGAAAAAAAAATTCTCAAACGAGTTAGCATACTAGTCCAACCGAGATAGTTTCTCGAATCCACGAGATGTTCTTGAATCCACAAGAAGAAAGAGAGAAAATTCTCAAAGTTTGTTTATTGATTAAAAGATGAATAATACCATAAGCTTACATCCTTGTATATATGCTAAACCCTAACTCAACTAAGAAATAATAGAACCTTGCTAACCAAGAAAAACAATAAAGAAAAACAATAAAGGAAACTAAAAAGGCTAATAAAAATAAAAGATTTTGCTTAATCTATTTATGGAAATTAAGACTAATACCTAATAAAAACATGCGAAATCAAGTGGTAGAAAATTAAAATATCCTCAATCAATCTATTACTAAAATAATGTTTCTGTAAATTAAAATCCTTAGTATCTTGTCTAGCATCAGTCTTATTTTTTTCAAAAGAACTCGTCCTCGAGTTCTCGTTGGGAATCTGCCACCTTCCACGGTAAAGAAATAGATACTTAGAATACTTTAACCCATTGATTTCCTTCCAAACATCACATAAAACAATAATTGTGATATCTTCTTTGCATGCTTCAATTGATTGATAAGATCCCACTCGATGAATATTGAGAATCCAATCATATTGTTGCCTTCCAAGACAATCAACAACGTCAACTTGACTTTGCGGGTTCTCTTGATTTTCTACCAACTTGGCATTGGTAGACACGTCAATGATCGACCCATTTAGAAAGGTCGGCTTGACCATATAGCTATCACATAACGTGGAAGCATCGATCACCTCTTGTGGAAAACTGTGTTGGTCCTCAACAACTTGATTACCAACAATAATAACAATTTTCGGATTTCATTTTCTTTTGGACTCATACGATACTCTGGTAAATTGAGCAAAGTTGCCCCAGTCACCAAATCAATCAGATGTTGGATATCCCTCATTGGAGAGAGCTCGCTAGGCACATCATTAGTAACTAACACCTCAAACTCTTCCAACAATGGTTGTATCTTCGTAGACACTGAAATCACAACCACGTTCTTATCTTCCACTACCAGTGCCTTCACCACCTTGGCATAAATTTGTTCAGACTTTTTAAAATCTGTGACAAACTCAGCTTTTGAACTAGCAACAATTAGAAACAATGACTGCTCTATTTTAGGTTTCACAGGCACCCTTCGGCTGGAAAGAACCATAACAACCTTATGGGGCTCCCAACTAAAAGAGTAAGTGTTGTCACGACCGCTATACACAACATCGACATCAAACTACCAGAGCCTACCTAATAATACATGACTAACATCCATCTCGATAACATCACATAGAACATCAACCTTATAAAATTTTCCAATAGAAAGAGGAATTTTACAGACTTCAGTTACCTCCACTATATGGCCTTTCGTTATCCATCCAATGCTTTAAGGTGGAGGATGGGTTCCGTCAGCAACTTCAGATGGTCCACCGCATCCTAGCCACACAATTCTAACAACTTCCACTGTCCATAATCAGATCACACATGCACTTTCTGGTTGATTGAACAGCTTGATCGAAATATGTTGTGCCGCTGGTTGTTATCTTGACTTTGGTGCAAACAGCACCCTTTGCACTACACAGTTTACTCACTCCCCTTCTTCTTCTGGTTCTTTTTCAACTTTAAGTTTTGATTTTTCTTCGCTATCCACACGATAAGTTTGGGCGTCTCCCAACTACAATTTGATGACCGGGTTGGCGTTGGGAAAATCCCACCACGCGTTCTCGATCCTAGTTAAGAGGCTGACGTTGGGTAAATCCGTCCGCGCGATTGTCTTCAACCCTTCCTGGTCATTAGTCAAGGTGAAGAGTCAGCTACCACAGAGTTTCACAGATTTCCGTCTAGAATTCGCGAAACTCTGTTTGTTGTTCTTCTACCATCAACCTCAGATTAGCAAACATTTAAGCAACATCAAAGGGTGTTTCATCTACTTTGTTTGGTGTCATCGAGCCAGGAAAAACCACTCTAATAACACTTGATAAAACAAAATTCACGAGATACTAGTTAGCGTACTAGTCCAAATGAGATAGGTTCTCGAATCCACGAGATGTTCTTGAATCCATAAGAAAAAAGAGAGAAAATTTTCACAGTTTGTTTATTTATTAAAAGATGCAAAATGCCATAGGCTTACATCCTTATTTATAAACTGAACCCTAACTCAACTAGAAAATAATGGAATCTTGCTAATCAGGAAAAACGATAAAGGAAACTAAAAAGAATAATAAAAATAAAAGATTTTTCTTAATTTACCTATGAAAATTAAAACTAACACCTAATAAAAACATGCCAAAACAACTGGCAGAAAATTAAAAACATGCAAATATCATGTGGTTGGGTGCCAATATAGTTGAGATCCTTCCTCACATTGTGATGCCATTTTTTCCTTGATCCATGCTAATCTTTGTAATGCGTTCCCAAAGGATTAATGAAATTCTTCTTTTGCTTTAAAAAAAAAGAAGAAAAATATTCTGTTGCTACTCACTTTCTCTCTCTAGAATGACACACTCTGTCAAAATCGATCATCTCTAGAAATTGTGAAAGAATTGCTCATATTTATAGACACCTTGGGCCAGTACTTTACAGGTGGTCCCAACAACATGATGACGCGTATCCCTTATATATACCCTGACCGCATGGGTGATATCACCCCTCGCGGTGCTGGGACACGCTACTCCACCTTATCGCGGCAAACCCTTCTTCTTTTATGGTCGCCAAGCCTCAGAGGGCCCTCGGGTCTTGCCTTTAGACCGGAATAGATGGTTGTTTGGGGAGTTTGTGATAGATTAGCCTCTCGTTTGAATTCTCAAGTGCGTTTAGGGCCGTGCTAATCCTTTGTGCCTCTGGGCTTTTCTTCCTGCTCGGATGGACCTAGTCGCGATTATCGCGCACCACTCTAGTAACGAGAGTTTACTCGCGTGACTCTGCCATGTGTCGCATAGATGTTCATGCCATGTGTCATCATGGGGTTAGATGGTCAACTTTTGGCCTTGTAAAAATCCTTCAAACGCTGACCTTGCCTACATTGAGTAAGTAGCTTGATCCATTTAGGCAATTCGATCATTTTCCTTTTGGTAATGCGTTCAGATGAGATGGATAACGCAACAACATATTTGAACACTAACACATTTTTGTTTCTTTCTGCCACCACTCTTTTTGAAAATTACAAAAATAAAAAGTGTTTTACAATATGAATGAAGTATGTATGAATTATGATGGCTTGTTGGACCCGTATAAGCAACCATTATTTTAAGGAATTAAAGGAGTGTACCATATGCACCTATTGTATAGTCTAGATTGTGCCTCCTCATTGGCAATCGTAACATTTTTTAGTTTTTCGTAACTTTTCAGCAATATGATTCATAACATTTTTGTGTGTCTCGTAACTTTTATAATAATAAAAAATAGTAACTTTTATTTTTAAAAAAATCATAATTTTTTTAGGGGTGTGTATGATACACACTCAAATAAGGGGTGTAATTTAATTACTAAGGTTAATTATATAGTATTGGAGAAATCTCGGGGAAGTATTTAGGTTAGCGTTTGACGCGGTCGAACTCGCCTGCGACCAAAAGAATAAGCTATGTTAATTGCTTAAATTATTGTATTTCGAATGGATTCAGGTGTTAGCCTATGAGTGACTTCCTGATTTAAAATAAAAATAAATAAGACAACCCCAATGCCCAATGCCCAAAGAACAAATAAACAAATGAGTAACTTAAAACGACAAAAAAACTAAAACCAACCAATTAAAACAGTGGGGTACGCAATATAATATTATTCAGATGAGTTCAATTGTTTTTTGTTTGTCAACACATGCGCGCATAGAAAGCTTTTTAGGGACGTAATTTAACAGCATGCATCACATGCTATCTCAAATCTCAATCTCAATTATATAGTACTACTACTACTTGTCTTCTCTTCTCTTCTCTTCTCTTAAGGACAACAATTCATGGACCAATAAAGTTACACCGCAAATCATGTATAGCTATATAAAGTTTAACATCATATATATTAGAGCCGGGTCATATCACCCCATCTTAAATTAAAAAAACAAATCATAATCACACCTCACAATCTCAGACTGCAACAAAAAAAAAAAAAATTGCTTAATGAAGACCAGTGCGAGTTCTTGTTACACAGTTGTGGTGAGACGAATCTTTCGACGTACGTCCATGATCGATTACAAAATCGAAGGAATTATTCGTTGATGAAGACAAGATCCTAATTCTTTTTTCATTTTGAGTTTCCTAATAAGAGATTTTTTTCCCCCTTATTTTTCCCATCTTATTTCCATAAACGATTAAAGACCCAAGAGAAAATTCTTGTCTGCCTTTGCTGATGATGGTCAATTAATACTAAGTACAGCTGACTTTTTTTTGTTGTTGATATTATTTTACATCGATCGCGTCTAGCCTTCATCAATATAATTAAAGTAGAAGCGGAAAGAAATTAAGACTTGGATTCACAACCATAAATTTGAATGTTTTCATGCTGTGAAAAGAAGAAATTAAAAGAAAAGATTTGAACGTTCTCACCAGTAAGGATAGAAGTGACCACTGAATTAAAAACTGGTTTATTACAATATATAGCTAGCCATCGATAGGGACAACATATTAATAGAATAGACAGTGATTATTCGGAAGGGTGCCCCCAAAAAAAAAAAAACACTTGACAGAGGTGTCAACTAACTCGATCGGGCTCAAGTCTTTTGTACCGGTTTTTTAGGTGAACCGGTGGTTCTTGTGAAAAAAGGCGTTACAGAATACATCGAGACCGCCAACCAGGCGGTCTCGCTCTAGCTGCAGCTTAAAAGTAATGCTAGTCATATCATATCATCTCTCATGGGGGCCATGCTCATAACATGGCTTAAAAACTAGCTGGCGATGTGGTCCAAATTACAGCATTGAGTTAGACTCATGCCCCCAAACAGTTCATTGCTCATCCCCTTCACACACACACACAAAAAAAACAAAAATTAAAAAATTAAAAAAGAAGTATCAAAGTGAAACTATGGACCACTGCTAACAATTTCTACGTACATTCTCACTCATCCCTCTCTGTTTGGATTTTTGTGAGATACAGGATGATGGCATTGTGGTCCGTCCAAAAATTATATAATGCAGAGGCAAGTAAATAATATTCTATCTCGACCTTCTAGTTACAGACCATGTTTATAATGAATAAGCTTCTAGTTGGGGCTTACTAAAAATCAGATCACACAAGTGGGACTGTATTTGTTAATTTACATAAATTAATCAACTTGATACTAATAATATTATTTGGGGGAAAAAAAATCAGAGAGATCATCATATGATTAAGAAAAGCAGGTATGGTAATTAATTAATATTCTAAATATTCCAGTTGCCCCCCCAAAAAAAAATAAAGCATAGAAAATCAGGGAATTAGGAGCTCGTGGGTGTCCAAAAACAGCTGGCCGCTGGCCTTTTGGGCCTTATCACATTTGTTAATGAAAATAAAAAATAAAAATAAAATCCTATGTACTAATACCACCCAGGATGATGACAGGGACAAGCTGAATATCACATGAGACCCCAACCAGATTATTCATTGGGTCCCTCCCTCCCTCCCTCCTTCCCCTACTTAATAAAAAATTAACGAAAAATGAAAAAGTCTTCTCTAGTCCCTAACAAGCAACAATTTGTTCAATCCGGTCCAAAATAAAAAAATAAAAAATTTCAAAAAAAAGGGAACAATTTGTTCAAGGAAAATTGCCTAACTTGAGAAGCTTCCTGGAGGCACCCGCCCCTCTAATTAATTTGCACCCTCTCTCTCTCTCTCTCTCCAAAAAGGTCAACAAGTAGTAGAAAGAGGAGGAAGAGGAAGAAGTGAATTGAACACTCGTATTTGAATGGTTCATGTGGTGGTAGTGGTGGTCTAGTTTCCGTGTTCCAGTCTTCTTGGTCAAAATAATAAGAAGAAGAAAGATCCCCTCCTCCCTCCTTCTCTCCCTCCTTCCTCATTTTTGTTGGTAGGAGAATTTTCAGAGAGAAAAATATCTCTTAGACTTCAACCCTAGCAAAACCCAACAGATCTAGCAACGTGTTAGCTTCAATCAACACCACTAAACCATTTCCTTGTTTTTCGATTTCGTATTTTCCCGTTAAATCAAAGGAATTGAAAGTCGGGCCGGCCGGGAGGAGGAGCTATATGCAAGTTAAGATCGAATGAATTTCGGTGGCAAAGGGGTTTTACTTTTTATGGATAAGAGAAGAGCAGATGAGCAATAATTACACTGCTGGTGCAGGTAAGCAGCTCCCTTTCTCTTATAATTATTCTTCCTCTTCAGCAGCAGCAGCAGCAGCAAAAGCATCTCAGCCTCTCAAACACCAACGGCGGGGTAGCAGCAACAGCAACAGCTGGTTGGAAAACAACAACTACGAAAACCGCCAACGGACATCATCATCAGCAGCAGAAGAGATGTCTTCTAGTAGAGGAGGACATCATCATCTGGACCTAATGGACGCATCTCCATCTTGTTTACAAAATAACCACAGAGATCACGAAGATGATGATCATGTCATCATAAGGCGGGCAGAAGATCATGAAGCTGATACTACTAGTACAGTGGAGAGAGAGCATATGTTCGACAAGGTAGTGACCCCGAGCGATGTCGGCAAGCTAAACCGGCTGGTGATTCCGAAACAGCACGCCGAGAAGTACTTCCCCCTGGATTCTTCCACCAACGACAAGGGGCTCCTCTTGAATTTCGAGGACCGTAACGGGAAGCCATGGCGGTTCCGTTACTCCTACTGGAACAGCAGCCAGAGCTACGTCATGACCAAAGGATGGAGCCGATTCGTCAAGGAGAAGAAACTTGACGCCGGCGACATCGTTTCCTTCCAACGGGGTTTGGGTGAGTTGGGTAAAGACCGTCTGTTCATCGATTGGAGGCGTCGTCCTGAAATTCCCTCTCCACAAGGAGTAGGAGGAGGACTACTAATTCCACCTCTTCCTCATCAACAACAACAACACTACTTATCTTTCCAAAGGATGTCCAACTTTACCCAACTTTCTTCTACAACTACTCCCCTTTTCTGGCAGCCAAATGCCCCCTTAAGGGACTACTCCCACCACTACCACCCTAATGCCTCCTCTTATATTAATCAGTACCCCCACTACTCCTCTAGTACTGGACCTTACGGCTACGGTTACGGAGGAGGAGGAAGCGGGGGTGGGCCTTATGGAAGTTACAACAGTACTAGTGGTAGTAGTCACCCGTCGGTAATTTGCCTAAGATCAACGGCAGCGGCAGCGGCTCATGTAGGGCCAAAACAACAGGTACAGGCGGCAGGAATGGTGCAATGGCAAAGTAGTAGTGGGGGTGGTGGGACTAGTATGGATGATATTGGGGGAGCGGGAATGCCTGTGGTATTTGAGTCGGTTCCGGTTGTACAAGGAAAAGCTGCAGCAAAGCGATTGAGGCTGTTTGGGGTGAACATGGATTGCCCCTTATCCGAGTCAGATGAATGTGGTGGTGGTGCTGACGGTATTTTGTCCTCCTCCTCCTCCTCCACTACTTCTATAATGCCCAATGCTAGTAGTAGTAGTAGTACAATGGCGTCGTGGCCTCACCCTCCTCCTCCCAATATTCATCCCCTCCAATTAAGGCTATACAATGGCAGCACCACCCCACTTCCAACTATCCATCACAACCACAAAGGCAACGCATCCAATAAGTCCCTTGATTTTGATATCTGATCTCATTGATTTATTCCATTTCCTCAACGGCAGGCCACGAAATTAGAATTGTTTTTGCCGGAGAGAAGACGAAGACGAAGACAAAGACGAGCAAGTGGGTTGCACTAATCATCTCTATCGTCATTAGTTTCGCTACTTAGAGTGAATAAATAACATGATAGAGGATCTGATCGCCGGAGGGCTCAAAACGGATTGTCGGAGATTTATCAGGATTTAGAGAAGAGAATAGGGTTCGAGTTTCTGATTCAATATTTATCTTAATTTTTTTTTTCTGTATAATAAATACATATAGTAATCTTTATATTTATATATATAAATTTAACATATATGTATAGGTTAGAGATCCATTATGCTCGTGATTTCAATGTCTTTTCCTTTTGTAGGACCTATGGATTCCCCCAAATCTGTATCCATTAATCTAATTCACTAAATCTTCATATTCTTCTTTTATTTGGGTTTAAAACCAACTGGCAACTACTCTCTCTGTCTCTGTCTCTGTCTCTCTCTCTAAATGTTCATTTGTGTCTAACAAACTTTATTTCTGAGCACAAAGGTATATAGCTGAAGGAATTGAATCAGAGGGAGAGAAGTGTTATTGGTTTTGGTTGCTATTCCTTTTTTCCTTTGGTACGTAGGTGATTGGTGTTTTGTTGTTGCTGTCGCGCTGCAGGCAGCTTAGATGGGCACGCCTGCAGGTGCTGCACATAGTTTCTTGCAGATCTCCAAAAAGGTATCATTTATCTTAATTTGCTTAGTTTAACATTAATTTCTGCTACCTTCTTTCGCTGTTTCTTTACCCTTTTTTCTTGGGTCTATTAATTATTCGTAGTAATATCCTCAGCAACCTGGTTGAATTTACTTCACCCACACTGACCACACCCCAAGAAATGCTTTATACGTCTATGCTTCGCATAAACAATTTTAGAAAGAAGAGTAATTATGTAGAAGAAAGGGTAGTAATATGAAAGTAGAGAGCTCAGTTTTAAATGTTCATCTATGATAGAAGAAGAAGATATATAGGTATAATGTGATAAAATTAATTCAGAATAGTGTGTTTTGTATAGAGACTAGAAGACGCTTGAGAGATTGGTTCCAAAGAATTCTAATCCCTATATATATATTTTAATTTCTATAAATGTGTTTCTAGGTATACATGTACCTATTTGTGGGAGAGCAAATGCTCTTGACCTCTCAACGGTCTCACACGGACGTAGACTATTTCTCATTCCAAATTAGAAATTTTTATATCAATAGCCTCTAGCTAGCATATATCAAACAATTCCTCATTCATGGAAATTATTTTTTTTCAGGAAAAATGATTTTTTTTACTTTTTATTAAGTATTTGTTACACAATTTGGCCTGGCTCCGATGATTGGAAACGTTCACCTCGTAGAACTGACCGTGTAGAACAAGTGTTCCAAAATCAGCTCGATCGGATATAATTAAGTGGTTCATCGGAACATTATTATCTTGAAAAGAATGGATCCGAAACACTAGATCAAACCCACTGGAACCCAGATTAATGTGTTCAAACCCACCGGAACCCATTAAAAAATACTAGTATATTTTAAAATAAAACCTCGTTTAAAATTCTGTACATGAAAACATGCGGAGGCCATTATTTATTTATTTATTTATTTTTGAACAAAAAAAATATTAACCTTTGAATAGAGAATTACAAAGATTAAGATCTAAGAGAAAAATTGTCATCACCCAAGGCCCAAGAACAAATCATAGATGATATTTATGACAAAAAAACTATGTGAGCTTTATGTATCTTGAGTATTGCTATTCCATTTGATATTTATTTCTTTATTGAGCTTTCTGCTTCCGCAATTTACAACTTACATATATTTCACTTCTGAGTTCAACTTTATAAAGTTTATGACTTAGATTTGATTGTTACATGAACTTTCAAACACTACCCGTAGCCTGTATATATGTTACATGTTCCTCTATGGATGGATATTCCTAAACCTGTTTCGCTTAATCGAATATGGTGTTCTGTTTGTAATTTTCTCATTCTATTTTACGTGGAAACGCTTTTATTCTAAACGCTTAAAGCTGTTCTGTTTTTGTTCATTCTATTTTTAACTCTTTCAAAGTTTTTATGGCCAGTGTCTTGTTTCTCTCAAACAGAATCGAGACATAGAAGAGATTGTACTCTCTCTCTGAATCTCTTTATATTCATTTCTTTTTCTATCGTAATGATCATCGATCTATATGCTAATTAATGAAATATTTCTTTATTGGAGAAAAACAACTAGTATTTCAATCTAACTTTTGAATGCCTGTGAAAAGATCTTTGGAGAAGGTACGGGTGATTTTTGCAATTTTAATTATTGGAGAAAAAACAACTAGTATTTCAATCTATTTCTTTGTTTTTTAGTGATGTTTGTGTATCTCCTTAATTGTCTCTTTCGACTTATCTAACTTGATAGGGGACTTATCGAAGTTATTTTTGCGTCCCCATTACCCACCCACATGCATTTTGTCTATGTGTGGTTTTTGTTTCACATGAGAGGTAGTTCGTAGGGTCCACGACAAGTGTTCCTAAAATTGTCCAGGAAAGATAAATCAATTGTTCAGGGCTTATTGATTTCTCTTTCCTCAACAATTTCGGGAATTTTTTTCATGTATCCTAACACTTTCGGTCTCAAATTGTCGTATTTGTTTCTTGTTTCACTAGCTTCCACATTCACACTGCCTGCTGATGATATGGATATGATGCAGCGAAGTGTGTTGAACGAGAGATGCTCTCTCTACGAACAAAATGATATTCAGAAAACTTCTGAAATTTTCATTAATCATATCATAAAACAACTAATTGTAGCCCTAGTAGTTTATCCTAGAAATAGTAAAAAAGAAATAAAATAATAGAAAACTAAATCTATGTATTGGTACTAAAAAGGAAATAGAATCAATTTAAGGGGCCGTTTTGGCTATGTATTGGCTTCTCATTTTTTCATTTTCAGGTTTGGCAACCTCCATATAAAACATAAAACATGTTTTACAAAAATGAGTTCTCCAATTGCATATTTAGGAAGCAGAAGCCAAAAAGAGGCTTGGACTTCATTTTTGCATCTCCGAATGTTTCTCCTTTTACAACCAAATTTTAAAGACCCAAATATCCTCACTTATTTGGGATACTAACCACAAATCCCTCATCCTAATTAGCCAAAAAAGATACACATGCATTACACCTTTAATTTAATATTTGACAATATAATTAATTTAATTATCCAAACAAATAATTTAATTTAACCAGCCAATCGAAACAATATCTGACAATATAATTGTAAGAAAATGTATAAGATATTATTCATATACATTATTCGTACACAATTCTTTTTCGCCTCCGCTTCGTTGGTAATACTTTAGTTCTTCTAAATAGCAAAAAGAAAAAATATATTATAGTAGTACTGGAGACTTTCAAATGTGGGACACATGTATTCCACAGTAAATGTTTAAGACTATAGTTAAAAATATAATTTATACACATTAGAATACAATAATACATAACCAAAGACAACGCGGTAAAAACTAAAAAACAGTACCCATGATTCATTTTGATCATTTATCTCTCAAACACTACTCATGTTGCAAAATGTAGCACATATATATCTCTCAAACACTCCAAAGATTCAATAATACATTTTGACCACAATCCAAAAGCCAAAAACCTAAAAAGTTGAAAATGAAACCTAAAAATGAGACTCCCAAATACCCCCTAAATAAGAAAGCCTAATGTTCCAGACAATTTATGCTAAAATTGAAATCACAATAATAAACCAGAATCCATATATTTGTAAAACAACCAAAATATTGGCATGCAATATTCTCCTCCGCTTGAGAAAACTCATGCTCGAGTTTCCAGGGGAGAGATGTTTTCTCAAATTTTTATTAATCAAATCATAAAATAACTAATTGTTGTTCCTAAGACTCACATCCTTATTTATAATAATACTCTGTAGTTTATCCTAGAAATACTAAAAAGAAATATAATAATAAAAAGCTAAATCTAAGTGTTGGAGAACAAGAAAACAATAAAAAGGAAATACAAAACCTAAATAAGGAAACTTAATATTCTAGGCAATTTATGTTAAAATTGAAAGATTCCTACTAAAATTATAATTTCCAAATAATAATAAAAAATGCTCATATATTTCTAGAACGAGCAAAATATCTGTCTGCATCAGGATCAGACAAACTTGGCATGTTTTACTGTGCAAACTCAAGTTAGTTGTTAGGCATGTGGGGGCATTATCTACCCATAATTACTTATCATTGGCATGTTATAAGTAATCGGATCAGAAATTATTTCAAGATATAATTATTGGCATTGGGCTAGCTTTAGGTTCTGTTTCAATTTTTCCATATATTTATAAGTTATTTTTAATTTACAAATATGTGTAATTTGGTTCCCCGGCCCGTATTAAGAATTCTGCGTCCGTCACTGGATGCATCTCCACATTTTGAAAAACCACAAGGTGTATGTATGCAACAAATTAAACCACAGGGGTGTAATCGCGCATGGCCCAAAGTACAGGGGTATTAAGTGAAGTTTGCCCGTTGATTGATCATTTTGACGTTGGGAGTTTTGCCAACGGAGAAGGCGTGCAATTTATTCCTACCTTGCTTGCATGGACCACGTTGATATTTCCATTTCCCTGGGCTTGCTTGCTTGCTTGCTTGGTTGTTTAATGCACCACATTCCCGTGAATACTGTATCGTACTTCTCTCTCTCTCTCTCTCTCTCTCTCTCTCTCTCTCTCGGCATCATGCGGGTGTTTTCCTTTGATTAAAGGAAGAAAGGTTTCCGCATGAGCCCATGGGTTCTATATTCCCAACGACGGCAAATTGCTTTCCAGGTCACCTTTTTCAAAAAATCAACATTATAAAAAAAGAAAAACAATCTTTCTCGGTTCTCTTTTTTTGAACAACAATTCTCCTTAGAGCGTCTTTAGCAGATCTCTCAAATATCAAATTTCAGAAAATTTGACGGATCAATTATGATATATGCAATGGCGTACCCAGAAATTTGATATAGTGAGGACACTCAATTGACCATGTCGAGAAAATTTTGTCTCATAATAGAAAAATGCTAACATCAATCATTTAGTGTGGAAATGTACCGATATCCGAGAAAAGTGTATTGATTTATATATATATATATATACACGAATTATCCTGTCAAGGATCCCGGAAATCCCGGATTGAAGCGTTTTGAAGCATTTAGAAAATGTTTTTGGAAAATCCGAGCCGTCCAATGTGTTCAAAAGGTGTTTTCCAAGGTCCACGCGGGAAATCTTCAAAAAAATACCCGGAAAGGCTTGATCCAAGCATTTTTTCTCAAAAAATGTACATTTACAGTTTTGCGGAAAAATGCTTGGATCAAGCCCTTCCCGGTATTTTTTTTTGAAGATTTCCCGCGTGGACCTTGGAAAACACCTTTTGAACACATTGGACGGTTCGGATCGTCAAAAAAATATCGGGAAGGTAGAGTCCCGGATTCGGGACTCCCGGACTTGATCGGGCCTCTATATATATATATATATAGGATAATAATCTAATAAGGGATCCCTTAACCAAAATTTGGTGCGGACCACCCCTTTTTTCACCTTTCCGAGCCAAATTTTGACGATCCGAACCGCTCAATGTTTTTAAAATGCTTTTTCCAAGGTCCACGCGGGAAATCTTCAAACAAAAATACCCGGAAGGGCTTGATCCATGCATTTTTCGGTAACGGTAAAACTGTCCATACAGTTTTCGGTAAATGCATGGATCAAGCCCTTTTATTACCATTCGACGATTTCTTAGATGTTTACTTATGCTAACAATTAGGATAGTTGAAGAGGGGAACTTGTAACTAATTTATTAGGATTTTTACTTTTTTGTTCCAGCCATTGGTGAGTTCGTCCTTCGGCCGGATTAGTAAATAAATACGACCGTTCTAAGACATTAATATCATTGAGAGATCCCGGGAATCCAAAAAAATTATTGAAGTATTTATGTTGAAGATATAAAATTTCAAAAATTATTGAATATCACCCAATTAACCGTATTTCAAACTACCAATGGTTTGTGATTTCTTTACTTTTTTAATTCCATTTAGCAAGTTTTCATATGATCTTAACCGTGTTTCAAATCACTTTTTTTTTTTGTATTTTCTTTGTAATTCAACCTACTATAAGCCTGTTAAATCACAAACCATTCTCTAATTTCGATGTCTCAAAAGTAAAGAAAAAAAATGATGTGTGAGTAGTGTTTGACGTTTTTTTTTTTTTTTTTGGGGTTTTTTTTTTTACAAAAACATCAATGTTTCACCTTTTTTTTGCATGTGAGTGTAGTTTTTTTGTGTAGAAAATGATGCCACATATCCATTTTCCGTTATCCACATATGCATTTTCCGTCCAAAAGTTAACGGAAGGGTAACATTGAACTTCGTTTCAAAGTGTAAGGGTAAAATCGAAACTATAAATTTTACAAGGACGAAATTGAAACCAAGCTAGCGTATTTTGTAAGGACCAAAATAGTAGATAAACCATTTTTTTAAGGTACTCCGTAAGATATTTATCATGGATTTTGCATTTTGCATTTAGATCAATAGACCTAAAGATATATAAAATAAAAAAGTAATAATCTCAGTGAACATGTAGCACTTGATAGAGTTCAATGGAAAAACATGATTCATATAGCTGACTCCAATTAATTGGGACTTAAGGCTCAGTTTAGTTCTTGGTTTGGTTATATGTATAAAAATTAATAAAATATTATAGTATGAAGGATCTGGAGGGACCCTTCAAAATTTTGCGGTGTGGTAGGAAAGTACAATTTTGAAGCCAAATTTTGAGGTATCTAGTAAATTAAGGCGCTCTTATTAGTTCTAGTATTCTTATAGCATCTAATTATAATCCTTTTACCCATGTCAAAATAAAAAATTCCTTTTACCTCGCCAAAGTACACAAAAACGTTTTAGGCCCCGTTCCAGGAAGAGGCTTCTTGGTATTTTTAATTTTTCATGTTTTACGAGATAAGTTATTCTCCATACGCGAATGCATCAACATAGAAGGCCTAAGAAATCAAAATTAGTGGGAGAAGCCCTTATAAATTTTATCTACACTTTATTGTGTATGTGCCCCATACAACTAGACATTTTGCATAGCTAAAGCACAAAAAAGCACATCAAAACTAACTCAGTGCTCAACAAGGGAAAAGAAAAAACGTATACTTAGTGAGATAGTTTGTCATTAGTTAACGAAATTTGCCTAGACTCTGATTAGTGATGGATTGAATAATTTGCACCAGTTTTAAAAAAATTTGTTCTATCGATTTGGTCTTATTTTGGTATAAATGCAAATTCTGACCTTTGGATTAAAGTCATCTCATTTTTTGATGCAAATCTAATAGCCTAGATGGTGTGACAGATTTGAGAAAGTGAATTATTTATTGTTGATTACTGACGAAGTCAAAATTACTGTTAAATTTTACACCCAAAATGGTATTTATTTCTCATATAGTTTTTCAAATGTCAGTCTAAATGAGTGGTGTGTGAAGTTGGTGGATTGAAGATAGAAGGGCATTGAAAATCTTATACTGGGTTGCACAGAGACAGAAGAAGGGGGAAAGGTGCAGCAGCAGGAGAAAAGGAAAAAATAAAAAAAAGAAAAAGAAAAAGAAAAAAGGGGCTTGCTGTACAATTAATGTATATTACACAGTGTTGAGGATACAGGGTTTCTCTGATTACTAAATAATAATAGTACTGTAACATTATTATTATTATTAAAAATAAAATAAAAGTGGTCGAGGTTCGTACAGTGTAGATCAGGGCTATACAGTGGGGGTGGAGGGGGCAGCATAAAATAAAACAGTGACAGTGCAAAGGGTGGGAATGGGGCAGCAGATCCCAGAAAACAACCTTCGCAATAATTATAGCCAAAAAATCCTACTACTCTACTCTACTCGAATAACATAATTGGTGGTGTGGTGAGAGCTACGGGTCATATGGGCCTTTTTATTATAGCCGTAAAGATGAAACTACTCTATTTTATACATAGGCATTGGCAGATCGATCCTGTGTGTGTGTTACAGATTACAGAACAACAAGGGACAGGGAGAGAGTACTAGTGCCTACTGCAACTGTGGGCCTATTTTGTGAAACTGCTCTCTCTCTCTCTCTCTGCCCTCTTCTGAGTAGTTCTGACCCCACCACACCCACCTGGTCTTTGGTTGGGATAGAATGGAATTGTGGAGGTTGAATTCAATGGCAACCAAATTCAAAACCCGGCCTTGTAGTATATGGGATTGGATTTCTGTGTTTCACATATATGATTGTCGGTGGGCCAAATTAACCTTGTTGGGATGTGATGCCTTCTTTCTTTCTTTTGATTTATGAATTTCTTTTTATGACGTTTTAAAAACATACTTGCAATTAATATTGAACCTCAGAGTATGAGTAACTGGAATATTTACACAAATTTTACTATGGCGCCTATATATGTTGAGATCAAAGTTGATCAGAGGATCGATGGATGAGCTGGCACTTATTTGCTCTCCTCTTTTCCTCTCTCTCTCTCTCTCTCTCTCTCTCTCTCTCTCTCATATTTAATGGGGGGGAGAGTAGCCAGATTCTGGTAAGCATGCATGTTGCATGCAGGACCAGCATCGATCACCCCCATCCCTTCCTCTACCCCCACTCTAAAATCCTTCCTTTTCCGTCTCTTCCTCCCCCTACTTTTGTCTTCACTCTTACTAGTCTCTTTAAACTTTGTCCCAACTCCCTTTTTTTCCTTTTCTTTATTTTTATTTTTATTTTTATGGACAACGTAGAGTTAGACCTATTCAATTGTTCGTATTTAGCTTCTTTTTTGTTTTTTTTTTCTTACAAACAAAAAGATGAATCAGAAATAAGTTAAAAAAAAAATAGTAAAAAAAAATCTGAAACAAAGAGAATCAAACTTGAAAAAATTTTTAAAAAAATATCTGAAAAAAATCTGCTTTGGATTATTTTTGGATTAGTGAACTTAGTGAAATTTTTGCTCATATTTTTTTGCTCTTTTAAATTTTTTTTTTTTTTTAAAAAATATACCCCATCTGCTTTGGTTTTCCTGCTTCTTCTCAAAGTTGTGGTGGTCTGTTTAGGTTTTGGTTGTTTTTGTTTCAGGCGTTGGTTATTTTTGCTTTGGGGTTTTCTTTATGTTAGGGGTTTTGGTTGGTTTTTTATCTTTCTTTTAGGGGTTTTGGTTGGTTTCTCTTTAGCCTGTTTTTTTTTTTTTCCTTCTAGCGTTAGGTTCTATCGGAGTTTTCTTTCATGTTAGTGGCTTTGTGGTTTCTCTTTCTGCTGATGTTCATCTCATTGAGTGAATAAGCGTTTTTGTGGCCAAAATTTTTCCTCCTCCTCTCCCCCTTTTCTCTCTCTAAAATCCAAAACAATCTAAAAAAAGTGTTTTTGGGCAAATGAGATACGCTTTCATCACCACGTGATATCCATCCAGCCCACAACCAACATTTTACTTAGAAAAGATAGGAGGATCGGTGTAGCCTTCTTTAAAAGAGAGAGCACATAGTGGGGTTTATATGCTTTAAAAAGATATAATTATTGGATTATATGCTCTTGGATATAATTATTGGAATACATAATACTACTATGTAATTAATGAAAGTGTGACTACAAACCGTGAATGGCTGTGGAATTGCCGGGTTATCAGAGGTCCCCACCCGCTCGCCCAGCCCCACTTGATGATAAAATGTCATTTTTGTCAAATTGTTGTACCATGAGTTTGAGATTTACAGTATCAAACATCATTCATGGCTTTCTAGTACTTGTACTTCCCAAACCCAACCAGCTATGTGTTCTGTCATCTATTTAATCTTTATATTTTTTTAATAAGTGCCCAGATTGTACTCACCTTAACTAATCTTTAGAGACCAGTCTAATTGTTCATAGCGAAAACTCCATTTTAAAATTAGAACTGGTACCAAAAAGGAAGTGGGGGAGGTGCTGTGCACAGCCATGTTGTGCACCCCTCGGCCGTT
This sequence comes from Vaccinium myrtillus, assembly GCA_016920895.1. Lineage (NCBI taxonomy): Eukaryota > Viridiplantae > Streptophyta > Magnoliopsida > Ericales > Ericaceae > Vaccinium > Vaccinium myrtillus. The sequence goes on along the minus strand of JADGMU010001271.1, from coordinate 45,235 downwards.
GGATCGAGTTTTGGACGGTTCGGATGTGTTTTGATTTTTTACCGGTAAAAAAATCAAAATTAAAAAAAAAATTGCCGAACGCATCCGAGCCATCCAAAACTCGATCCAACGGCCGAGGGGTGCACAACACCTCCCCCGAGTCCAAACCAAAAAAGTTAATACTAATACGGTAATACCTAGAGATTTCGAATCTAAAAGCTTAGGAGAAAGCAAATCTTTATGTCTCAAATCTTGACCACTAGGCCAACCTCTTAGAGTTGACATATATCTAATCTTTAAACTAATTAAGTTACCAACCCCAACCCGAACGTGTCATGTGCGACCAGCCTAACATAAATGTTAGCCCCATAACTATTGGCCACGTAGGGACGGAAGCGAGATTTTAACTTATGGTTGATGAAGATATATAAAAAGAAAGAAATTGAAAGAAAGATGAAATGCAATAAGGGAGTATTATTTACTTATAACTAATTATTTTTAAGTAGGCCACTTGAGTTTGATAAGGGCCTTGGATCTCTAATGAACAGTCCAGTACCTTTTCTGGCTTGGGTTAAGAGGAATACTCCCATCTCATAGCCCGGGCTAGCAAGTCTAGTCTTGTACTATTAGCTAAATTTAGAGTAAAAAATTGCTACTCTAGTAAATAGTACTAGTACACATTTTTTACTTTACTAACGCACATCTATTGCAACCATCCAACCACACAATCTATTTTACCTATTTTCTATTAAAATATAATTTTTTGCATTTTTCCTTTCTTCTTCTTTCCATTTTTTTATATGGGCTGCAGAAATGGAAGGGTGAGTGCCCAGAAAAGGAAAAGAAGAAAAGAATAAAGTAATGAAAAGTTTGTAAATAGTTCCTCGGCAGATCAACCAAAGCATGCTGATGCCCAAAGTTACTTCTTCGAGGGCTCAAGCGAATTTGCGAACTTTTTTTTACTTTGCCTAAGCATAAATAGCGAAAAGGATATGTTTTACAGAGAGACTGTTGTTGATGCCCTTATTCCTAAGAATGCTCCCATGCACTTTTGATTTGCGCCCTTGGAATGGGCTGGGCTATTCATGCATGCTAATGAAGTTGGAAAATGGAAATTCAGAGCATCTATATACTCTCTCTAAAAAAACAGACAGTTGGAGTTGGGTATGAGAAAAACACACCATAAATTGCATTGCTCACTTTTAGAGAGTATCGTACGTTCTCAAATTAGGAAAAAATTAGTGTTGCAAATAGGTTGACTATTCTCAAATGTCCTTATTAGCTTATTAATTAAGTATATTATTTACTCAAGTTAATAAACTCATGACAAATAAAAAAAAGTTAATAAACTGTCTTTTCCTATCCACACAAAAAAAAAAAAAAAAAAAAAAAGTTGATAGAGTAATTATTTCATGGATTTCCCTAATCTTTTAGATTACCAGACTGTCATTTGCAACTTGAAATAGAGTCACAATAACAAGGCTATACCAACCATAAAATTCCAGACTGTCATTTGCAACTTGAAATAGAGTCACAATAACAAGGCTATACCAACCATAAAATTCCACTTGCCCAGAGCATTGGTGTAACTAGTAAATCACACGGCACCAAAGCTGATTTCTTGGAGTGTTACTTTTCCAGCATACATGAGATATATATATATATATATATATAATACACAACATTGTAGAAACTGATTACTACCAAACCTTACATGCACCTCCCCTTGTGAATTTACAAATTGGATAACTACATCTCGATAGGTATACACATAATATTTATATATATGAAGCAACAATTGCGGTAGGGAGGGACGAGGTTAATTACATCAGGCAGCACGCGTTGACATTATCGTCGTTGAACATATTGCTGACTTTGTCGTCTCCGCGGTGAGTCGCGTGAATGTTACCATGCTTGTCCCCAATATTGTAGCCGTGCCTCCAATAGTTGTAGCTCTCTTTGTATTCATTTGTGAGGTCTTTGAAATAGTGGTTGGTAGAAGTGAAGTGCAAGGGTTGGTATGGCCAAAACTCGGCTCTTTTTCCAGCCCTCCTCACTGCCTTTAGAACCTTGTTTCGATCCACATATCCGATCACTGTCACCTTCTCCATCGGCAGATCCACCTCGACTGAGTCTATCCCTATATTCTCATACATACATGCGCGCATATATGTAAACACTTGATCATTAGTAGTACTTTTACATACGGTAAGTTCGATCTATGAACATTTTAACCAACGGCCGGATATATGTACGGACTTGAGAAAATTAAAGGTAATTAATGTACCTCTAAGCTTGTAGATGGCATTCTTGACAACCCTCTCGCAGCCAGTGCAACACATCCTCACTTTGAGTTCTACAGTCTGTAAAGTGAACACGGTTTTTTTCATCCAAAAAAAAAAGAAAAAGAAAGAAAAGCATACACGGGTTATTCTTTATTCCCTTTGGTTACCTTTCTAAACAACTATCTCTTTCTACTTATTCCTTTGTTCAATTTGTTCTTCTCTTTAATACTAATGTTTCTCTTACACAAAACAAGATGAAAAAAAAAAAAAAAAAAAAAGACTAAAGAGGAAATTATAATAAAGGGATTAAGAAAAGTAATAACTTGTACTTTCAGTGCAATTGAACCTATCATTCACTCCCCTTTATTCTCCCACTTGCATATCCATCAACTTAGCTTCTCCAATTTTTATATCTATCCCCCTTGTTGCAAAGATTAAAAAAACGGACTCTACTATATAACTGGGGTCCTGTAGTGATCAATCTAAGTCGTTCGTTCGGCAATCAATAATAGTCAAATTATTTTACATATAAAGTAAACATCTTGCATATAGGATAATATTTGAAATCTGGAACATTAAAAAACACTTTTGGATGGCTTAGACTAGGCAATTGACACTACAGGATATATAGACCCCGGGCTATAGGCTGCTATGTGATGCTTTTTTGTTGTTGTACTGTTATACGTTTCTCAATATCCATCTCTTCATTTCTGATTTTTTATCCGCTAGAGGCCACCATGGCTGATACGAGACCCCTACAATCGCTTCAAGTGTTCTCACAACCATTACACCGCTACCCTTACTATTACAAATTAAAGCCCACTACCGTTATTTAAAACCTTGCCTAGTTGTTACAAAACATATGATCGAGCCAAACGGATTTCCTTCTAATTACAGATCATAGAGATTGAAACGGATTAATATGGTAGTTTGTTGGCAAATTGAGATGATGAAAAGTAAAAAGTTTGTGTTCCATACTTCGGATATCTTTACAGTGCTTTAAATCCTTAAATGTGGCTTTTAAAGCATTGGGCCTCTGTGGGTTCGTCACCTTTATCTCGTGTTATTGTCTTCCTAGTCGTATTACCTTATTTGTGCAGATTCAGACCCAAAATAAGTACTAAATAAAGAGGTTAATAGGACGTGAAAACCAAACGGATCCTTGTACATGAAAAATATGAGCCCTTCCTTTCTCGATCGATCACCTTTCATTTCCAACCTTATAACATCCCACTTGTCCAAGAAATTCCTTCGCCACCTTTAACGTCTCTTTTTTTCCCCTTACCTAGTTTGTTGACATGGTCTAATTAAATTAAAAAGGCCGCAGCTTTAACATGTCACACCGCGATTTAAGTAATGGATCAACAGAACATGGTTTTTTCATATTTAGCTCCAATAACAACTCCATTTTGTACTTGCATGTGTGATTTCCATTTAACTAAGTTATTTCAAAGAACTAAAAAGATGGAGGGAGGAGGATCAAGTATATCAACTTGAAAAAGAGAGAGAGAGAGAGAGAGAGAGAGAGAGAGAGAGAGAAATCATGTGCAACATGTTCAACCAAAAAGTGAGATATATACCTTAAAATCTCAGGGGGGGGGGAAAAAACATTAGTATTAGACTTGGGAAGTGAAAGCGAACCTGCAAAGAAAGGGGTCGACCCTTTGTCATGTTGTGTTTGCTATGGAATCTGACGCTTTTGTGGGTGTGTTGTTGATGATTGTAGCTATAGAAACAGTAAGTGATGGCGGTAACGATAGACGCGAAAGCTCTCTCTCCTAAGTTTTTAGCCATTGGGAATAGGGGTTAAGTCTTTAATATATACACCCACAAAGGGGAAGAGTAGAAGAGAGGAGAAGATGAAGATAACCCCAACCCGAAGCCTAGATAGCTACAAGTATTAGAAGTGAAGATATTCTCTTAAACCCAAAAGGCATCGCTTTCTTAATCGAACCCCATTGTAATATATTCCAATACCTATTCGTATTCCGGAATATGGAGATTGTTTCTTGTGCTTAAATTCATTTCACTGAGGAGTTGGGATATATAAGCTTATCTAAAAGAACCCTTTTTTGGAGAGGGAATGGTATCGAAACCCCTTCTCCAGCATTATTAGTCTTGGAAATTAAAGTGGGTCAAGCTAGCCGCTCAACCCTATAAAATATTCTGCTGCTGACTCTCCACATTAAGACCAAAAAATAAAACAGAGAGTATCATTACGTGGGACATATTTGTATGGTGCTCGAGGAAAAGAGAGGTTTTGGATGCAAAAGAAGACCAAAATATTCCAAAATATCTCCTTTTTCGCATTTTGTTTTCATTAATTTTATTTTCGGTTCCTTAGCATCGTTTGAAATCGACAGGACGCAAGAAGCATGTGCCCATCTATCTGCAAAAGCACAAGTAATTTAACATTTGAGAGAGAAAGAAAACCCTTTGGGTTCTGTACTTTAATAATAATTTTCTGATATACAAATATTTTTCCGGTAGTGCTACAAGTTAGGTTTTTTTGTTCCTTTGAATTCTATGGAATCCATTTTTCACCTAGTATTTACTTAAAAACAGGGGAAAGAGAACTTTTGGGTTAAGGATACCGAACATGTACACCTGATCAATGATGTAAATAATAGATACCATGCATGCATGTAAACATATCACGATATCTTTTATTCCGATCTGTTTCTAAATACCGATCGAGGATATGATTCTTTCATCTGTTCACACCAAGGCACGCTAGAAATTCTGGAACTCTGTATTGGACATTATAGTCACCAAAAGTAGGACCCAAGTAATAGAGGAGTTTTTTTTGTTTTTTGCTTCACTATATTTCACCACTCACTCTCCGAGTTAAATTTTGCATCCAAACTCTCGTCGTAGTAAAATATAGAGTGGGTGGTGAATTATCAAGGTGAAGCCCAAAAACCTCCTTTCAATACCTAATTGTGGTTGATTTTAAGTTTTGAAGATGATACATAGATCAAAAGATCAAAAAAAAAAGAGCGAGTGAAAATAGGGTGGGAGGTGGGTTATAACTTGGTATCCCATCCAATAGATTGACTAATTATGAAGACCAGTACCAATTTACTATTCACTAGGGAGGGACAAAATATGGATTTGTCCAACATAGGAGTAATAAGACACGGATAAAAGTCAAACTTCGTAGGCGGAGCCAGAAATATCATTCAAATGGGCACTTTAATTGTCACAATATAAAAAAAAAAAATCGCAGTGAAATATAGAGAATAAAGAAGCACCAAGAACAAAAGTTTAAACATTCTCCATTAGACAAACTTATCATGATATTTTAAAACGATTCTAAACATAAGAAAAAAAAACTAATTATTTGTTGGTAACTTATTTACAATTGACCCAGACAAGTTTTCATTTTTCGAAAGTTTTGCATAATTGTTTCATTACTGTAGACACCCCAATTTTTTTTTTTTATCCTCATGCATCCCCAATGATGAAAGAAATGGTCAGTGGAACCTTGGAACAAGCTTAGAACAGCTACTGAGAACTTCAGAATCTTTTGACAGAAATACCCCTAGCCGTACGGTTCATCATTTAAAACCGCGCGATTCACATTTTTATCATCAAACCGTGCGGCCTACTTGTTCAAACCGTGCGGCTAACACTTCAAAGCCGTACGGTTAACCCCCCAGAAAATATTCGTTTTCCAGCAGAGGCATCTCATCATGAAAATGGCAGGGAATCGTACTCATTGTTATTCCTTCCCCGCCTATAAAAAACCTTCATCCTCTCCTTCTTCAAGAGACAATAACTTCCCTCCACTCCGGCGATACGCTGATACATTCCCCGGTCATCTTCCGTCTGAAACCCTGTCCAAACTCCTCTAGAAATTTTAAACCCATTCCAGTTCCTTCACTCAAGAAACTCCAACAACCCACCTGTGTGTATCAAGTCCATCCTCAAGGAGTCCAGGTCCAAAGTTTTTTTGAGATTCTCGTTTGTCCAAAACAAGTTCCAGTAAGGTATACATCGCATCTTTTTACCGGGTTCGAAACCTCGGTCTTTGAGGGGATCCCCCGAGTCGAGAGTGACTCCAGTAGTCATCTCTAGGCTTGGGAGGTTGAATCTTGCATAAAAATCAGAATCTTAAAACAAAAACGAGTCTCTGTCGAAGATCTAAGTTTCTGAAAAAGTTCCCAAAATGAAGCCGTGCGGTTAGTTTGAGTAAGCCGTACGGTCAACTTAGTGAGCCGTACGGTCGACTTAGAGAGCCGTGCGGTTAACCTTTGTGGTCCTGTATTTTGGTACTCTGTTTCTGATTCTCCGGCAGTTCAGTAATTGCACCTCTCTCCTTTTACTTTTCTGTTATTATTATTAAGTTCTTTTAACTAATTTTATTTCCGTTATGGTTTTATTATTATTTCTTGTTATTTATCCGTTTGTTTGTCAAAGTTTCAGATAAAAATGTTTCCCCAAAAATCCCACAAAAATTTAGTAGAGACCGGGAATTTCCCGGGCGAGCGGGGTGCTTTTCAACAAAACCTTCCCTGCTCGTAACCTGGCTTCCGAATCCAAGAATCTTTTCGCAGATCAAATCTTTTCCAAAAACGGCACAAGAGTCATCTTTTTATTTTTCAAAACGGTTTCTCGGGTACCAAAAAATTTTCATACAAACCCCGGGTGGCGACTCACACATTTTCTGTTCTCTTCGAGCCGCGCGTGGATCCGACCGTCCACAATTACTAATCCCATAAATACATCTTGCTTCACGAATATTGTCAGTGCCGGTTCAAAAACTCTAGCTAAGTTCATTTTTGAAGAGATCATAAAATTATGATAGCTCACTTAACTATTTGGTTCTTAATCTTTAAAACAAAAAAAATTAAATCAAGTGTAATAAAGATCACTAAGATTGTTTTTCAATTATTTTTTGTTCAAAATTAGTGAAACCGTGATCAATATATGTACTCTTTTAATTATACCGTGTGAAAAAAGAGAAAGAAAAAAGAAAACAGTAATTGCACACGCCAGGAATTGATCCTGGGCATCTAGGGAGGGAAGGCTGGCACTTGGCCACTTGAACTGGCAAGCCCGGCAATAGGAAACGAGATAATTATATAATATATAGTTAACTTTAAAACCGGTTGAAAAAAAAAAAAAAAAACTGCAGGGATAAAAATCCAGGGGGGGCACGTGACCCCCCTGGTCCTTAGCTGGCTCCGCCCCTAAGGATTTCTTGAGGCCACTACTTGAAAATAAAAGTTATTACGATAATTCTCATTTGCTTTAATCTCAAAAATTCAGTCATCGATACTGGTCATGTTTTCAAAATAATAGTGAGAGCTAGAGAGATGCAAGAAAAATCACCTCCAAAAGTTTTGCAACAAAAAAAAAAATATTTATAGACAGCCGCGGTATTGTCCCTTCTAGCATTTTTTTATTCAATTCCATTCCCTTGAAAACCGCAAATAAAAGCTTTTTCATGTACTCTAATATGTTATCTTATCAGGAATTTTTCCACACGTATTATTAATGATGACTACTAGTAGTATTATTCATTATTCCCACTCAATGGAGGGTTCCAATTGTTGCAGCTCCTTTTTCAGCATCGTTTGTGGTTTGTAGACACCCCAATTTTGAACCCGAGATGTGCTCGAGCATTTCCGATGATGAAACGGACCAATCATAATTACCTGGAACTTGTGAAAGTGACTTGAACTTGATCAAAATTAACCAAACAGCAACCAAAACAGCTCAAACCAACCCAAACAGTGTTGAACCAAGCCAAGCCAGAAATTTGTCATCTTGCACCTTGCGCTCAAGCCCATGGCTTTGAGCGCTCAACTTGGGAAAAGCACCTTGCGCGCGCTTTCATTTAAATTGGCGCTCAACTCGATCCAAATGAAGAACTCGTAGAATATCTAATCATGAGATTTTACGCATGGGGAGCGTCAGGGCGATCTTATACGATCTGCATGTGTATAATACACCCCACTAACCCCAAAAATACACCTAAAACTACCCCTAAAATACAAACCCACTCTTCCTCTCTCCTCTCTTCTCTCCCACTCACTCTATAAAATCCACCTTCCACCCCTGGTTTTGGGGATGATTTTTCTCACACTCCACCCTTCCGAATTGATCCAAAGAAACACTCACTTCTCTCTCAACAAAACCACTCAACTCATCAAAACCATCGGCCAAAACCATTCTTCAAACCCGAAATTCGTTCTTGATCATCAACCAACCACCCACATTATCGAATTCACTCCAAATACTAGTCAAAATACTCACAATCGTCCACCCCAAAGCCCAGAATCAAGTTCAAATTCACAAGCATTTCCAAAAGGTAGTAAAAATGTGAAAACCTCACTGTTTTGGTTCATCTGAGGAAGACCAGTGAGTTCAAGCAAGTTCTTTGTGCTTGCATTGAGCTTACAAAGGTCTAAGAATCGTTTAAAAAGAGTTTTCGAATCTGCAGTTGTAGCAGGGGTTGAGCGCTCAAGCTTGAGGGCTTTGAGCGCTCAAGCCCGGTCCCCGAACAAATTCCTTTTTGTTGATTTTGTGTCTTCCTTTGGTTTCGATCATCATTCAATGTTTATCAATGTTCTTGGATTTCCCAAAACTGCTTATTTGTGTCATAAAACCGTATGCATGAACATTGTTTAAACCATTTTATGATGATCGAAAATCAAAACCTTTGTAAGCCGTATCTTAGGGTGCGAAGGAGTGACTGAATCATACTCTTATGCTTCCATTTAAATTCCGAGAAGGTCCCGAGAATCATCAATCATCCTTTTTCAAGTCGAAATTGGTAAGCCGACAACTTATGGCTTGAGCGCTCAAGGTCAATAACCCGAGCGCTCAAGTGTTCTTCTTGGCGTTTTGTTGATTACTTCGTTGTTTCAATGATGGACCATGGTTTAGCTTGCCGATGGTGTGTGTATGTTGTTATTATGGTGTTTAGAGTTTGGATTTCTCTTTTCAAGAGTATTTCCTTGTTAATTTATGGGGATTCTTTTCTCTTCCTATTCTTTTAAGGATCAATCGGTCTTTTTCATCCGATTTCCTTCAAAAAAAGTTTGATTAATGTTGATCTTGTAAAGAATGAGAAGAGAAGCTGTGAAAAAGAGAGTAAAATCACGGTTGCAGAACCGATTGAGCGCTCAAGCCATGGGCCTTGAGCGCTCAAAGTGTTTGAAGGGTTTGAGCGCTCAAGCCCTTGTCTTTGAGCGCTCAACCCCATGTATTCGAATCCGTTTTGCAAAAGCAGTTTGTTGGGCCACAATGTTTGTGCTTTACGAATTGTTGTATAATTTCTGTAATTTCGCATTTCCTGTAAATATTTGTAATCATTTCACTCATCAACATCATCATTATTCACGTAGATCATGTGCACAAGCATCCACTTTAAATTTATATTGTCATGCATTATCGTTGTTTACGTGATTCCCCTCCCCGTTTCCTATTTTGTGAATAAATCAGACTTCAAACATTTTCAAAATCCCACAAAATATCGAGTAGAGACCGGTTCATGGACCGGGCGAGAGGGGTGCCGTAAAACCCTTCCCCTCTCGTAACCAAACCCCCGAATCTGAGAAATCTTTGGTTCCGCCATGATCAGTGAAATCTTTTTCAAATGGGCAAACGAGTCATGTTTTTATTGGTTTCTCGGGTTCGGACCTCAAATCCGGGTGGCGACTCAAACAATCACAATCTTTTCGAACGCGAATCACGCCGAATCCCGGTGGGCCGTCCACATGGTTATGGTTGGATACTTTGTTGTTGTACGTTTTGTGTCATTTCTTGCTCGATAAAGATAAGGGTATTGAAGCAAAGGGTACCAAAAATACACAAAGCATTTTGCGGGACACATTTTTAGATCCCATATGAATGATTTGAACTATTCATTAATTTTTAAAATAAATTTTCGAATGCCCCTGCAAAAAAATCATCTCAATTAGATATGTGTAAGTAGTTGATCCAAACTTGAAGTTTTCATTTAGAATTGAGGATCTAATACTAAATGTAGATATGTGCAAAAAAATCAACTCAATTAGATATGTGTAAAAAAATTAGCTAAATTAGATATGCGTACGTGTTAATATAGTCGTGTCCTTTATTGCTTCTCTCTAATACTAATACTAAGGATGTATTTGGATGATCGAAATCTTGAGTAGCGCGCAATAGGAATATAATTTCCAGGAATCAAATTCCTGAGAATTTTCTTCAGTAGGAATAGGAATATGATTACTGGGAATCAAATTCTTAAGAATTTAATACCTGGAGGAGTTGCATTTCGGTGTTTGGATTAGTTCACTAATCTTACGCTGCGAACAATTATTATGGAAAGTTATTAAAGTCAACATTTCCTTTTCTTAATGAATGAGCCAAGAATCTGAGATTCTCATGGGGTAAGAGAGGAATCAGATTTTCACTTAGTCTAGGAATGTGATTCCTGGTTGAATATGTTATCAGGAATCACAATCCTATTTTTGTCTCTACCAAACATCGAAATCAAAAAAATCTGGCATCACATTCCCCTTCCTGTCTCTTCCAAACATTGGAATCACTGGTAGAAGGCATCACATTCTCATTCTCCCTTGAGATTACTGTCATACAAACTGAGCCTAATTAAGAGTGTTTCATTTCAGTATATTTTGTTAATAACTCAGCATCCTATTTTATTTGTACCTTTTTTTTACTGGACGGTCAAATTGATCCCCTGCTACATTCACAAAATAATTTATATCTATATTACATTTCATGACAGTATGGGGCCAACACAAATAAATTTTTACAGTAGTGGCTGGGATTGAATTGATCCAAGGGTTGAGGTTCATCCACCCCCTCAAATCATTTGAATAGTTGGTAATTTCCAAGGCAATAAATTACATTTCTTGGTTCTTCTTTGAAAATTCAATTTCAAATTTCAAATTTCAAATACTTATTTAAAAAAATGACCTTTGATTCTACTTTTTAAGTGCATCTATTATGAGCACTTTAAGAGGATAGTATTAGAAAACTAATAAAATTGGACAACCTAAAATGGAAAGTGATCAATTATTTTGGAATCGACCAAAATGGAAAGATGGACAAGAAAATGGGACGGATGGAGTATATCTTTGCCATAAGGAGAAACCTTTCCTATTCTCAACTCAATGCAATCAATTCATTCCTACTTTGTATCCTTCCCTGTGCAATCTTCTTAGTTATTAGGTTTATTTACCTTTTTGGTCCCTAAAGTATGGCATGCGTCTCATTCTCGTCGCCAAAGTATAAACGGCTGACATTTAGTCCCCAATGTACTTAATTTGTACCAATCAAGTCCCTGAAGGTGACCCGTTACTTTAGTCCGTCAAACCCAGGGGCAACCAAGTCTTTTCCCATCCCCACGTTAACAAACCCTAATCCCATTCTCTTCTGCCCGTCTAACTTCACTTTACCGAACTCATTCCCTCCCCACCACACTCTTCTCAGTGGACTGGAGTGTGCAATCACCATCACCATTACGTCGTCGACACCATCACTACTTAGCCATCGAGATCACCATCAACGCTTGGAGCGTGCGATTGGAAGAATATGAAGAGGATGAATCTTGCGGAGTATGCAGATTGGATTGACAATGGTAAAAAAAAAAACTCATTTTTCTTCTGTTTAAAAACATGTATGTATATCTATATATATAGAGAGAGGAAGCCGGTCTCCTAAGGGATCCCTTCTACAAAATTTGGTGCTGACCTAGCATTTTTTCAACTTTCAGGATCAAATTTTGACGATCCGAACCGCTCAATGTTTTTAAAATGCATTTTCCAAGGTCCATGTACAGTTTTATCGAAAACTGTTTGGATCAAGCCCTTCCGGGTTTTTTTTTTTTGAAGATTTCCCGCGTAGGCCCTTAAAACCGCATTTTAAAAACATTGAGCGGTTCGGATCGTCAAAATTTGATCCGGAAAGGTGAGGTCCACACCAAATTTTAAAAAGGGATCCCTTAGGAGAACATTTTCCTATATATATATAGACATTTATTCCACATGTATGGGTTGACATGTATGTATGTATAAATAGACATTTATTGCACATGTATGTATGTATGTATAATAAATGTCTATATATGAATGTGTGTGTGTGTACACACACACATGAATAAAGTGGACAATGTGTATAGTTAGTAGTTGTATTTTACTTTGTCTAGAGAATCTATGCACTATAAAAGTAAAAGTAGGGTTTTTGTATTTGCTCTCTCCTTTTATTCACTTCTTTACTGATGTAGAGAAAATGAAATTAAATTTTTAACTTTTCTATGAAATGGGCCTCCGTGCAGGGGCTGCAACAAACACAGAGCCTGAACACTTTTCTATTGAAGTGCATCATGGGGGTAATTTTGGTTTTAAGCCCATGAAAGTCTATATTAGGGGTGAGGTGGTCACATTTCATAGGCTACACTCAGATTATATCTCAAAGCTTGAATTTCATTGCATGGCCCAAAAGCTTGGTTATGCTAACCCAGTGGCCTTTTACTATATTAAACCTGAATTTTCATTGGATAATGGAATAGTGAGTTTTAAAAGTGATGCCCAATTATTGGATATGTTGAAATTTCTTCACAAGGACAGGCTTGCTAAAGTATACTTGGAAGTTGAAATAGGACAGAGTTTACTCGGGAGTCAGGTGGGCAGTACAAATTGCGTGCCAGCCCATAAGGGTGACCCACATAAGCAGACCGAGGTTCCATTTTTAGACCTAACCCTAGAAACAGATGTTGGGATTGGGCCTAGTAATACAAGGCCTGGGTTTTGGGTTTGATGAGGTGCAACTGGACCCTACTTTTGGTTTTGACATTGACTGTGAGATTGGGTCAGTGGATGTTAATATCAATAGGGAGCCTGGGATAGAAGATGTTACCCTAAATCAAGACCTTGCATTTGGGGATTTAGGGTTGGAAGAGGCAGAGTTGAGTGAAAGTTCAGACAGTGAGGACTCTGTTGATGATGTGCACTATAGTGACCACTCATATGTAGAGGATGATGATGATGATGATGATTTGTATGAGACATACGTTGATGAACAAGATAAATTTGATTGTCTAGCTGATACATTCAACAAAGGAAAAGAGGTCAATGCAAATGAGGATGTGTTGAATGATGGGGATTCCAAGTATGGATCAGAATACAGTTGTGGCAACACATTTGATGAGGATAATGGGAAAACTACAAAGCTACCCTTCAAGCACTTCAAGCCTTGTACAGAAGATCCCCATTTTAAGATTGGCATGCTATTTGGCACCCCAGAACAGTTTAAGAAAGTTGTGAAGCAATATGCTATCAAGAATCAAAGGGCAATAGAGCTTGTGAAAAATGACAAATGAAGGATTAGGGGTAAGTGTCTACCTCCCTATCAATGGGAGTTGTATGCAACAAAGGTGTTGGCTGAGTCTACATACCAGGTTAGAACATACATTAGTAAGCATACTTTTATTAAAACATTTACAAATAGAAATGTCATCTTAACCCTTATTGCAAAGAGATACATGGACGATCTAAGGGCCAATCCAAGACTCCCAATTACTGCATTCAAAGAGAGAGTGGGGAAAAAAATTGAAAGTAGATGTCTCCAGAAATCAGTTGTACAAAGCAAAAAGGAAAGCTACAGTGATGATTTATGGGTCTGATCTTGAGCAGTATGGGAGACTATAGGATTACTGTGAGGAGTTGAGAAGGTGTAACCTTGGATCCACAATTGTTATGGATGCATCAGTGGATGAATCAGTTGGCCAAGCAAGGTTCAATAGGCTTTATATTTTCCTGGGGTCTGTGAAGTTTGGATTTCGGAATGGGTGCAGGAAGATAATAGGGGTTGATGGTTGCCTTTTGAAGGGACAGTATAGTGGGCAGATCCTAGCAACTGTGTCAGTTGACCTAAACAATGCTATGTATCCTATGGCATGGGCTGTGGTGGAGAAAGAAGATAAAAACACTTGGGGTTGGTTTATTACACTGATGAAGATTGACTGTGGGATTACTGATGACAATGATCATGAGTGGACCTTCATCAATGGCAGACAAAAGGCTTATCTTTTCTATTGTTTGTAGTTCATGAATACATTCTTTGTAGAAAAATAAATTGTGTATCACTTGTAAGATTGGACTGATTTGTATTATTTTGGGTTTCCAATGTAGGGTTTAATTCCAATACTAAATGAAATGGTCCAAGAGCAGAGCATTGATACTGTTGTTGGGAGTCTGATCCGCTTGAGGTTCTTTCCATGCGCACGCAGGCCCATCCATTGGAGAGTATCCACAGAGTCCCCCCTCATGTGTGAACCATACATTGGGCCTAGCTCCCCCTCGATCTGATCCACTTGACTCCCCCTTAATGCTTGATCTATATCTCCAACGCCATGTCTGAACCCGAGCTTATTTACCACACCCACTCCATTGAGAGCCACCATACTCCACAAGAGCCACCTTGCTTGCCAGCCAGATGTCGCACGCACTAGGAATTTTTTTTGCTCCATCGAGAGTACCCACTCCATCGAGAGCCACCTTGCTGCTGGCCATCTGCTGCATGCACCAGGAATTTTCTTGCTCCATCAAGAGTTACAACGGATTTTTCCTGCTCCTCCGAGAATCTCCGTGCAAGCCCCAAACCACTGATGCTTCTAGGAGAGTCTGCCCATAGATCGTCAGCCATCTACTCTGATATCACTTGTCATCTGCTCTAATACCACTTGTTGGGAGTCTGATCCGCTTGAGGTTCTTTCCATGCGCGCGCAGGCCCAATCTGTTGGGGAGTATCCACAAAGTCTACCACATCACATGGACCTAATATACATTGAATGACCCATATCCACTTAAAAGGCTAAGCCTTGTAAGTGATGAGTCATCCAATTGTATATTAAGGTCCAACTCTTTTTCTATTTATTCGATGTGGGACTCATCCTTCACACATGTTCCTAACAACTGCTGCAAGCACATCTTGAGTAACTTCCAAAACGCCTTTAAGGGGATGGATTTTAAAGAGAAGTTATAGGCATGTGCCAAAGCAACACACCCATCCAGCTTCCAAGAGATTATGTAGAGTATAAAGGATGAGGATGCAGCTGCATAATTAATATCTTTACACTTATGCATCCATATGAAAGTCCTATGCAACAGTAATTGTAGCAAAGCTATCTTTATATTTCGGATTCATAGCCACATAATTTGTATATACTCCTTAATATGCATATGTTTATGCATAAATCTTTTCGCTAATTCAATTTTATACCGTAAAATGCATAATAGGTACATGTACGTACATATAGATGTAAAATACTCCCTCTATCGTATAAAGTTCTGCCTTTATTTCATTTTGACTTTATCATCGTTCTATTCAACCATTGAAGACTTCTGCAAGAAGTGTGTCCATACTCCATTTTTCTTCCCTCGGCATCCCAATGTGACATCGGGATCCGATCCTTTTGAAATGGGATTTAAGGAGTGTTTGGGAGATCTTTTTCACATTCTCATTTTTACCTTTTCTAGTTTTGGTTGTTTGGGAGAGGTGGGGGAAAACTCATTATCCCAAAACTCATTCTCCAATTTGATGAAAGGAGAGGAGAAGTCTAAAGTAGATTGAGAGGAGCTTTTTAACTTCTCATTTTCCGTTTTTCCCATTTTGATTACCAAAAAGATCGTCAGAATATATTCTAGACATATCTCCCAAACTAGGGGTGTAACCGGTTCGGTTCGGTCCGGTTCAGGGGGAGTTTTGAGTGAACCGAGTAAAACCGGTTCGGAGAAACCATGGAACCGAAACCGAGTTTTAGAGATCGGTTCGGTTCCGGTTCGGTTCGTCCCGGTTCGTCTCGGTTCGTCAGTCGGTTCGGTTCGGAGGAGAGAGAGACGAATCTGGACACTTCAAGCACACACAAACCCAGATATACACATCAATCAATGGAAAAATACTCCAGATATACACAACAATGAAACGCATCAATCAATGGAAAAATACTGTTAAAAAATTGTTTGTACATACATAATATATAGATCTGGACGAACATATACATATATGTATCGATACAGATCGAGAGAGAGAGAAACAAATCTGGTGGGCGACAACGAATCAACGATGATGGCGTCGGACGACCACGACGACGATAATGTCCTCTCTGATTGTGATGGCATCTCCGATCTCAACGAGAGGGAGTTCGTCGACGGTGAGATGGGATCGATTTCAGAGAGAGAGAGGGAGAGGGGTCGCCGCACATGGAAAAGTGGGAACCCTATGTGATGAGTAAAGTGATTACATGGACTGTGAATCTGTGATTTACATATATATATCGAAGGGAATCAATAATAGGAATAAGTATTATTATTTGTTAGTCTATGCACAACAGCTGGTCCAGCTAAGTTGATAAGCTAAGTTGATGCCAAGTGGTTGGCCGGGGTTCGATCCTCATCCCCCTCTCTTTTTTGTGTAATGAAATATTATATAATATATATTTCGTATATATTATATAAACTGTTCGGTTCGGTTCTCAACTCTCTCGCAAGAACTCTCTCCTCTCTTCTTAAATTTTAAAATTTTTTAACCTTAACTTATGCTTCTTTAAAGAACCGAAAAAAAAATCCGGTGTTTTATTTAGTTTGTTCTTTTGTTCAACATATCCCAAAACTACCCATTGCAAAAAAAAATTTAAATTTTTCTCAAACACTCCTACCTGATTCAAAATATATTTTGACCATAATTCAAAAAGTTAAAAATGAAAAGTCAAACACCCTTTGAACCTGATTTGGGCAAATTTCAGACATTAAACATTTCAAACAAAACACCAAAAAGATGAAAAGGATACATTTTAGCACATTGAAACATAATGAGATTAACCAGATCAAAAGAGGAAAAATAATGAGATCAACAACAATAGGAGGCGCAGCAAACCATAAATTACACTCTTGGGGGCAAAAAGAGAGGCAAATTATCACCTATAATCATTGAAAGCAAAGCAGTTCATATATACTCTGCAGAATACGGATACAACAGATTTACAAACTAACAAAGTGAATCCGAGAGAAGCACAACTCTGGAAAGACATGTACCCAAAAAAAAAAAACCCCTGGAAAGACACCTACTGTAACACAATTAGGCAAAACACACACACACACACACACAGAAAGGGGCTGGTAAATAAATTAAGCGGCGGCAGGGGGTGGTCTGAGGACAGGAAGGGGAAGGGGAGGGGGAGGAGGAAGGGGGAATGGAGAAGCGAAGGGGAGATTGCGGAGGATGAGGAAACGAACCCGTCTTGGAAATGGCAAAGGAACCTCGTGAAACATATGCTCCAGTACCCTCCCCAACAGCATCGTGTACTCCTCCAACATCTCTGCCACTATTGCCACCAATATCATCCTTCCTTCCTTCCGACACGACACAACAGTCCGCGCCAGTCGATATCAGCTAAGCTCTGAGGTTTTCAATTCAATTTGAAAGTCGACTCTGTTTTGCTTTTGATGACGACTCTTTCTCCGCCTCAAGTCAACTCAAAGTCTTCCTCCTTACGCGTGTATTTATATGCAACCATCTTATCTGATCAGGCAGCGTCCACCGTCTCTTTTTGGCCTTTGGTTTTCAGCCAAATCAGCTGCTGCATATACCGCCATCCTTTTCGGCTGTTTTTGGTTCTTGCTCTCTCTCTCTCTCTCTCTCTCTCTCTCTTTCTGGTGGTTTCTATCCCTTTCTGTTTTTTTCTCCAAGGGTGCCTGCCAGGTGTGTGCTTGTCTGGGCTTACCACGTGGCCTTTGTTCTACTTTCTTTTTCCAAGATTTATTTAGAGCTATTGGCAATCCAGGATTGGCTGCTTAGCCTCTCTACTCTACTCATCCTTATCCGCTTTTAAATGCCAGTTATACTCCCACTTGCTAAGTAAGTATCCATTGGGTCGTGCAGTGTCACGCACGCAGCCACCTAATCATTGTACTCCATTGTTTTCTCTAGTGCAGGCCCACTTATGATGGCCCACACTTTGACGATGCGATTTTGCTGTAACACCAGATAACTTCCCCACACCTCCCTGGTTTCTCTGCTACCACATACTGTCACGACTAATGTCCAGCTCATACAATTAGTCTTAAGCCTAGGAATAATTTTTCCTGGAGAAGCCCCAATCACACACTTGATGCAGTTTAACATCATTTTTCCCGAACTACTAGCCATTTACAGAAGAACGATTTGTGCGATGGCAGAACTTCCCATAACAACTAAAGAATAAAAGAGCAGCATGATCCCCTAAACACTCTGATTTAACAAATACACAAAGGATCTACTACATACATATTTATCGATCTTTAGCAGGTATCACATTGTAGAAAGATCAATTTTTAACCAAACTCAAATTTGAATTGTTATCGGAGTACAATCAGTTATGCAACTAAACCCATGTCGCATGTCAACAACAGTTGCACAATAAACATCCCGTTGCTACCGGCACAAATACAACGATTGGTAATCATTACAAACGCACCAAGGTTGTATCAAAAAAGGAAGAGAGCAGGATGCTCTCGCCTTACAAAGCAAACAAATACAAAGATTGGTAATCATTACAAAACAAATCAATTGTGTACTCTGAAAGTTTTCTTATTAACAGTTTTATGTACATATTTACCTATAACGCAGGATGGTACCTAAGATTCACATTTGTTTGCACTCTGTGCGCTGCTCGTCTAGCACTCCATGCATGGCAGAATTCTAGGCCAAGTCGAATAGCAGTTCCAATTCCCAGAACAAGGATAACGCCTGTAAATTGTGTCGCAGTAAAATTTCATTCACAAGTTCAACACCAATATTTTGCTCTCAGCATGCAACTTACAACTGTCGAATGAAGGATGAAATAACTATACCGATTATGCTGCTAACAGGCAGTGCAGATACACCAAGGGTAATGGACATCAGGACATCCAACAACAGACCACCGATAAGGATTGAGAATGCCATCCAAAGAGGACTAAAACAACCCTGATAAAAAAACAAAGAAGGGAAAAAGATCAAATGTAAGTCACAGCACCGAGATAGCAAGACTGAAAGAAAATATCAAATTAGCTTGGCGACATGTCCTTACCCTTTCGCGTTCTTCTGCTATGGTCGAACCTCTAAAGGCAGGGTCCACCCTCCAAACCCAATAACTTGTCTGCAGGTCAAGTCAAATAATCAGAAGTCGAGTGCATCCATGAGATGCAACAAAAAAACTCACTAGTGAAAATCATTGTCTAATGTCATGGATACACCCCATCCTGAATTACCCCTTAATGGTTCGTAACATTCACCACAAAAGCTCACAACTTTAAAAATGCTATTTGGGCTTGTATCGTAAATTTGTCCTAACATGACTGACTATAGCTACTCAAGTCTTGGCAAAATTCCTATAAACGAAACGAGCGTGGGGCTCCAGTGTAAAGAACATGCTTGAAATGGAAAATGCACATTGCTGAAAAATAAAGAACGAGAGCGGCTACTTTAAACTTCCACGCATAGTGAGGCAAACCTAGGACTTCACAAAGCTCTAGAAAGCTACTAATTCACTATCGTGATTCCATTTGATGGAATCATGGGCCAATTCTATGGGGATCTCAATTTAAAGACAGAGTAAAGGACTACGAAAATTGGAATTGGCAAAGGAAAAGCTTCAGTTGTCTGGTCGGGGACCCATCTTTCTTTTCCTTTTCTTCCTTTTATAGGACTAGCCATGGCCATTGAGATGCCATGCTTGTGAACAGTAGTGGCATCCCCACGACCTAGTCATGCATCATTTTCATTTGTTGAATGAAGAGCATTTGTTCCATTATCTTATTTATAGCATGAATGGCTGCCATCTGTGCCAGGGAATTCCCATGTTTCCACATTCAACTGTATCTCCTGAAATTGGGTCTCCAGTGCTCCCAAACAGATTGGTACATAAATGGAACTAATTCCATCATGTTTCCTCTCTTTTTGACCAAGTATTTGCAATGTGGCCTATTCACATTGGTTGTCATTTATTTATTTTTTTGTACAAAAAACCTCTTAAATAAAATAAAAAGCAGCATATTCTAACTATTGCATCGCAGCAGGGATGGTGAAGTCAGGAAGACAGGAAGTCAAAAAGTTGATGTTACGATCTCAACCCCAATCGGTTCAAAGGCACAAGTTTTGACAAATTACACCCCAAAGCAAAGTAGGAACAACTACAATCTACAGAGACGGTTTACGTTATCAGCTATAACTAGAGCATATGCAAGCTCACAGAAACTACCTCCATCCTAAATGTTTGCACAAAAAAATAATAAATACATACACTTGGATGTGAGGCCGGAGGTGGGACATTTGAGGATATGTGTCTGCATAAAAAGTAATTAATCTATTAAACCATCATATCAAAGAAAATAGATTGTGGTCAAATATGACCAATTTAGAGGATGACTTACTGGCATATCTCACATCTATTTGAACCTCTTGTACGAAACCAAGCGTCTATACATGACCGGTGTGCTTTAGCAAGCCCACCTCGACATTGGCATCCAAGATCTATCAAACATTCTTCCTTTTCCTCCTGACAAACTCTGCAACATAATAAATAATCCAAGAAAATTACAAGTGTGTTTTAATATAAAATTCCATGGTCTGAACCCTCTCCAGAAACAGTTAAAATGGATAGCAAAGAAGAATGACAGAGCCTAGACATCACTTGAAACAATGAAGATGAAGGAATGCGATAAATGCTTAGAATATTGACGTAAAAGATGATTCATCAACTTTTGACATGATGGGCAGACACAAAAACTGAGGGTTCAAGGCAGCAGATCAAGACGACAAAAACAGGAAAACCTTCACTTGCAAGAAAAGTTGGACACCCTGGACAAAAAGCTTAGTCGTAGCAAAGCTCCGGACACCCTCGTAAGTAAAAAAACAGTGGACAAAAACCTTCAAAAGTTTTTAACCAAACGAAATTTTTTGACAGAATATTTGGAAGCCAATATCACATTTGTAAAGGGACAACAACCTTACCTAATGTATAAATGATTATAGCCTCATGATTACTTGTTCAACATTTCTGTCATTTTTTAACTGAATGTAGAGAAGAACTTGATGAAAGTGCGCTTTGATTAGGGTTGACTCAGCTCCAATCAAGTAACAGATTTGGACTTGCTTCCGTCGAATCAGTAAAGTGAATGTCTGATAGTCCCTTCCAGTATAGTGGAAATATACACTATTACTTATAAAGATTAAAAGTCCTGTAATTACATAGTGCAAGTACCGTATGGAAGCTTTGGAGTGACTCAAGTGTCAGATGGATTTTTTGCTTTCTAAGGTTTCTTGATAGTAGAAAGTCCATTTAACCATCTACAAGTTTACTTGACAATGACGCTTCTTACTTTTGCTTTGGTGCAAGTGGCAATCATCCATGGTACAAACAGTCAATGTTTTAACACCTTGAATGTTCAATATGTCTACTATAAGAGGTATGTAACACCTTGAGATGCATGTTTTGGTATCCATGATATTCATTTAAATAAATAAAAGGTATCTGCTATTCAGAATTCTACCCTTAGAAATTTCATGTACATCAGAAGAGGGAAAAAATTTCTCTCTCATTACTAACCGGATAAAATCCCTAGAAACAAAATATTTTACTCTCTCCGTCCTGATTTGTTTGTCCCTCGTTCTATTGCAACTGGATAAAAAATTAGTGATATCTTTAAATTGGCAAGTAATTATATGTCCAATATGGATCTTGTTTGATATATCTCGATTGGTTCTATAAGACAATGTTTTTAAATTACATAAAGCATTATAAATTATACAGACAATTGGCCAAAAGACCAATTGTAGGGCTTTAAAGGGTGTTTAGCCCACCCTAACTTATTTTAAGGCCTCCAACACATTAAAATAAAAAATACCCTAGACAAAAGTACCCTTAATGATAAAAAAAATTACAAAAAGAAAGCCCCGACACTTTCTCACTAAAGAGAGAAAGGTGACCATTGACCCGTCACTGTCAATTTCCCCGACAGTTGTCCCCGACTTTTTTGACGAAAAGTGACCTCTCTCTCTCTCTCTCTCTCCCGTGCGTGGGACAAAATTGATAAGTGGGACAAAATTAATTTCTCTCTCCAATTTTGGGAGTGGGTTCAATTTTGAGGTTTAATTTTAGGGAGTTTAGGCTCTTTGGGGTGGGGTATAGTGGGTTTAGGCACTTAGGGTATCATATGGTTTCATAGGGTTTTGGAAGTTTAGGCACTTTTATACGGTTTTAGAGGTTTAGGCACTTTCATACGGTTTTGGGTGTTTAGGCCCTTTCATTAGGTTTGGGGGTTTAGACACTTTCATAGGGTTTGGGGGGTTTAGGCACTTTCATGGGCTAGCGGGGGCATTGTTGGAACGTGGGCTTGATTTGTCCTCTTGGCATTAAAGAATCATTTTGTGTCCTATTTGCATGATTGGCCCTTATACCATGTCCTTATCGAAGAAGCTCCCATTATTAGAAGATACACTCATTTGAAAAGTGGCACAAACTCCCAAAATTGACTAACAAAACCGAACGAGGGAGTAGTTTTATTTCAGCAGGTTGACAAACCTATGAATGGCTTTTTCCTTTTGTAGTTGGCCGAATAATCTCAGCCTTGAATGAGTCCGACCCAACGGTCATAAAGCCCAAGACGATCAATAATCCTTATGGACTTATCAATGGGCTAGGCCGAACGGAATAACCTAACCCGAAGAAAGTAATCCGAACATTCGACCCGGGTCCTTACTCCTTGATCCGAACGACTAAAGACGGGTTCGTAACATTGATACCCGAATCTGAATGGGATGACCCGCGTGATTTACGGGAAGCAACTCACGCATGTGTGTCTAAACCAACTTGCTCAATACATCATGTTGGACGTCAGCCGAACGGTTATGACACATTCTAAGACCTGATTTTTGGAAGGCATCTCATGGAATGTGCGCATAACCCTCTCAATTCTCCTCGTCAGATGTGACGTCACCCGAACGATTATCGCTCATGTCGGACTCGTGCTAGCTTGGAGGGCAAGTCGAGCAAACTATATAAAAGGTAGACGACGAACCTGAAGATGGTACGCCTCACTTCTCTCTAAAAACCCTAATACTTGCCTGTATTTTCCATCATCTTCTCCATCTCACTAGATCGTCGAAGTGCCTTCCCGGACAGACCACCATCCGGTTAGGCACTAACAACTCTTCTACGTATGCAGGCAAGACGCTTAGGCCACTCACTCTCAGGCGAAACAAAATGCTCAAAGGAAGTTGAACCCCAGGGTCGCAGCCCCCACACCTTCTATGTAATGCTAGAATTCCGAAGTCTGAACCTAAAATCATCTCTCTAGATGCCATCACTATTCTTCTAGGATGGCATCTAGAATATCAGCCAATTGGGATTCAACGGAGTTTACTGCCATCCCCAAGATCCAAATCAAATCCCAGATCTGTTGGTAGGCAGTGTTTGGGAATCCGAACAACTAGAACCACTCTCCAGTCCAACACTATTGTGTGCCACAATGGGTGAGTATTTGAGTTAAGCTTTGTTAGAATATGTTTATATTAGTAGTTGACGTTTGTCCCACATCGCCTAGTGTAGTCATGTAATGTGGTACACATTAATATAAATAATATTGACTTGTGTTGGGGTTCGTTAACACCCTACACTTCTTTCTCTCTCTCTCAACTAACATCATCATTTCAATGGGCTTCTATTTATGTTGAAAGAGATTTTATTTGTATCTCCTGAAGCGTGATCTTTCCTAGAAATATACCATCATGGCCAAGGTTTTTTACATCCTTCTGTGCCATTTTCAATGTCGTTTCATATATTTGCATTTCCATAATTCTTAGTATGTTGCAGGTTAACATAGTTTAATTCGAGCTCTAGGTGAATAGTTCCGCTAAATTGCATGTATAGATGCAATAAGAATGTTTGCATTCATGATCACACTAAGGCATTCGAGTACATCAGACTATACCACAGGCAGTGTGCTAGTACAGTAAGGTAAGTCTATAGCATAAGGTAGCTGAAAGCTCAATGAGACCGAGAGGTGCCGTATGGGAAAAGGAGATGACAGGGTCACGATTGATGCTCTTTTTACATAAAGGAGGTTTCGGATCCAATTTGGATCTAAGAAAGATTGCCATATACATCACAAAATTTCTCTGCCTATTCCTTCTAGTCAAGCCTCTGGATCTGTCAATATGGATCTGCCCTTGGAGAGGGAAACAACAACTAAAACGGCTACTAATGTCCCGTCGGTTCAGGAGCAAAAGGAGGAATCCGCCGCAGGAGGAGCTTACGTCTGATTAGTTAGTTGGTGAGGCAATGTGTAACCCGATTGCATACCACGCATCTTCAATAAAAAAAAATTGTATACCACGGCTGACTGATGAACAATATCCCAAAAAATTCTCTTAGGCCCTGTTAGTTTGGTGGGATTTGGGGGTGGGACCCAAAATCCCATGTTTGTTAACCTTATTTTGGATGGGATTTGAAATCCCTCTCCAATTTTTATCCCAATCCGTACGGGATATAAAATCCCATGAGGGGGGTGTTGTTTGGGGGATGATTTGGATGGGATATGGATTTTCCAATGGCTGTATCCTCTTGAACACAAACACCGGATATGGATTTTTCTCCATCCATTGATATCCTGAGCAATATCCCAAGGATTTCATGTCCCACTCATATCCCAAAGCCTATTTTATCTGGTCAGTGAAGAATACCAGGGGCATATAGTTGTGTTCCAAATTTCAATATCCCTCTCTTTTCACCAACTAATTGAAGAAACGAGAAGCAAAGACATGCCACCAGTGTTTCATAAACTGCAGTTCTTTAACCACATTAACCATCCCGATTTACTGGTTCATAGAGAATCAAAGTCATTTCACCAAATAGTCGATGCACCATTAATAGTGCCTCAAATATGCAGGTGTATGCAAATACCTATTACTCAACTCATAGGAAGTAGTTTTCTTTTCTTGAACAGCAATAGAAAGCAGTTTTCACTGAACAACAACGACACTTGAAATTTGAAAACCACTGGTACTCTGTTAGCAATCATCACAAAGGAACCCTTAAACAACTGATTTCTGAAAAGCTATAGCTGCTGTTTGATGGGTATTATACTGAGTGATGAGCTAACATGACAATTGAGGCAGATATTCCTAAAACATGTACTAAAGAGCTTACATACAATTTTTAACAAAAGTCATGAGTTCCTGAAAAAGGAACAATTGGGCATCTATGGAACCACAACTTGCATCATACAGGCAAGAGGAAGGAAAATGTTTGGTGCAGCAGCTTTTTACTAACATATACAAGTGTCCACACAAGAAGGAAAAAGAAGAGACCGAGTAGAACAGATGTACAACATTTCATCCAAGTTAATGTATTTAACTAAATAAAAAATTTAGCTTCGTGATGCAGAAATTATTACAGTAAACACATCACAATTCATATGAGAACCGTTACGTTACGTACCTGCATTGGTCGTGACCACTTGAATTTCTTGACAGGTGTGGTGGTTTCTTTGGAGAAGCCACAACGAGGACTTGTTCGTCAGTGGGCTCGACAGCCTTGGGGAGTTTCTCTACTGGTTGGGGAGCAATGCGGATGGGACCATGGGACTCCCCATCAGAAACGACAATTGTGAGGACCATTGGATCATTCTTGTCTTGAGTTGAATCTGTCAACGAAGTAGAGTCTGAGTCCCCGGGCAAAGTCTTGTCCTGTTTCTCAAGGTCATTCGATTGATCATGATCGGGGCGGTTGTCGCGAATAGCGACATCACTTCGAACAGACCCGATATCATTCATTCTGCATCTGATTCTAGTTTCGTGTCTAGACTCCACCAGATCACCACGATGTCAGATCCCCAAGCAAACGAGCAAGCACTCGTTCAGAGCAAGAACAGATCAGAACCTGGTGTAAAGGGCATTCGAAGAAGACAAAGGAGGAAAAGGGAAGTCGATGAAGGGGATTCGGAACATCTGTCACTATGTTGCCTCTAATCTATGCGTTGCATTTGTCTGGAGCTTTTAATCGGACGCCGCCGACACAAAAACGAAGAGATCTAACGGCCACCAACAGCCTACGCACGAACAGAAACGGAGTTTAGTTGGATGGGCAACCAACTAACGGCTGCTGCCGTTAATTGAACTGAAGGTCAAGATCGAGAGAGAAACTTTCCAGTGCCGAGCGGGTGGTGTTACCTGGCACACGTCTTGGTCTCTAAAAATATGTTGGACGGTTCAGATTTTAAATAAACTCTTTGGACACCACGGAGCGTATCTCCACCTATATGAACCGTTGATTGCTAAGATAAGTGGTTGTGTGGTAACCACTTGGCACTTAAAAATTTCGCCACTCTCTCTCCAGCTCCACCGTGGCCAACCAAGTAAACGTAATCTCACGCACTGTCTTTGAGAAGTTGAAGTGCAATTTTCAAGCCCAATCTACTGGTTAGTATTATTTGGATGTGAGACAATCCCCATTTTACAGCCCCCCTTTGGGCTTGTGAGCCAATAAAAAAAAATTGTAATTTTTGTACATTTCTTTTTATCTCTTAATGAATCACTCAATTCAAACAAGTGATTTAGTGAGAAGCTCTCACTTCTTCTTCTCTTTTCAAAGGGGCTATCACGTACCATGCAAAAGCTCTATCTATAATTCTCTTAACCTTAGTATGAGAGGGTTCTTGGCTAACATTGTTCCCCGCCAGGACCGGCCCCGGGGTAAGCCCCACAAGCCCGCGGGCTTGGGCAAACCCCGCGCAGGGGCAACTCTAAGAGCAAAAAAAAAAAAAAAACGTGAGTTATGCATAAATATAAAAAAGTTTCAACTATTGATGCAATGAAGCAACCTGATGTGGTGGTTGGTTTGCTCATAATACCCGAGTTGTCTATGTTCGAGACTTGTTAACTACTCCTTATCTTTTGATTAGGCCATCTCTTGGACCATTTTTGTTTTCTCTCATTTTCTTTCCTTATTTTTGTTAACTTCATTTTTTTCCCAACAAATCTAGTACGAAAATGTACAAATACTCATAAATGTGTTGGTCCACACAAATTGGTAGTGTTATGTGTGTGAACCCCCGTTGATTTATGTGTGTGTGCAAATGTGTGTGCATCTTGGGTGTGGTTCTAGAATTTGTTTCTTTCCCAATCCACATTATTACAAAAATCACATTACTCAAATACTTTACTAGAAATTTGGCATTTAACAATTACATATTTACAATAATAATGTAAAAGTGATCCTTTTTTTTTTTTTTTTTTGCATTTTGTTTTAAAAAAAATCCTCAATAGTGATGAATTGGAAAAAATGAGCGAACTAACATGATGTATTAGTTTTTTTCACATCAATCATAGCTAAAGTAACGGATAATTTCTTACTTTCTTAAAAAAACAGACAAACTTTAACAGTTATATCTTTTTGCGTTTATCTTTTATAGTTGTATCCTTTAAATTTTGAATTTTTCTCACACATCATAATATAAAAACTTATATTCATACTACTTTGTCATGAAAGAGATTAAGTGGATTAACTATAATCTCTATTAAAAATGTGTTTTTGGATATGTTACAGTACGATAACCCAATTGAATATTGTGATTTTTTTTTTTTACGTAATTCAATCTAAAAACACAATATTACGTGCTTCTTTTTTTAAATTACCATTGTATGTCTTTTTATTTTTATGACTTAATATTAAGTGGGCAACCAAACTAGGGAGGCTTGGGCAACCCCAAAGTCGGGGCCGGCACTGTTCCCCGCCAAAAGATTGAGCAGTTTAGCAGAACCGAATTGCTCCCTGAAGTGATCGGAAACAGAATAGCCTGGAACTTCCGAGGTGTGAAGTGCAATTAAATTAGATCCATTTCAACCCTGACAATTTAGGTCATACACAATGCACAAGTTGTTTCCTTTGTACTTGTAGTTTGTGTGTTGAGTAAATGTTGAATGTTGGTCACTGAGTAAAAATAATGTAGATGGCTGAATGGGTATTTGACCTCCGACGACTGATTTGCATTGCAATATTTCATAGAATAAGTGTTGTAGGTTTCAGTGCTTGCAGCTCTGTGAATGAAGATTTTTTTTTTTTTTTTTCCCGAAATGCTTTAGCCAATTGGCTTAAACGACAAGACTGCGACTCTTTGAATCCACAACAAAACGGTCCAGATTTGAGTCGACTCCTTGAATCCACAACAATTGGTCCAGCATTTGAGTCGATTCTACCTGCTACAAGTGCTGCAATTTTTCTCAAATGAATTGCAGAAGTACTGTTAGGTTCTGCCATTATGAAGTCATCAAAGGATGCAATTTCTCTAAAATGAATTGGCAATTGTTTCTCAAAAATTCCTTATGATAGGTCATCAAAGGATGCAGAATTCTTTTAAGATAGGTCATCAAAGGATGCAGAAGTGGTTTATTTTTTTCTAATAAAACTAGATTAACTTTTTTTTCGATTGTGATTTCTGTAAAAGAAAAGTTAAATTTATTACTTTTTTTTCTTTTTTTTTTTTCGAGAACACGGCAACTATTGCTGCTTATCTTGGGGAAGTTTAAAGCTCAATATTAATTATCTCTTAATGCTTATTTTCTTACCACTCTATGTGATATTGCCACTTGACACCCATGGCATGCATCGTCATTTCACTACCGCACATGTAGCTACTGTTACATGGAGACGTTTTTCCCCATAGGTATTCCCTCGTCAGTTTCCCCTCGCTCAAATACCATCAATCTAGAGGAATTTGGCCATCGTAGAAGTCACAAAAGCTTGGAATTTGTACTAAAGGGCTAAAGGCTAAACCCACAATCAAGTAATACTTGTTCTTCTTTTCTTTTTCAAAAGTACAGGATAAAGGAAATCCTTGAATTGCAGAGTAAGCAAGGCATGCAGCAGTAGTACCGAAAACATAAGTCCCCTTCCCTTTACCTCCACCATCGGCAACACCAGTATAACTAGTGGGCTCCGGGTGTACCTTTCCCATTTCCCTTTATAACTCAGCCAACAAGCTCCCCACCTTGCAACCCCAACCAGTACTTGCCTTTTGCACAAACATCGTTTCATTCCCTAGTCCTAGCTATAACCCCGATTCATTACCCATCTCTAAACCATGGTTCCAGCACCGATCAATCCCGATCCCACCTCAACCAAGGAAGGGGATCAGATGCAAAAACAACTCGACCGCGAGATCAGAGAGATGGTATCTGCACTGATTAATCGCCTTGCTCAACTCCAAGCCAATCCTGATCATGTTCAGAAACAACAACCAGCAGCTGGTTCAAGCCACCTCCAAGCCCATGACAACAATGACGAGAACCATGGTGTGAGAATCGTTACACTTGCCGGAAGCAACACTGGAGCAGCTATGCGTGGTGAGTTGGATGACAATAATGCCAAGGCTCGTGGTCATCACGTTCAGGGCCATGGGGGGCCACCCAGCCAGAACGATCATGAGGAGGAAGGTTTGGGTACATACGTGAACAGCAATTTCCAAGCCATCAACAACTCCATCATGCTTGGTGGTAGTTACTCCACCAATGATCCGGGTGTTCATTTGGACATCTCTGATTTTCTCCAACATCCCCATCCTCCTCCTCATGGCAACGTGAAGCAAGCGGGAAAATCCAAGCCTAAGAGAAAAGAGAAGGAGACCCCCAGAAGCGACAACCAGCACTCCGAACATTCTTCAGATTAGCCTCATATATATGTTCCTCAACCTTTATATTTCTCGCGCTCCTATTTTAAATAACATTTGGTGTCGTTTTTCACTCCCCAAGTTTCATGCTTATTGGGACTTGGAAGGTCCTATCTTACTGGAATATTTGATTTCGGAATTTCCTTTTTAATAAAGTTCCAAATTACTACTATCATGCTATTATTAGGTTCATTTGCCTGTAATGCCCAGTTATGGGGCTATATTATTGTACGTTGTATTCAATTTGATCAAGTCCCCTTAACCATTCTGGCTGGTTGCAACTCAAACTTGTTTTTATTACCAAGGCGGTAATTACTATTCCGTATATGCTATGCCAAAAGGAATTTGTACAAAAAGCAAGTAAAGAACTTTGTGGATCAATTAGGACTTATCTTTTCAAAATAAAGAATCCACCGATATGACTTTCAATTACACAACAACATCGCATCATTCTGGTGAAGAGTTCTACATAAAAATCCGGTGATGGTAAAATTTTCCACTTTGGAGGGCTGATAGGCAAATACTCAACCACGTAATTTCATGTATATATATTTAGTTGTGTTATGAGAGTGACGTCCATGAGAAAGAGTTCATTTACCACATGTTTCAAACGTTACAACCATGACTCTTTCTCGAACTCTTCCAAAATATGAATCACTTGGCAATGATTACAACTGAGCGTGAGAGAAAGAGGGGGAGGGAGGTGGGAGTTAGACGGTAGATACACCGTGATTTGGAGTTGAAGACACGAGTCAAGAATGCCGAGAGTCACAGTCGACTACAATATTGACTTGCAAAGGTGGCTCTTGGTCCTTAATCTCTTCGGTGTCCTGGGATACCTTGGCCACACAATTCTGCATTTCTTTGTTCTTTCCCCACAGGAGGATGTACAATCCGGCAATTACAATTATTGATCCCAACACGCTGCTCATTATCAGAGAATGCCACAGATCCCAAAGTCAGCAACATATAGTGATCAATATTAGGAAATATTGTTCTCTTGAAGTAACCAGACAAGAATTACCTCCCGAGATGAAGCTCCTCATGTAGGAACGGTATGTCGAACATGGCTGCCATTATCTGAACAAGGGGGTTGAATGCTGCAGTGAAGAGGGGACCCCTCTTCTTCACACACCATGCCATTCCCACATAGCACATACCTGATCCTACTATCCCCTGTATAGGGAAGTTGTACAAATCCACTGCATGAGAAATGGTTCTTTCTTTCTTTGTGTGTGATCAAATAACAAGTACTAACTTTGACTGGTTTCATCCATCACAAAACCTTTTAGCCGCTGTTTAGCTAGGAATGATAACATTTTTCTAAAAAAGGAAAAGAGACATTTATACTTACGCAATACATGATAGTTAAGATTTCCACTTTTCCGTTGAGAGCCCACATGGAAAGGTTTCTGTCCATGGAAATAGCTAAGACAGCCGATTGAATGGCAGCAAAAAAAGACATGATAGCACTGCTGGAATACTGGCATGGGTATCTCTTTGCAATAAATGATTGAAGAAGGAACCATGAAGACCACAACAGGGTACCAGAGAGCAAGGCCATTGAACCCAAGGTCCATCTCTCTTTCATTTTACCTGAGCTTAGCTTCACAGCTTGATCCATGCTGCGAGTTTCAGCTCCCAAATGTGAATAGTTAAACAAAGGACTTCCTTTATAAAGGGTTAGTATCATGGCACCTCCAAGACACACTAGTGCACCAACCACTTTGGCTCTTCCGCCAGTACTGCCTTTGATGTTCACATTCTCCAGCCTGTGATGCAATGGAAAAACACAGAGACAGAGAGAGAGTGAATAAGTATTCTTACAAAATTGACATATATTGCATAGCTTCATGCATATGATTACTTACCGAAATGGTAAGGCCATCAGAAAAGTGATTACCGGCACCATGTTGATGAAAGCACATGAGAAAGTAGCAGAAGTGTATTGAATTCCAAGAAGGAAGAAGTATTGTGTGAGAGATGCCCTGTAAGAAATCATAAAATATAGAGATGTCTAATTCTGATCAAAACAACAAAAAAAATAAGAAATATATACATGTCAGTACAAGACACAAGCAGATGGTGGGTTTTTTAAGCGAAGAAGCATGAGTAACAGTTACTTACCCAACAATAGCACTCAAGAAAAGGTGACATAAGATACCAAATGTAAGCTTGGGTCTCCTGTTCCTGAAAGCATGATTAATTGGTTTATATAACCTACTGGAGTAACATTTAAAACTTTACGGCAACATAATAAAAATGACTTCTTCAAGTTGTCTCAGACTTTCAGTTGAGGACTCGAGTGACTTAATTTCAAAGCCTGGCTAACAGATGGGAGCTTTGATTGCATAAGAACAAGAGCATGTAACTGTGAGAAAGCCACTACTTGGCTCAGTATTAGCTTCGTCTTCAGCAAATGACTAAATTCCACAAGCGTTTTGCAGATACCATTATATCCCAAGTAATTAACAGTTGGCTAAAAAACTTGAATATTCATACCTTTCGGAAAGGTATGCAATTGGAGCTAAAAATATGGTTGCAATACACTGTCGGTAGGTGATGAAGACCAAATGGTCCATTCCACCAACAACGACCTTCTTGAGAAATATGTTTACTATGGCAAAGCTAAAATCAATCGCTACCATTACAATAATAGGGCTCCACTTGTCACAACTCTTCATCTTCAATTAATTTCGGTTCTACTTTGTACTCCAATACTAGAGCCCAATGTGGTCTCTTCTGTCATTACTCTCCTATATATGTTCAGTTAACTATACAGCTAGCTTGCTAAGCCAGAGACATTAGCTGGTCCTGATAAGACAAGGTCCTGGAATAAGTGGGAACAAAGCGAGATTAAATATTCTTCAGAAAAATGTTTTTCAACATAATATTCTTCAGATCACATCAATGCTATAAGAAACCAACTTTGGCACATTTTAACATACGTAGATATTCTCTTCTATTTTTTAAGCTCCCTTTTGACGGATCCGGCTTTCAAAAAAATTGTGATTAATTGTTAGGGAATCAACCTTTACCTGCTCTATCTTTTGCACAATGATACATCCCTCCACCACAAATTAAACATTGACCCACGCGAGTTTTCTCTATCTTCTTTCTAATTGAAGCCCGCCATGTGATGCAATCTTTTTTCAGAAAATTGGCATAAAGGCCAAATTTGGGGCTTTAAAATAGGTTTAGTCTAGCTTAACTTATTTTAATGCCTCTAATACATTAATGTTAAATATTTTAGAATTCAAAGACAAAACTAGACAAAAATATACTTAATGATAAAAAAAAAATTACAAAAGGAAAGTCGGGCACCCATCTGACCCATTCTTCCTGTAATTACAAAAATTACTTGAGGCCTGGAAAGCGACAGGTTCATGCGCCACTTTCCTTTCCTGCTACTGACCTGTGTCACACCTCTCTCTCTCTCTCTCTCTCTCTCATGCGTGTGGGACCACTGTGGGTTTTGGGTGGGACAAATTTAATTTTGTCTCTTTAATTTTGGGATTGAGTTCAATTTTAGGGGTTAGGTTCTTTGGGATAGGTTATAGTGGGTTTAGGCATTTTGGGTTTAGGCACTTAGGGTGCACTTTCCAATTATAGGGTTTTAGTAGTTTAGGCACTTTCATAGGGTACCCTAGGATTTTGGGCACTTTCATAGGGTACCCTAGGATTTTGGGCACTTTCATAGGGTCCCCTAGGGTTTAGGTTTAGGCACATTCATTAGGTTTGGGGTTTTATACACTTTCATAGGGTCGGAGAGGTTTAGGCATTTTTATGGGCTAGCGGGGACATTTTTGGAATGAGTAGGTGATTTGTCCTCTTAGCATTAAAGAATTAGTTTATGTCCTATTTCCATGATTAACTCCTATACCATGTCCTTGTCGAAGAAAGACCCATCTTTTTTTTTGTTCTGAACAGTATTTGCATATGTAGCCACCATATGTTGGCATCTTTCCTAGTGGAGCTAGGTGCCAGGAAACCTAGTTCTTCCTCTCTCTCTCTCCCCCTGTGCACGGCATCTAATACTTCTTTGAACTCAGTGAGCAACGCACTCATTCCTACAATGTGTGAAAAGAGTAAGAACATTACGTCAAATCTCAATACAAAAACAGGTAGACATTAAGCAAATTACTACTAAAAGAGAACAAATGGATATATGCGCTTCCTCTAGACCATTCAACTTGGGAACAATTTCCTGTACTGCACTGTTTAACTCTGCAAGCAGCCAGTACAACATTTTTCCATGATGATTCCATCTGATCTCACAAAGCTATCTGCACTTGCTATGTATTCCATCCGTCTGGCTCCTTCATTTGTAGTGTTCAAATACTTTCTAGGTTCATAGAGGCCTGAAGGACCATGCATGTGAATTTATATGATATTATATGGAGTAGCTAGCTTTTACATACGATTATCTGTAGCAAATAGATATTGGAGCTAAAAATCCATATTTTCTATGGAGCGATGCCGACAAGTATATATGCGAAATTTGAAGATGCTTTTGACTAGCTAACTTCTTTTTTTTATTTTTTTATTTTAACGGCTTTGACTAGCTAGCTTGAGCTGTCATTTTCGTTGAACTTTATGCTGATCACAACTCCTGCATTTCCAAATTAAATGCAAAGCATGTCTATTTTCCAGATTGTGATCCTATATATACACGTTCTTCTGGCAACCATGAGGACAAGTCATTATTAAAAGACCTTTTTCTTTTGCGCAATAGCGGCATTACCCCTTTCCTTCATTTTAACGGACAGAGTCAAGTAGTAGAGCAAGATGTTTTACACGAGTTCAGCAAACTATTAATACACATGGATAACTTGATAAAAATTGCTCATAAACAATTTTCAATGTGTTTCTGTAGTGGGCCAAATAGTTTGGGTCCAGGAATGATCAGACCAGACGGGTCATAAGACCTGGGAAGATCCGATGGCCCTCGTATACTCGTCTGTGGGCCGAACTGGACAGCATATCCCTGTCCGAGCAGCCCAATCCAAAGTTCCAACCCAGACTCGTATTTTATAATCCCAAACGCTTAAAGGCGGGTTCATACCACTCTTACCCGGATCCGAATGGGCAAACCCGGGTGATTTACGGGAGGCAGCTCATGCATATGCGTCTAACCGACTCGCTATATACGTGTGGGGTCGGCTGACCCCATGAGAAATTTATGCCCTGCTACTAGTTATGCTGTAATCTTTTGGTTGGCAAATAATTGACACCATAAAAATGATCCATGACCCCTATTAATCCCAACCATG